>CM076572.1:1417604073-1417918692 GCA_034641835.2 Pinus albicaulis | reverse complement strand
GTTTTTGGTTTTCTAAAGTGAAATGGAAATTCTAAGATGAAAACAAGTATGGTTATGTTTGTTCAAGGAAATGATATCCCTTATAATGATTTACCAACTTGAAACTTTAAAGAAAAACAATTTGAAATTTACAATGACAAGACTTGAAAGGAAATGAAAATGTGCTGCTAATCTAATGAATCAAAACAGTGAACTAGTGAGCATGAAAACCAAACTATTCTTGCTGCTGACTAAACACAAAAGAAACTATGCTTAAGGAAATTCAAAATTGCAACAAAATAAATCTAAATCAGATTACATCAATTTATCTTTTGATCCTTCATCATTAGTCCAGCTATGATTTTTGGAAGTAATCATAAACAACTTGAGTAACTGATATCTAACTTGCAGAAAGAAAACTAATATCAAACCATACATTCATGATTCAATCCCTCACCATCAGTCCAGTTGTGGCTTTCGGAGGCAACTGAAGATGTTATGCACAATTTAATATATCTTACATTTGCAGAAAAGAAACTAATACTAAACTACGCATTTCATAATACAATCCCTCACCATCAGTCCAGCTGTGGCTTTCGGAGGCAACTGAAGATGCTATGAGCAACTTAATATATCTAAATTTGCAGAAAAGAAACTAATACTAAACTACACATTTCATAATGCAATCCCTCACCATCAGTCCAGCTGTGGCTTTCGGAGGCAACTGAAGATGCTATGAGCAGCTTAATATATCTAAATTTAACTACTGAAACAAATAAGCAAAACTGAAATAAACAGAGCAATACTGAATTTAAACAGAAACTATGAAAAGCAAATTAGCAGCAGAACAATGTTAGTTCCATGTCATTAGTTAAAAAGCTTATGAAAATGCCCGGGCTGCCTATCTATAACCTGAAACAAGAACACTGATCAGTGATTAACAATCATAAAACATGAAAGACAGAAGTGAAATGGAAACTATGGAAGTTTATAAACAGAAATGAAGCAAATGCAATATATAAACATATGAATGGATTATGGCACAATGAACTTTAAAGAAACGAAATGAGAATTTTACACTAATGCACAAAAACCTTAGTTGAGCAGGGGCCCTCTACACCAGCCTTGGCAACGATCTTCAAATACGAATTCCGGTTAACAAAACAGAGTCTTCTTATATTAAAAAGCAGTCATTACAGAAAATTGATGTTACGGCACAAGTACAGCGTAATCACATTACAGAGCAGACTTAATGAAAGATAACATAGACTAACATCGACTAACTCTATATGCGTATGCAAACGCATTATATATAACAAAGAAATATAACTGTCTCCTAAAGTTCATGCTGGTGGAGAGCACGTAGACCACTACGTCCACGAATCTAGGATCATGGCCATGTTGGAAAGTAAATCTACGAGGAGTGGATGCTTGAATTCGACTAAGGAGCCATGCACATATGTCAATTTATCCTCAGCAACTTAAAAACGGCTGTATGAACCTTCATGTGACACGAAACAAAGTCCGGCCGACATGAAACTCTATGGTTGACTTCCATGTGGACGCCTTTGACCGCAGCTTCTTTAGATGAGTTTGCTCGAACCAATAGGACACGAACCATGTCCTCGTCATTCCTGACCTACCCATGTGGCTCGTTTTCCTTATAGACACCTGTAACATAGAGTTTCACAAAATAGCTGCGGAAAGTTGCAGCAGCTGCGAAAAGTGGCAAGATTCCGCAGCTGAATGAACAAAATCTAAATCAAATAGCAAACACAAAAATATAATTAAAAACCATGTTAGATGCTCTTTTGCACATGATATTGACAACTTGAGAGGTTCAGGTGAGTGAAAAAGGTATAGAAAAGTGTATGGAAAATATGCAGATTTGAGACTCAACATACCCCCATTGTGAAGGTGTTGCATGTCCTCATGCAACCAAAATTTTGATAATCTTTCTTCAGTTCATGTGCCTTGACACTTCAGCCAGCACATCCAATCCTCTCCTCTTTTTCCTTGGTACTGCCAACATTCTGGGTTTCTTCATTAAGCACCTAAATTTGATATTAACAAGTGCTCTGTTCAACTTCTGGCATTTCCTTTTCAGTTTCTTATTCTTCTTCTGCCATATTTCCAAATGTAGCATGGTATTATCATGGATGATTTTGTCCAATTTGCTTTGTTCTTTCAATGTTTCATTTTCATTTTTGATGTGCCTATTTAAAAGCTCCAGCTCAAAAATTTCCTGTTTTAGTGATTGAACTAAATCATCCTGCAATGTATGAGGCTGAATGGATGAAGTACTTGGATCTGTAGCTGCCTTTTCCAAAGATTCTATGTAGTCATATACTTCCTGCTGCTTGGGGTCTATTTCAGGTGTCATTTTTATTGGGCTGTCCCCAAAATGCCGTGAAGGAGAGTTATCTTCAAAATCTGGCTCAGGAGGGCTCACATCAATATCTTGCTGAGAATGGGATGGAGTATGCTCAATTTCTGATTGGGAATGAAATGAACCGGGTTCACTAACTGACTGAGATGGACTATGGTCAGCTAGGGACTGTTCAGATGTCTCCTCACCCAAATCAATGAAATGAGGACCCTTAATTTGTGTTTTCCTCAATTTCCCCTCAAGTCTGCTGCTTCTCCTCACACGCTGTGGTACACTACCCTTTTGTTTGTGTTTTCCTTTCTTTGTCTTCTTGGGCATAGATGACTGTTTTTGAAGATAGACTAATCTTTCAGATAACACTTGATTATCTTCTTCTTCAGAAGAAGGAGTTTTATGTACAGCCTCAATAATTTTTCTTTCTTTTGGTGTTATTGGCTTCTTACCCTTGATTTCTTTCTTCTTCTTCTTTGACAGTCTCTCTTCCTTATCAGTTCTTTCAATTGCAGTAGTAGGAGTATTTTGGATTTCATCAATTGTTCTTTTTCTCCTACTTCTTCTTGTTGTACTACCTTCAGGAATTTCCGGAGTAGGAGTAATTTGGGTTTCAACATTTATTCTTTTTCTTCTACTCCTTCTTGCTGTGCTACCTTCAGGAATTTCCTGAGGTTCCTCAAAAAAATTTCTAACTAGAAATTGTTCCCATGTGTCTTTCCTTTCCTTTAACTCCTTTTCAATCAGAATTTTTACAAGGCCGTGGTGATATAGATGGGGTTCTACATCTCCTAAGTGTTTCTGAACAGTCACAGCCATTTTCTTCAAGCTATTGAATAGAAAATATGGGAGATTGAGAGTTTGATTTTCTAGAAAATTCATCAATAGCCTGGTATGGTACATATACATGGACCCAAAACGGCCTTCACATGTAATGAATTTATGAACAACTAGCAGTAAAGTAGCCCATTCCTCTTTCAATGCATGCACAGGAATTCCTCTTTTAAAAACAGTTATGTCCATACCTTGGTTTCGTAAGATTGTTCTCCATGCTTCATCATTGATGCTTTTATTTTTAAACCAACGCTCACCCTCCTGAAGAAGTTCCGTGGCTGTTGCTATAGATGCTTCATTGACCGCAAACTTAAGGTCTCCAATCTCTGCTTCCAAGCCATCAAACGACCTTGCAAATGCTTTCGTAACTTCTTTGTGATAACCTCTGAATTTCTGGATAAAACGCAGCCATTTTGCTTTCTTCAATATCTCCCTTATTTGCGGATAACCCTCCATAAACTTCGGTCCTTCCGGTTCTGCTCTTAGCAATTTACCCATTTCTCTTTTCTGCTCTTCACAAATTTGTCTGCGTGAGGGTTCAAGCGGAAGTAGAACGGTTGAATGCACAGGAACGAGCACAATGGCTGTGGGGATGTATCATAAAATGGGAATGAGCACCATAAACGGAATGGAGTGAGACTGTGGGTAGATATCCGAGAGTGAGAATGAGCACAATGAACGAAATGGAGTGAGACAGAACAGAGTGGGGTTTCGTAAATACAACAGAGACACGACAAAGAGATTAACAAAGTATAACACATTCGGCAGCGTTTTGAATTTTGGTGGCTGCACAATAAATATGAGCACGTTTCAATCAATGGTTATGAATTTATGCGGCTATAAGAGTCCTTGGTCAAATCAAATACGTCTCATTATCACCGGTGGAATATTGGATCATGAGTGAAAATCGGGGGTTTAATGATGAAGCTGTTTGAGAATGAATGCGAGAGGATAATATGGAGATCGTGAAAGGTTATGGAATTGTCAATATAATCATTGCACGTAATGGATAGAGCTCATGGTTCATAACTATATAAAAATGTGTTTTTCAATGCTATTTGAAATAAATTTTATTCATACCTTTGGAATCTTTGCCTTTTCCCTTGGTCTTTAACTAATTGATCTCCATTGGTGTTTTGAATGCTCCATGTCTTCATTTTTTTGATCCTCTCACCTGCATTTTATTTCATAATAACGTCTGACTGTACATTCTTTTTGAAAACAGAGTAGTAGCTGCGGAATCTGCTTCTGGCTGCGGAAACTGGAGTCAGCTGCGGAAACAGATGTCAGCTGCGGAAACTGACACAGCTATCACTTGGATGAATGGAAATGAACAGATGAAAAATGACCAGATGGAAATGGTCATAAAAAGATTTTTATTGATGGAATGGAATGAAATGGATAAAATGAAGTAGAATATGGTGAAATGAAATGAAATGAAATGGAATGAAGTGGAATGAAATGAAGTGGATGGTGACAAAACTTGTGAAATGAAAGAGAGATTTTTTTTTTGGAAAATATAGAGTGTCAGGTGTTCCTGATTTTCACCCTATATTTTCTGTATAAGACTGCCAATCTATGATTGGTTTTCAGGCTTATACCATTTTTTTTTTTTTTTTTTAAACTGAAAAGAACAAAAGCTAGGGTGGTGGAGAAGAAGAATTCTTTTGTACCATCCTGATTGTAGAACTTTCTTGAAACAATTTGACAAAATCCTCTTTTGAGAGTGGCTTATGATAAATTTTCAATCTATGGCCATTCACAATAAGAGGAGTTTGAAACTCATCAATGGTCTTGATTCTTACCGCTCCATTGCTAAAGATCCTGTCAATTTCATATGGCCCAAGCCAATGAGTCTGAAATTTTCCTTGAAAATCTTTAAACTTGGAATCAAATAACAATGCCCAATCTCCTTCTTGAAACTTCTTTTCTTTGATATACTTGTCATGCCATTTAGCTCTTTGATATTGAACTAGATCATTTCTTAGAATTGCTTCTTGTCTGATCTCATCTAGCTCATTCAACTGCTCCATTCTATGCTTTTGGGCTTCTGATAAGTCCATCCCCAACTGAACTGCTATCTTGAAGGTCTTGACTTGGAACTCAATGAGGAGCAAGACTTCTTTCCCATAAACAAGTTCATAGGGAGAATGTCCTGTTGTATTCCTCCATGTAGTTCTGTAGGCCCACAAGGCTTCTGGAAGCCTTTCTGCCCAATCTCTTCTATGTAGATGAGCAGTTTTGGTGATGATACTTTCAAGAACTTTGTTTGTGGACTCCACTTGACCATTTGCTTGTGGATGGTAAGGAGTAGATCTTCTGTGCTTGATTTTGTATTCTTCCATCAACTTCTCCACCAAATTAGATGTGAATTGGCTCCCCTGATCTGTCACAATTTCTCTTGGAACACCAAAGCGAGTAAAAATATCCTCATAAAGAAAATGAACAACTGAATTTTCAGTAGCGGATACTAATGCTTTGGCTTCTACCCATTTAGTAACATAATCAGTACAAACCAATATATACTTCTTTTGCTTAGATGGTGGATTAATAGGTCCAATGAAATCTAAAGCCCATTTTTCAAAGGGTTCAATGAGTACCTGTGTTTGCAATGGCATTTCATTTGAAAGGGTAGGTTCCCCTACTCTTTGGCAGCTGTCACACCTTTTGACATATTGTTTTGCATCTTTGAAGAGGGAAGGCCAATAATATCCTAAAGAGAGGATTTTATAGGCCGTCCTTTTGTCTGCAAAGTGTCCGCCGTATGGTTCATCATGACATGCCTTAAGAATATCAGGCATTTCATCTTCCCTGACACATCTTCTGATCACAAGATCTGGCCCTGTTTTAAACAATTCGTTAGAAATCTATGAATATCTTGAACTCTCCTGAATAATTTTTCGTTTTTCTCTTGGAAATAAATGTGAAGGTAGTTTCCCTGTAACCAAATAGTTAGCAATATCTGCATACCAGGGGGTCTTAATAGTTACTGCAAACAAATATTCATCAGGAAACTTATCTTCTACAGGAGAATCTTCTTTAGTATTCTGAATCCTAGACAAGAAATCAGCTACTGTATTCTGTTTTCCTGGTCTATCCAACACAGTAATATTAAATTCTTGCAAAAGTAAAAGCCATCTTGTCACTCTGCCATTAGTAACAGGTTTGTTCATTAAATATCTAATTGCAGAATGGTCAGTATGAATAAAAGTTTCATAGCTTGTTATGTAATGTCTAAACTTATTAATTGCATGAACAACAGCTAAAAACTCTTTTTCAGTCACAGTATAGTTCAACTTTGTGGGAGTCAAATTTTTACTGGTGTAATAAATGGCATAAGGAATTAAATCTTTTTGACCCAACACAGCTCCAAGAGCTGTATCTGAAGCATCTGTAGAAATATGGAAAGGAAGTTTCCAATTGGGTCCTCTCAAGATAGGTGCTTCAGATATTCTTGTTTTCAAAGTTTCAAAAGCGGATTGACAATCAGGATCCCATTTAAATTCACAGTCTTTTGTAAGCAACTTGAAGAGTGGAGATGCTATTTTAGTGAAGTTTTCTATAAATCTTCTATAGTAACCGGTAAATCCTAGAAAACTTCTAACATCTCTTTGACAATTTGGAATAGGCAACTTGGAGATGACTTCAACTTTTGATCTATCAACCTTAATCCCATCTCCTGAAATATGATGCCCCAAAACAATCCCTTTAGTAAACATCATAAAGCATTTTTCATGGCTTAATGAAAGGTTTGTTTCTTTACATCTTATAAGGACTTTTTCCAAATTTTCTAATGCCTCTTCAAATGAATTACCATAAACTGTAAAATCATCCATATAAACCTCTGCACAATCATGGATTAGATCAGAAAAAATTCCTAGTACTGCTCTTTGGAATGTTGCAGGTGCATTACATAACCCAAAAGGAAGCACTCGGTAGGAAAAAGTTCCCCATGGACAAGTAAATGTGGTCTTATCTTGATCTTCAGGTGCTACCTGAATTTGATTATAGCCACTAAAACCATCCAAAAATGAAAAGTACTTTTTACCTGCTAATGTGTCTAATACCTGTTCGATAAAAGGCAAAGGAAAGTGATCCTTCAAAGTTGCTTTGTTCAATTCCCTGTAATCAATGCATACCCTCCATTTACCATTCTTTTTAGGTACTATAACCAAAGGAGAAACCCATCGGCTATCTGAAATTGGATAAATGAAGTTTACATTGAGAAGTTTTTAGAGCTCTTCTTTCACTATTTCCCTAAGATTTGGATTCATCCTTCTTTGAGGTTGTCTGATTGGTCTACTGTTTTCCTCAATATAGATATGATGGATGCAAGTCTTAGGATCAATACCTTTCATGTCAGTATACTCCCATGCAAATGCAGTAGAATGTTTTTGCAAGATTTTGATTAGTTCTTTTTGTTGTGACTTTTCCAAATGTTTGTTGATATTCAATGTTTTCCTGGAAAAATCTCAATAGTAGAACTACCAAACTCTTCCATAGAGTAAAGAGACATTTGTCTTGATGATAAATATTCTATGTCAGATTCCAACTGAAATTGTGTGGGGTCATATTCTGAAGATGTCTCAAAATTTTCTAATGTGTTCAAAATTTGACTATTCTCACTGATTTCAGAAATGGTAAAGACAGGTTGTATAGTGTCCTCATCATCAACCCATTCATTGTCTCCTACTTCTGTGATTGCTCTTGTTGGAGGATACAAATTGAATTTCTTTGTCGAATTACCATTAGAAATGTACATGTCCCCAGATCTACAACTAATAAAAGCATCAGTTGTGGCTAGCCAAGGTCTTCCTAGGATAAGTGGGTGCCCTCCTAGATTACTCTTGGGAGTCAAAATCATAAAATCTACTGGATATTCCCAAGAATCTAAGGAGACTGAAATATCTTCTAATACACCATCTGGTTTAATAATTGATCGATCTGCAAGTTGCAGTAAAGTAGGTGTAAAAAGAAGGTTAGGAAGTTTTAGCTGGTCTATAGTCTGTCTACTCATAATGTTGATAGCAGCCCCTAAGTCAATCAATGTGTTTGGAATTTCTATCCCATTTATATGTGTCTTGAAAATTGGACTTCCTGGATCTACATACTTCTGCATGGTAATTTTTCCCATCATAATATCTGTAATCTTTCCTACCAGGTGGATTATTCTTGTGTCTTTTAGTTTCCTTCCTGGTCTTTTGAAACTCAACTCCTTTATTGTTTTTGCTAGAATAGGAATCTCTCGAATGGCTTGTAGCAAGGGAATCTTGATACAAACATTCTTCAATTCATCTAGAAAATCATAGTTAGGCAACAAGATTTGTTTTTCCACCCCCTTGTCAATTGTAGTCTTTCAGGAAAAGGAGGTGTAGTCTGAAAGTCTTTGGTTGTAACTACTGGGTTGTGGGTGTGCTTTCCATTTTCTTTTTGCTTGGATGCTGAAGATTCTTCCTCAGGGCCTTATTAACTTGAAAGAGAGTCCTCCTCAGAGGTATCTTGTTCTTGAATATCTATAGAAAGTTTTTCTAAAACTCTACCAGATCTGAGTTGTACATCATTGAGAGGAACAATCATATAGGTAGGAAATTGTTGTCCTTCTACCATGTAAGTATTCTGAGGATTTTTATTGTTAGGATTTGGCAATGGCTGAGGTGGAAGTTGATTTGTATTTTGTTGGTATGGGAGCATGAGTTGAGGATTTGGATTTTGTTGAGAAGGTTGTTGTTGTGGAAATGGCAATGAAAGTTGTGGATTTGGGTTTGGGAGTTGTGGAGCTTGTTGATTTTGAAAAGATGGAGGATATTGATAAAATTGAGCAAATCTCCCATAAGGATTTTGCATCCCTTGTACCCATGGTTGATATGGATTCTGATGTTGGGGCCAAGGTTGTTGCCAAGGATTCCAATTTGGTGAGGTTTGAAAATTCATAGGGTTGTTAAACCCTTGAGTTTGTTGTCCCTGCCAAGGTCTCCTTGCAACAAAACAGAGAGATTCTACTGAATTTGGGTCTTCTTGAAAAACAGCTTTGAGTCCAGGAATTGAAGGACAATCCTTGATCTCATGATTCTATGAGAAAATCATACATGTTTATACAAATTTTGCATCCAAGGGACATTCCCTTAAAGCATGTTTCTTCCTACATTTTGGACAAAAGATGGCTAAAGCATCTGTTTCTGCTTTCTGCTTGTTTTGGATTTTAAGGGTGTCTAGTTGTTCACTAAGGCTCCGTAAGATATCAGTTTTGAACTCATCAAGCATATTACCAATCTCTGCCCTACTTACTGATCCAGTTGCAGATTTGTTAGCCCTAATAAGAAAAGGATCCCTAGGCCCTTTTCTAGTTTTAGATTTTCCTCTTGAGAGATGGACACATAATTCTGTTATGTCACGAAGTGGAAGTTGAGAAATGTCTCCTTTCCCCATCATGTTTAAAATATCTATCCATTCATCTCTAATGAATTTTAATATGAGGGCTTTCAAGGTTTCATCATCTAAGTTGCTCATCTTTGCTCTTTTCAAGTTGTATTGAAATCTTTCAAGTAAGTCTTCCAAATTTTCATCTTCTTTTTGCATCATTTTTAATACCTCATCCTTGTGATTGGTGGGCATACAATAGTCCAAATATCTATCCAAAAATGTTTGTTTCATATCATTCCAAGTCCTAATATATTGAGTGGCTAATCCCATGAACCATTTCAAAGCAGATCCCTTCAATGTTGAAGGAAACAGTTTGAGTTTTTGAGAATCTTCCATATAGTCATAAGTTCGGCACACTACTTCAAACTCAAGCAGAAATGTTTCAGGATCCTCACTTCGCAATCCATAAAAGTTAGGGAGAACAGATGGTGAGATATTTTTCATTGTTGCATGAGTTTCCTCATCAACTATAGGGAATCCAAACAAATTGTCTCCTTCCCTATTTCTACCATTATTTCCTTCACCATTGTTGTCTCCATTGTTTCCTCCTCTTCCACCTCTACCTCTACCTCCATCTATTACTTCCGCTTCCATGATAGTTTCTTTAGAGTCCTTAAAGTCCTCTAGTTCTTCTACCAAGAGAGTCTCTTTGTTTTCTAAATGGGTTTTAGTAGGTGGTATAGGAGATTCCTCTAATTCAGCTATTCCTTGACTTCCAAAAATCTTAAGGCTAGGGGTAGATGGTGGTGAATCTGGTCTATGCCTTGAAGAAGATGGAGTTGTGAAAATCGAACTCTTGGCTTTAGCTATAAACCTTCCCCTAGAATCTCTTGCTCTATGCATGTCATTTTTTTATTATTTTTTTTTTTTAAAGTTGGGCTAATAATTCTCTTTCTGATCTTCCAGGTCACACTAGGTGCAAGAAGAGAGCATACTTAAGAAATTACTGAACCAATAACTTTCTTTTCTGATCCTCCAGATCACACTAGGTGCAAGAGGAGAGCATACTTCAAGAAGTTATCAAGTTTTCCCTTCTTTTAGAATTTTTTTGTGTGTTGTTTTTTTTTTTTAAGAAATTGGCTATCTAGTTACACTTCCCCGGCAACGACGCCAAAATGTTTGGTCAATTTAGTGTGTCCTAAATTGCTGCATTTAATTTGTCAATCCGGGAATCGTAAGCTGATGAAGTGCAGCGCACTATATGTGCAAGATAACTTATTTCTTAACTTTTTGTCGTTTTTGGTTTTCTAAAGTGAAATGGAAATTCTAAGATGAAAACAAGTATGGTTATTTTTGTTCAAGGAAATGATATCCCCTATAATGATTTACCAACTTGAAACTTTAAAGAAAAACAATTTGAAATTTACAATGACAAGACTTGAAAGGAAATGAAAATGTGCTGCTAATCTAATGAATCAAAAAAGTGAACTAGTGAGCATGAAAACCAAACTATTCTTGCTGCTGACTAAACACAAAAGAAACTATGCTTAAGGAAATTCAAAATTGCAACAAAATAAATCTAAATCAGATTACATCAATTTATCTTCTGATCCTTCATCATTAGTCCAGCTATGATTTTCGGAAGTAATCATAAATAACTTGAGTAACTGATATCTAACTTGCAGAAAGAAAACTAATATCAAACCATACATTCATGATTCAATCTCTCACCATCAGTCCAGCTGTGACTTTCGGAGGCAACTGAAGATGTTATGCACAATTTAATATATCTTACATTTGTAGAAAAGAAACTAATACTAAACTACGCATTTCATAATACAATCCCTCACCATCAGTCCAGCTGTGGCTTTCGGAGGCAACTGAAGATGCTCTGAGCAGCTTAATATATCTAAATTTGCAGAAAAGAAACTAATACTAAACTACACATTTCATAATACAATCCCTCACCATCTGATCCAGTGTGGCTTTCGGAGGCAACTGAAGATGCTATGAGCAGTTTAATATATCTAGATTTAACTACTGAAGAAAATGAACAAAAATGAATTAAACAAAGCAATACTGAAATTAAACAGAAACTAAGAAAAACATATTAGCAGTAGAACAATGTTAATTCCATGTCATTAGTCAAAAAGCTATGAAAATGCCCTGGCTGCCTATCTATAACCTGAAACAAGAACACCAGGAAATCGATTAAATCATAGCTTATGAAAACCCAGTGAAATGAAACTATGGAGACATAACGAGAAATGAAACAAATGAAATGTATGAACATATGAATGGATTATGACACAATGAGATTTACAGAAACGAAATGAGAAATATACACTAATGCACAAAACCTTAGCTGAGCAGGGGCCCTCTACACCAGCCTTGGCAACGGTCCTCAAATACGAATTAAGTTGGAAAACAGAGTCTTCTTATATTAAAAAGCAGTCATTACAGAAAAGTGATGTTACGGCACAAGTGCAGCGTAATCACATTACAGAGCAGACTAATGAAAGATAACATAGACTAACATCGACTAACTCCATATGCGTATGCAAACGCATTATATGCTTTCAAAGAAATACTCTTGTGTCTCTAAAGTTCATCTTTGGTGGAAACATGGGCCATACAACCACAAATCTAGGATCATGGCCGTATTGCAAAGTAAATCTATGAGGAGTGGATGCTTGAATTCGTCTATGAAGCCATGTACAGATGTCGACTTGTCCTCTGCAAGATCAGAAACGGCCATATGAACCTTCACGTGACACAAAACAGAGTCCTGTCACCGTGAGACTCCATGGTTGACTTCCATGTGGACGCCTTTGACCACGGCTTCTTTAGATGAGTTTGCTCGAACAAATAGAACACGAACCATGCCCACATAATTTTTGACTTTCCCATGTGGCTCGTTTTTCCTGTAGACACCTGTAACATAGAGTTTCACAAAATGGCTGCGGAAAGTTGCAGCAGCTGCGGAAAGTGGCAAGATTCCGCAGCTAAATGAACAAAATCTAAATCAAACAGCAGACACAAAATATAATTAAAGCCATGTTGATGCTCTTTTGCACATGATGTTGACAATTTGGGAGGTTGTTTCACAAAATAGCTGCGGAAAGTTGCAGCAGCTGCGGAAAGTGGCAAGATTCCGCAGCTGAATGAACAAAATCTAGATCAAATAGCAAACACAAAAATATAATTAAAAACCATGTTAGATGCTCTTTTGCACATGATGTTGACAATTTGGGAGGTTTAGGTGAGTGAAAAATGTATAGAAAAGTGTATGGAAAAAAATGCAGATTTGAGACTCAACAGTTACCATTTTGTACTCATGTTTTTATGGTCCCCCATTGGGCCTTTACTGTGTGGCAGCACCATCGAGTCGCCCTTGTTTAGAGCATCCAAGTTGAGTCATCATCGCATTCATGGAGTCTATCCCGAGTCCCTTTGTACACCGCTATAGCCCTCCATCCTTCATTGCTTGGTCTCTCTCTTGTGTCGCACTTTATGACCTTCAGTCCCACTGTCCCCTATCCCTTATGATATTGTGTCAGTCGCTGTCAGGTCATTCATGCCCTTTATGCTCTAACAAGGGAAGTCGTCCATTTTCTACTCAGTCCTTTCCACTTCATTATCACCATTAGTGTCAGACTGTCCGTCGCTCTACTATTTTCTCTCGTGCCTTAGTTGAGGATCTCTCATCGCCTCACCTATGGCGGACCTTCTTCTGTCGACATCAGCTCATTCATTCCAGAATCCGAGTCTAGAGGGCGGTGTACCTTGGTTCCAACTTCCACTCTTGTTCGGTGCCTCGGATCAGACAAAGGGATCTCTCATTTCCCTTTGACTTGGTTGTTTCTCCATGCCAGCTCCTTCCAGCATGACTGAGATCCATATACTTGATGGTTCAGTGATACAGCAGCAGCTCTTGATGATTCCCAGGTGTGTGTGAGACGTCTCAACCCTCATGAGGGGGTGGCCCTGCAGGTAGCCCCCCACATGCCCGGATGACCTCCTCTTTGCAGCCTTCGATGCAGCTCCAGATATTTGACGGTGTTGGCCTTCGCCACTTGCAACGCCTCTTTGATTTGCATGTATCAGTCGGATTTTGTGAGCCCTTCCCCTTTTCCAGGGGGCATTTGGGTTGTATTTGTATCTCATGTACTCAGATATTATTGTACAAGTCCTGGCTGTTATCCCAGGCACAACATGTATATGGGATTCTTCATTGTATTTTTATCTGGCTCATGATTATGCCGGCTGTACTTTATGGTTCGGTCCCTTGTTTACTGGACACACTATTCTTTTGTACTTTGTCTCGGCGGGCATAGGTATGCCTCCCCCGCCGCCTTCAGCACAGGTACCCTCTCATAAAAAGAGACTTGTTACACCTGCGAGTCTCGTCTCCTCAGGGTCTAGTTCTTCAGCACACTATCTACCTTGCATTTCTCTCTCTGACTTCCCTTTTGTTGTCTAGTGATTGAGTTCTTACAACGTACTTCGATCATACGATTTGCTCCTGACACTCGCACGCTGGGGGGCAATCTGTTACACCATTTTTTGGTCATCTAACCTATTATCATTAGATGGACCCAAGTACACTATGTAAGACCAATTTTACCCTAAGTAAAATTGCTTTCACTATGTTAAATAACTTAATAAACCACATTTATTAGGTTGTTTATGGTCTAAACAGGAAACCCCAAAAGGAAATATTAAACAAACCTATTTTGTTCAATTTTCCTCATGGAATAATTAATTAAACCATAATTTAATTATTATTCCCAGTCATGTTTACCCCAAAAACAAAGAAATTAATTAGATAAACCTTTATTTATCTTATTATTTTCCAGGAATAATTATTTAAATCTTATTTAGATAATATTCCTTGTTAAATATGACCAAATCACCCACAAATAATTAAATAAATCATTATTTATTTGATTATCTTCTAACCGCTTCCTTAAAAAGATAAAAAAATCATTTATTTATTTATTTTTGACAAATCAAGGATTTGACCCAAGTCAAATACCTTTTCCCTCCAACAAATATAATAAAATATTCCATAAAAGGTGGATCTAGATTTGGTTAACATTATTTTAATCATGCACCAAGATCTAGAATGACCCAATATTTTGGTATAAATAGGAGGGTTTTTCCTACCATTCTTCACCTTTTGTTGCCTATTAGATCACTCTGGATCTATACACTTGGTCACATTTTTCCATCATTTGTTGTGTGAGCTCCCATTGAGCTCTATTCTTTTCATTGGGTTTTCTACACCAACAAGAGAGAGAAATCTTAGATCTGAAGTGCTGAGGACTTCCAAGAACCCATCCCACTGAGGAGAATTGGATACGCCTTCTTGTTTTCCTCCCAGGTGCCCGATTAATATAAAAATTCTTTCAAAAATTGTTCTTGTCTTTTCTATTGGTATATGGAGCAAACCCTTGTTTTTACTGCTTAATGTCTTTCCATGCATAGATCTGGTGTTTTGCAGCTCTTTTCTTGTCTAACTAACCGCAGATCTGAAGATATTGGCAGCCACTTTTGTTGTTAGGGCTATTAGTTATGTGTAGCTAAAGTGGTCCTTTTTCGTACACTTCGACAAAGGATTCATACTAACAGAGCTTAATTGAGATTTTGAGAGTTCCTAAGGGACACCTAGGATGTTTTTGACTCAAAGTCCCACCGTGATCGCCATTATGTTAGCTCCCCATCATTTGCTAGATTGATTGAGATACAAATGGACAGGGGTAACATCAAACCAAGCTTTGGAATCCGAGGACCTAGCCTTCCTGGATTCAGAGAGGGATCTCTCTATTAGGTGCAAAGATGTGAACTTGTTTGCTGATTAGGGTTGAATTTAGGCTAGTTATGAAATATTGGGTTTTTTTATTATTTTTTGGTTGGGTATGATGCTTAGATAGACTAGATATAAACAAGGAAAACTTCAAGTCATTTGGCAATGGATTCTAACAAGGTCATGATAGGTTCATTAACGGATAAGGGAGTATTGTAGGGAAAATCTAGCTTGGTTGGTGGATCTTTGAGGTTTGAAGGATCATGAGATGGACATTAATTTTGAGAAATAAAGTTTGACAAAGAGCAGTAAAGAATTCTCTATCATATACTTAAATAAATGGATTTCGAATAATCATAAGCATAAAGAGAAAATAAAAGGCAGATCAAACCCTAAACTCTTTGATTCAGACTTAAAGCAGATAATTATCCAAGACAAACATTCAAATGAAATATAGAAAGGCAAGAAACTTATTTAACTTTTAGTGATTTCGTCATCAAAAACAGAAAAAATTTAAGATGCAAAAATAACTATAATCAGAGAAGGAGAGAAACCTTGAACATCCAAGATATCTATGAAGGTCCTTTAAAACAATTAGTTAAGTAAATGCAAAGAGCAGGATTGAAACAAACTTCTTTGACAAACCTAAGTAATGATGCTTTAAATAGATGACTTCAAAAATAGTGTTCTTAGTGGCAACAAGAAGTAGGTCTAGCCATAAATCATGTTGGATACCATCTGTTTTAAACCATTCAAGAAATAAACAAGATTAGGAGATCCTTAGAGAGCAAAGAAGGATTATCTAACATGTCCTAGTAGAAGAAAAGATTAAGGCAGTGAAGAACAAACAGACCTAAGGTGCCATTAGAAAACATTTCTTAGTATAAATTCTTTGTCCTACTGCAACATAGAAAGATGGAAACACAATGATAAACTAGAAAACATAAACAAAAAGAAACACTTCACCATCAACCAGACTCATGGATCATGCAACCAGTTCTCATCCATCAACAAACAAACCAGGGCATTCATAAACTCCAAGACATCAAGTTCTTTTCAAATTCCAAGGGAGTATGTATTACTTCAGAATCAATCATCAAAATCCAACCCAATACATAAGATCCTCATGCTTTATCTATGGAACAAGTGACAAGTTTGAAACCATAAGAGGCTTCCAGAAACCCTAATTATGTCATAAATGTCATTTATGTGCTTAATGACCATGCAAGGCCCAAGAAACATAATAGATAAGATAATAAATGAAAAATATCATAACATAACTCCTCAATCAAATCTGGAGTGATTTTCCGAAGAAAATATTAAAAAACTATTTTGCCATAAATTTGTGTCTTTTGTTGACTTTTGGCAAAAAGACAGTCTGTTTGCAGAGTGCTACTTTTGCAGAAAATAGGTTTTTTTGCAACCACATTTTGGGCCACTTCCCAATGTCACATTTGGCTCCGTGATGGCTTGTTGTAAAGCCTAAAGAGTTTAATTTTCAAAAATTCTTGTGGTTTTCTGATATAGCTCCTATAACCCTATCAAAAATTTAAAACCCTCAGACATTCGTTTGCGCAGCGCCGGGCCTAAAACAGAGGCAGAAAGGTGATTTTTGAGGTGTTTTTTGACCTTTTGAGGGGTCAAAACTGCTCCAAATATTCTGAAATTTTGTGTGGATGCTATGCAAGTCATGAAAAATCAAAAAAATTCAAGATTTACTTCTAAAGATGCTCCATATTTTTGCAAAGTGCCAGTGGCATTGCGTAAATGAGGCCAAAATTTCTCAAAAAACAAAATCCTCTCCAAATTCCTTCAAAATTGGTGGAGACCCTCCTTAAATGTTTTTAGATAATTTTTGAGAAGCCTCAGCCAAAATTCCAAGGTTGTTATGCTCATTTTCCCTTTTTCAGTTTTTTACCTCAAGGAGAGCCTCCTTGAGTTTGGCACAACCAAACCTGCTCTTCTTTGCGTAATGCTTGGTCATCTTCTTTTGGAGAGAAAGCCCTCTCTTGATCTTCTTGAAGTACTTATGCTCATTCTTATAGTACTGAATGACGCACTGGGCTCTTTCAAAATCCTTCTCCCACTCCCTAATTTGTACATCTTTGTCTAGGAGTAGCATTTTAGTGGTCATCTCCTCATCCTCATTATCACTGTCTAAGTCAATGAACTCAGGCCCTTGAGTAGGTTTCTTTATCCTGTTACTCCTCCTCACTTTTACCTGCTGCTCAATATTTTCCACCTTTTCCTTGCCCTTGTCCAATGTTTTGATAGCTTGAGGAGAGATGGCCCTTTGACTTTTTTGAGGAAGTAAACACATCTATTTTTCCTTTGTAGTATGTGCATATGTGAGGGGTGATGATGGTAGTTTTCACCATGTTTTCATCATTTCTTTCACCCTCATCACTGCCATCAGCCTCATTTGGCTTTGTTCTTTACAGAGGTTCTCTCCTTGGTCATTTCGTGCACTATCATTTTGTGTTTCTTGGTTATCCAGAAACTGATTAGTGTCATGACAGTCATATCCAGAAACTGATTAGTGTCATGACAATCTTCCATATTGTCTCCATCATCTCCACTGTGATCTGTTTGTTCATTATGCTCATTGCCTTGTGTTTCATCATTGTTTCCTCCATCACTTTCCATATCCTATGTCTCTTCTTCATACATTTTTGTGTTTTCCTCACTGAATTCTTCACCCTCACCCTGATCTCTATGTGATCCTTGATTTCCACTCCCTGCTTCACCTAATGCATCAAGAGAAGGAGAGGAAGGGATGTGTGCATGTGGTGAGGGGACTTGTGCCGATGAGGAAGGCAGATTTGTTTGATGAGGATGATGTAGGTTTGAGAAGAACTCAGTGTTTATGAAAACATCCCAAGGTACACCCTGCTACTCTAGCTGATGTACAACCTCCATCTTGATCAAGGAATGGTGGAACAAGCTATACATTTGTTGGGGGTAACTCCTCCTTTGGACAACAGAACACATTTTCATAACACTCCTATAGATATTGTAGGGTAGGTCAAGTGCCTTAACCCCTGTTGTTACACCATTTTTTGGTCATCTAACCTATTGTCATTAGATGAACCCAAGTACACCATGTAAGACCAATTTTACCCTAAGTAAAATTGCTTTCGCTATGTAAAATAACTTAATAAAACACATTTATTAGGTTGTTTATGGTCCAAATAGGAAACCCCAAAAGGAAATATTAAACAAATCTTTATTTGTTTAATTTTCCTCATGGAATAATTAATTAAAACAATAATTTAATTATTATTCCAAGTTATATTTAACCCAAAACAAGGAAATTAATTAGATAAATCCTTATTTATCTTATTATTTTCTAGGAATAATTATCTAAATCCTATTTAAATAATATTCCTTGTTAAATATGACTAAATCATTTATAAATAATTAAATAAATCACTATTTATTTAATTATCATTCAACCACTTCCTTAAAATAATAAATAGATCATTTATTTATTTATTATTTAAAGATAAATGGATTTGACCCAAGTCAAATGCCTTTTCCCTCCAACAAATATAATAAAATATTCCATAAAAGGTGGATCTAGATTTGGTTAATATTATTTTAATCATACACCAAGATCTAGAATGACCCAATATTTTGTTATAAATAGAAGGGTTTTCTCATTCATTTGTCACCTTTCATTTGCACATTAGATCACTCTAGATCTATACTCTTGGTATGACCTTGAGCCATTATCATTGTTTTCTCATTACCATTATCCTTTACCTTGTGAGCTCCCTTTGAGTTCTATGTTTGTCTTGGTTTTCTACACCAACAAGAGAGAGAAATCTTAGATCTAAAATGTTGAGGACTTTCAAGAACCCATCCCATTAAGGAGAATTGGAAACACCTTTCTTGTTTTCCTCTCAGGTGCCCCTTTTAATATAAATTTTTTTTCAAAAATATTGTTCTTGTCTTATCTATTGGATGGATGGTGTAACATTTCATTTTTACTGCTTAATGTCTTTTTATACATAGATCTCGATTTGTGCAGCTTTATTTCGATCAACTAACTGCAGATTTAAAGATATTGGCAGCCATAATTGATGTTAGGGATATTTTTTATGCGTAGCTAAAGCGGTCTTTTTTCGACAAAAGATTCATACTAACAATTGGCGACTCCACACGAGTTTTATTTTGCAACCGCTGTCATTTTATATATTCCTGCATATCCAGCTATTTCAGACCCTAGGGTTTCTCTTTAGTTTTTTATTTTTCCTATTTTTATGGTGTTTTTCACCTCTAAAACCCTCAAACATTAAAATTTTTAACTTCTGTGTGTTTCTGGCCCTATTTCGCAGGTGACAGACATCAGTCGCAGCTGAGACGACAATTTTTTTTGAAATCTGCCGCCGAGAGACCCAGATGTGCAGGTCACACTTATCGGCCCAAAACCTGCGACCTAGCCTAGAGGACGCACTTTTCTACCCCAAAACTGCGACCTGGACTAAAAACAGGTCAGAACCTGTGACCTGCACTTTTTTCTGCACTTTTCCAACAATTTTTTTGGGTTTGTCTGAAGCTTCTGTCAGGGTTTTCCAGCCTCTGTCTCCGCCCGTTTAGACCTGTTTCTGATATGTTCTACTCAACTAAGTGGGAATATCACCCCTTAGGACTTTAGTACCCTCCACTTTCTGTGGAAGAGCTTTAGCTGTTTCAGACATCTGAATTTTCAGAGTTTCAGCCTTCTTCTTTTCAGTTCTGATACCTCATTTTCAGATCCCCTTTAGCTCAGCTCTTCTCCCTTTCAAATCACCTCATATAATTTTGTTTGGGTTTTCCTCTAGGGTCACCTCCTTGTCCCTTCTGACTTTAGCTGATTTTCTCCTTTGTTGCAGCAACCTTGCCTCTGTCTCTTTGTTGTTTTCTGCACCTCTTTTCAGCAGAATTCTCCTTTAGATCCCTATCCCTCCCGATATTAGATCTATTGGCATTTTTTGTGTTTTGATTATATTTTTTCCCTCTTTTAGACTAGTTTTGAGAGACTCACCTTCTTAGGTTAGATCGATGCATTGTTAGCTGTTAATTTTTTGTTATTTCAGCCTTATTTATTGTTCTCTGCAGATTTATTTTTAGTTACGCAACACACTTTTTCTTTTACTCTCAAAACGTCCGGGTTTAAAAATTAAAATCAACACATGCCACACACTGACCCTAAGTGAAGAAGAGCTTGGTTAACACCGCATGGAAAAGACTTTAAAATCAATTGACACTGCACCTCTCTGCCCTTGTTTCGACATTGCCTCACTTGATTCTGCACCTCCCTACCTTTATCGGTTATTCTTCTTCCCATCATCATTGTGCCTCCAAGGCATTTATCTAGGAGACTTCTTGGCCTTCACCCTCAGTTTCCGGTTGGTCGACTTACTCTCTCCCGCCGTTGTCATGTTAGTCCTCCCCCGAGTCCGCACTCCGACTCTTCTTCTGATTGTTCAGGTTCTCCCCCTACTTCTGGTTCTCCCCTTATTACCTTCACCATGTCTAGTTTAGGACCTAACGCTAGCAACCCCGGTCCTACTGCTGGGTCTGTTACTAGCAGAACCACCACGAGAACTACCTCGATTGTCCCTTTGCTCCCTTATATGGCTGGTCTCAGTCTCCCCAATTTCAATCAGTTGATCAATGATCCTATCCACCATGATGTTAGTTGGCCTGCTTTGCCAACCAAGCTCCCATCTGACATTCCCAAGTTTGAAGGCCTTGCTAGTGAAGATCCCTCCAACCATATCCGATTTTTCCACATGTGGTGTTCCTCTAACTCCATTACTAATGATTCCATCCGTCTTAGATTGTTCCAACGCATGCTTACCGACGAAACTTCTAAATGGTATGTTGATGAGACCGCCTCCTCCCATACCACCTTTGTGACCATTTCCCAAGCCTTCTTATCTTATTTCCAGCTCCCTCTCCAATATGACATTGGTACCAAAATCTTGACTTCTTTTCGTCAATCATCTTCGACCCGCCTTTTTGCTCATGTCCAGGATTGGCGGAGAAGAAGTAGCTTATGTCGAGCTCCCACCTTTGAAGATCGGGTCTATATGGACTAGTTCCTTCACTCTCTCTTACCTGCTATCAGCAAAGATGTCTTCTCCCAGTTCCCTCAAACCGAAGAAGCCACCCTCCAAATAGCCTTGAAATATGAGCTCATCTATGCTCAATCTGGTTATGTTTATACCGTCCTTCCTGACCTCCCCAAACTCGGTGGTGTTAACGCCCCGGGGGCATCTCACTCTGCTTATGGTATCATTGAAGCTCTTTCGCATACCTACGCTCAACCTCCTATGGGCTATGGTTTCCCTCTAGGAGGGGCCAACACCTCCAACACTTTCCCCCCTCCAAGTAGCATGTATCCAGGATACAGCCTGCCTCCTCCTTTTTCCCACCCTCTTGCTTACCTCAATGTTTCCCATCCTAAACCTTATCCTTACCCAAAGCCTGGTGTCCCAGCTCCTCCAGCATTTGGACCTCCAACTCCCTTGCCTTCTCAACCCCCACAACAGCAACTACTACCCCCTCCAGGGCAAGTATTTGCACAGTAGGGCGCGACTAATCATCCTTCTTCTCAAAGAAAGTGGAAAGGCAATCAAAATCAATCTGCCCCTGGTAATCGCGGATCCAATCCTCCAAGTATTGATTCTAACACTGCTGACCAACAATAGGGCACTCAGCCCAAACCGGACAGGCCTCTTCATAACAATAAGCTTTGTTCGTGTTGCGGTGTTTATGGTCATTACACTCACGAGTGTCCCCTATTACCACAAATGCGGCAGATGTGGGAATCTCAAGCTACATTGCGTGGACAGCATGCCTCCCCTACTATTCCCCCGAATAAGGCCACTTCTCAACCGGCTATGTTTACCGATCCTTTCCCTCAGTAAGGATTCGTGGCTACCCAACCCCCTCACGCGCCGGTCACCACTCAACCTTCCCCTTCTGGTTCCTTCGATTACCAAATTCTCATGATGAACTCTGATACAACTTTACCCATTGACCTTAACCTTCAAACTTGGTCTCGTCAGTACCCCATGCCTCTCGCTCCGTCTGTCCCCGAGTCCCCATCTCCAGGTCCTACAGAGCCTCTTTCGACATCCAATGGTCCCTTGCAGATCCCTCAACCCAAATTTGAGATTCATACCAAGGTTCCTAAGGGCCAATTATGCCGAAATGCTGCTTCTGGTCGAGATGCCCATTTGTATAGCATAGTAGATGATTTGGCATAGTCTCCTGCTGCCATTTCAACACTAGAACTCCTCCAGT
The DNA here is from genome assembly GCA_034641835.2 of Pinus albicaulis. Taxonomy (NCBI): domain Eukaryota; kingdom Viridiplantae; phylum Streptophyta; class Pinopsida; order Pinales; family Pinaceae; genus Pinus; species Pinus albicaulis. Next base: position 1,417,896,031 of record CM076572.1, on the reverse strand, counting down.
CATTCCCTTCTCAAAAGAAGGTTCTACTATCTGCCATGGGCACTGTAGATCCTGCTGATGACCAATTGATTGTTTTCAACACCCACCAATCAAATCATCCTCCTCTTCCTGCTTCCGTTGCTTTCCAAATCCCAGTCAAAATCCAGAACGCTAACGTAGCTCAGTGTATTATTGATGAGGAGGAATCTACCTGTGTGATGTCTGCTTTGGTTTGGAAACAACTTGGATCTCCTGAGATAGCCCCTTCCACCATCACCCTTTGTGCATGGGATGGCCATGCCTCCCAGCCCATTGGCCTCTTCTGTAATTGTCCTATCACTCTTGCGGGCAAGACGGTTTGCATTGACATTGAAGTCATCGACACCCCTCTTGATTATAACATCCTTTTAGGGCGTAGCTACACCTATGCCATGTCTACTATCCCATTTTTGGTTCATCACAAGATGTCTTTCCCTCATAATGGAAAGATAGTCACTATTGACCAGTTGACATATCATGAGCCAAAATCTCAAACCTCCCCTGAGTCAATCATCTCTTCTGTAGCCAATAAGAAAACCATCGATTCTTTGACCAGTGTCTCCCCCGGCGTCTACAAAGACTCCTCCTTTCTTGGAACCTTCCCTGATCTTCCTCCTCCTCTTTCCTCTAATCCTAGCTCAGTGAATGTTTGCATGATGCAATCATCTCGGGCCGACCTCAAGCGGCCTGCTTCAGCTAGTCAGCAACCTCAACCTCGCTCGCCGCAACCTGCTCCTAGCCCTTTGCCCCCGCCAACTGGACCTCTTCCTTCTGGCCCTTCCCCTACAGCTATTACCCATGAGCCTCTCTACCCTCCTGGGTCGGTTCCCCCAAGTCTCAACCATCTTGGAGTTGTCCCTCTTGGCCATTACCCTGCTGGTTAGATACCCTTCCTTGCTCCCCCTCCCAGAGTTTATTCGGTCCCCATCATGGCCACCCTTTCCCTCCCTAATCTGACCCTGGGAATTCCTATCTGGTACCTTGACCCTCTAGCCGCTACCCCACCAGGTCACCCCAAACCATACCTTGCTTTGACATTGGTTCAACTGGTTCCCCTAGCTGCTTTTTTCACTACAGTGCCACCTGCACCTCAACAGGACCCTTCTCCTGTTGTGACCGCTACGGGAAAGAAAGGCAAAGCTCGCAAGGGGGAATCCAAAGACAAGGCCACCCCGACTGACCCTACCCCTCCTCCACTCACAAAGCCTTGCGCCTTATGTGATTCCATCGGTCATGCCACCCATACTTGCCCTGAGTTTCCCTGTATTAAACCCATGGTTAAAGTCACGTTCCCTAAGTCTACGGTCCCTGAACCCTCCGTTGCTTCCTCGTCCGCAGCCAAGAACCCAAAGACTCTTCGCACCAACAAACCCTGTGCTTTGTGTGGTGTCCATGGCCATTATTCTCACCATTTTCCTCACCTAATGCATTACCGTGCCTCTTTAGAGGTCATTCGTGAGTATGAGGTTGAACAAAATCAATCCGCCTCTCCCATCCTCACGCAGTATGCATCTGGTCAGCTTGAGGATCCCCCTACTACCATTGACATTCCCCCCCCATGATGTTGAGATGACGGAACCTGCCGCCCCCATTCTCTACCTATCATCATCCATGTGATCCTCGGAGTACATTCCCTCTAAATCCCCTCCTTATGTTTCGCTCGATCCCCCCTCAGCGACATTCTTGGGCTCCACATCGTTTGACCATCTTTATACCTGTTCTTCTGTCATCTCCCGTGATGATTCGTATGTGAGCCTCTCCTCCCACACTAATGATTTAGGTAACTTTGTAGTGTCATGTGGGTTCCCTGACCTTTTTATTCCCATCCCTAAATCGGATAACACCATTCGTATCTATGATGTTCTCCGCAGCCTGAGCACCAGCTATCCCTCCTGTATCCCTCATACACCACCCTCTCATCGGTTTATGAGCTATAGCCATCCTCTCCAGACTACTTCCTTCCGTCGTTTTCCTTTGATGTCTACTCTCCACTCACGCTGCCACCATTGTTCTTCCTTCTCTCATTTATTATCTTCCGACACTCTTCCGCAGGACCTCCTATCCACACCTTATATTGGCTACACCAATGGTGCAAGTCGATATTCCCAGAATCTAGCCTCGAAAGCTTGGGCCATCTTTACCCCCTTGCACACCGTCATTCTCTCCCATGGGATTTTCATTGGTGCTGCCACCAATAATCAGGCCGAATATGATGCAATGCGTGGTCTCTTAGCCGATTCCCTTTCTCATCGTATCCTCCATCTGCATGTCCATTTATATTCCCTGCTTCTTGTCCTGCAACTCAATGGTTTTTATCGTATGCATAATCCTATACTTTTTAGATGATATTTATGAGTGAAGCTTTTGATACGTGAATTTAGAGTCATTACTTTTATTCATGTACCTAGAGAACAAAATCACTACGTAGGTAGCATTGCAAACCATGTTCTAGATTGGCATTTATCACACACAAGACAATAACGTTCAAAATCATCAAAACGATGCATATCCATAATATGTGTCATACAACATGTTTTTAGAGTCCATCTACTCTGATACATATGACATGCCCATAACATGTTACAAACAACAAAACTCAAAACTAGGGGGCACCACTTGCCCCTACATACATACTAGGAAGCACCACCTGCCCCACATATAATCACTATCTGGAGGATCTCGAGCCAATGGCTCTGCCCCCGCAGCTCGTAGATCACGCACAGTCTGACCGGCCATTTCCATGTGCCGCATGACCCCTCACCATTCCGAGGGCAGCCCAATACATAGCTCTATGTACTGGTCATCTAAGTCTTGCCAACCCCGCTCCGAAACACCGGTTAGCAGCCCTTCACATCTACGACGGATGTCCTCTAGGAGGGCGGCCATGTTCTCATTTTTGTGCTCGTCCCAGATATCCGGCCGGTTTTACCGGAGCTATATCTGCATACCAAAAGTGTAAGAATCAGTACCATATATACTATTCACAAACTTTACAATGCACATAAAATATTAGCCACTTGTCACTTACCATCGGGCCCCCATACTCGACCAGGTGGAAGTGGCAAGTCCAGATCTCCACAATAACTCATCCCACTATAGGGATAGTCGTCTATGTACAATGGCATCTGATCCCAATGGGCAAAGAACTCCGATCGGAATACCCGTCTGACCGCCCCTCCTCCTCCTCTACTCAGTAGTCACCCCCACTGGTGCATCTTCGGTTCTCTTGGACCCCCATATGGAAGTTGTACATGAGGTCGCAAGGTTGGGATCTTTTCAAAAAAGGAGCACAATACGGTCCCATACGCATAATCATGGTTCACTTGCTGCTTGCAAAGCGACAGCTGTCGTTTCAACGACACCAACATCATCTGGGCCCACCCATAGTACGCCCCACTCAACACACTCTCCACAATCATCATCTTCCCTCCAGTGATGTGATGGAGCGCTTGGATACCCAGGATCTGCAAGACTGCTGCTGCCACTGCACGGGTTTCTAACCTCTCTATATCCCCAATTGGTATCCGAGTCCCTTTGACTCAAAGGCCTGATCAACAATGTCGCTCTGCAAACTCCATGATGTGCGACCCCATGGTAACATTGGCTGTGTGTTTCCCACCATCCCTAATGGTGGGAGACCAATCAAGAAATACAGATCCTGGACTGTCAACTCGATCCTGTGCCCCTGCACTATAAATACCTCATGATCTGGATCCCAATAACTGACAATCCAGGCCAATAAGGGCTCCCCAGCTCTCATCAAAGGGTTCTCCACAAATTTCAGAACCCTAAGCATGGCCAATGCCTGACGGACACCTTGATCTGCTTGGATTTCTGACCGTAATGTACCCAGGTCTCTCTCTCTCCACTTGATCTGTATGTCTACCATATATGCACAAAAACATCATCTTTGTCAGTATACAGACCACAAAACTGTATTTAATTACACAAAACCTGACTCTCAACCCACAACAGCACTGAAATCACCTCCATCTGACAGGTCGCACTTTTTTGGCCAAAAATTGCTTCCCAGGTCGCAGTTTTTGGCCCAAATAGTGTGACCTGGCCGTGAAGATGAAGGAGGGTCTATTCTCGAGATTTGGGACCCTAATCTAAACTTTCAATCCATCAAAAAGAAAGAGTAGGATTAGGCCTCTTACCTACAACTGACGGATCTCGATTCCAATGGTCGGTTTGTCCGCTACGATCGTCGCAAGATTTAGGGCCTTCTCTCCTCCCCACATTCACCATAGCTACACAAGAAAATGAATGCATTTGGAGGGAAAATGCCTTATTAGAAGAGAAACCCCTGATTTTTCTTTTGCTCGCTGCGAACAAACCGTAGCCCCGTTTGACAAACCGTCTGCACCATTGGAAAGCTCTCCCTGAGCACTCAATTGGGCATCTGTTAGTTTTTCACAACTCGATACTTCACCAGGACCCATTTTGTCCACGAAGAGTCTATTCACCTCTCCTCTAAATCGAATTTCCTCACTTACAACACTTGTACTTGGGGCACCACTTTGCCTACTTACTTGTCCTTGTTTGTGTCTATTTTCGTGATGAGATACCCCCTTGTACTCATGTTTTTATGGTCCCCCATTGGACCTTTACTACGTGGCAGCACCACTGAGTCGCCCTGGTTTAGAGTATCTGAGTTGAGTCATCCTCACATTTATAGAGTCTATCCCGTGTCCCTTTGTATCCTGCCTTAGTCCTCCATCCTTCATTGCTTAGTCCCTCTCTCGTGTCGCACATTATGGCCTTCAGCCCCACTGTCCCCTATCCCTCATGTTATCTAGGGTAAAATCTTGATACCCTTAACCAAGACCTTTTACTTCGGCTGATAAATAGAATTGCATTTAATTAAGACGTTAAAGAACTGAAATGAAAAATTGTAGCTGTAAATAAGAGGAACATAAATGAACAAGATTAGAAATCATAAGAACACATCGTTTGATGATGGAGTTCGTCCAGGAGGGACTACATCTCCGGGCCTCGGTGTCAAAATGGTGTAGGTTGCTACATTATGTGTTGTATGAAGAAGATGTACATGGATGTTTCCCTATGAAATACAAGGAAAAATTTCCCTCACACAGGAGTGGCTTGACTTCTTTAAGTGATATTCCACTGTAGAACTCTCATATATAAAGGAAGACTCCTATAAGTATGACCATAGCTGACATGTAATAAATAAGAGTATCCCGCCAATCCTAGCAAACAAGGGATCTCAACAATACACATATGAAATTGAGCATCCCGCCAATCTAGCATAAAAGGGACTCATACATGACACAAATCCATAGCTAAAAGTACATCAATAACAACACAAAGCAAGATCCCACAACCCATGTATCAACAGGGATCTGCAAGACATAATGCATCTCAACGATAAATAAATAGAGAATTACATGGAATCCACATCATATACCTCATGCTGCCATTTGTTGAAGGTTGAGCAACTCTGCGGCTGAATCTGAAAACACCATCAATCTTGTGGCATCGAGAAAGGTGAAAACGACTGCTCACATGTGGAAATCTGACACCGGCATAACCCACTTCCAAAAGTGGCTGAAAAATCGAAAACTCAGATGCAGAAACTAAGCATGCCATCAGACTTGTGGCGTCGAGTAGTGCTGAAATGACATAAAATTTGTCCCATTTGGACAAAGTCAAAATTTCACCCTCTTGAAAGTTGAGCTCAATCAAGGTTCCGCCTGCCTCTTTTCTGGCTCATGGTTCCACTGCACCTGCAATTAAAAAAATAATAAATCTTGAATTCCGTGTGCACACTCTGCTGCTCCATTGCCTGCAATTAAAAAATATTAAACTCGAATTGCGTGCGCGCACTCCTTCTCCTCCATGGCTTGGGCGAACTATAAAAATTTGAGTTTATATAAAAATTCGTGGCAGACTTTACAAAGCAAATCCGTTGGTGCGTTGGTAAAACAAGCGATTTGTTGAAGAGAGGTCGGGGGATCAAATCCCGCCTCTCCAAAAATACGCATACGTTTTTACAATAAACAATATAATATTGCTTTTGGGGGGGGCGAACCCGTATTGGGCGGCCCGCCCCCAACCACCTCCGTTACACGGTTTAACATATTATATATATGGGTAACAAGTATGCACATTTTATGGTGGAGCTCTGTGGGGTTTGGCAGGGTCATGGCCCACCGACCCATAAACATATATTTTTTTGTTAATATGTTGTGGCCGTTGGTTGGGCCGCCCGTGGAGCGAGCCGCCCCTTGTGGCTGGGCGTGTTCGATTCCCGCCGGCCCATAATATGGTGCCATGTATATGTGGAGGAGGGGGTCGGCGGGGTTTGACCACCTGTCACCCCTTTTTTTTATATCATTTTTGTTTAATACAAACAAACTGGTCATTTTTGAAAATTCGGTTTTGGACCGTAGGAGGCAATTTAAACAGGCCACAAATTTGCCCGGAATTTGGCCTGAGCTTGCTGGAATCTGGTGACCAGAAAAATTTAAATTTGCATCCTCTTTAAGGCTACCCAGTCACCAAGTCAACCTGGAACTTTGACTGCTTATAACTTCTTCATATGGACTCGGAATTGAGTGTCGTCTGCGCCGTTGGAATCAAAAAGACGAGATCTACAACATGAATCTAGTTTGAGAGATTTTCGAACACTTTGATTTTTGAGCCTTTTACTCAGGCCACTTGTACCTGTACTTGATTAATCCACCTGGATCAATCCTCCCCACTGAGGAGCTTTTGGTATTCCAAAAGCAACAAGCTTTACCTATCATCAAATGTCTGCAAATGTCATTGAAAGGTGCATCCCCACATGACTCCTTCTTCTGGCGTACTTCAGAATCAAGATGCAAAGCCATCATGTACAACTGCTGCGATGCGATGTCTGAAAATGCACATCCCTTGAAGACTCCTTCACCTCACGTGCTTCGGAATCAAGATGTAAAGCCAACACCTGCAACTGCAGAAATGCAAATGTCTAAAAAAGTACATCCCTTGAAGATTCCCTCACCTCATGTACTTCGAAATCAAGATGCAAAGCCAACACCTGCAACTGTAGAAATGAAAATGTCTAAAAAGGCACATCCCCACATGAATCCTTCACCTGGCGTACTTCGGAATCAAGATGCAAAGCCATCATGTACAACTGCTACAATGTGATGTCTGAAAAGGCACATCCTTTGAAGACTCCTTCACCTCTCGTACTTCGGAATCAAGATGTAAAGCTAACACCTGCAACTGCAGAAATGAAAATGTCTAAAAAGGCACATCCCTTGAAGACTCCTTCACTTCTGTACTTCGGAATTGGAATGCCAACACCTACCTAAAGCTGCAACGAATATTACATTCTCAATGTGACCAACAATGACCCAGATATTTCCATACTTGCCACGAGTTTATAACATGCACTCCGTGGTCAAGTTTACAGCAAAATGGAAATCATACCTCAACAAAATTACAAGACCAGACCTCATCGTCGCATTTTGAAGTGATGTCAAAACTCCTCATCACTTTTACATGAAATAAATGCATCAAACGACTCATAGCACATGACCAAAAACATAATCATCACGTCTCGAAGTGATGACAACATATCATCACTTTTACATGAAAGAGATCTAACACACGACTCATAAAACAAGGCCAAAAACAATATCATGGTCGCTTAAATGAGTGATGGAAACACATCATCACTTTCATAATAAAAATGTGACAAATGACTTACAAGCATGGCCATGACAAGCTTAACATCTCTAGAAAAAACAATCTAGAAGAACCACTTCTCATTTATTAAAACGAGTGGATCATTTCCCTGTGGCAAACTTACTTGTCGATCAGCTCTTTCGACTGGTGTATGCACGGGCTCTTTGGCTTTACGGCGCTACTCTGGATGAAGTTTCCAGCATGTGGCTCTTTGGTGGCCACTCCGGTCGCAATGGGTGCAAAAGTTCTTTTTCCTCCAAACCTGCTTAACTGATTTCTTTTCCTGTTGGGGAGAAGGCTTTTCGTGCCTCTTCCTTCTTTGCGTTGCCATCCTCTTCCAGCACTCAGAAATCACATGGTTATTTAAACCACAAAAATAACAAGTTTTACAATGCCATATTTTACGACCATGGTTATTGACATTCTTGTAATCAAAATGCACTATGGAATAATGAGACTTAGTATACCTTCTGGGGTGGTCTCTGGTGCGATCATGATGATGGGAGCTCGCCTCGGTTCATTCACTGCAACGTGCACTACCATGGAACGATGGCGAAGTGCCCCTATCATTCCTCTTCCCTAGAGAGTTCATCATTATCTATTTTCCCTTGATTTCCTTCGAACATCCTTCGCCGGTGTACCCCATACCTGCATAACGAGGTCATTGCACAACCTCCAAAGGTTCGGTTATGCCTTGGCCACGAATGCCAAGTTCTCCTCCTCTATACCCCATTTTAGTGAGGAGCCTCATGCCGGTACCTGTGATGGGTATCTCCACACTTCCAACTAAAATTATATCATGTGAAGAAACTGAATAAAAATCAACAATGTTTACCTTAGGTGTTGATTGTGAAACAGATGAAGAAAGCTGTTGTAAGCCTTCGTTGCACTTCACTTCCGTCACTGCCTCTGACATGGCATGTAGCTAAAGCTGCATCTGCTACATCTCCTCCTTCTCTTTCTGTAGGAATGCTTTTAAGGCATCATGATCCCTCTGAAGAGTTTTGTTGTTGCGTTTCAAATCTTCCCACGCCTCTGTCGTGGCTTGCAACTGAAGCTACAACTGCTGCTTCTGCTCCTTCTCTTCATGTAGGAACGCCTTCAAAGCATCATGATCTGCTTGCAGAATTTCATTATTGCGCTTCCAATCTTGCCACGCTTCTGTTGTGGCTTGCAACTGAAGCTGCAACTGTTGTTTGTCCTCCTTCTCTTTGTGTAGGAGGGTCTTCAATTCCTCGTTCTCTGCTGCTTGTTTTTCGTAGGCCTCATACAGCATGTCCGCTTTCTCGGACACCCTGAGCATGGTTTCATACATGTCCTTCACATTTTCCATGGCTCAACTCAGTGAACATCCAATTTTCACGCCTGCAATCCAATTAGCAAGAATACTTGCTCCGATACCACTTGATCCAGGGTAAAATCTTGATACCCTTAACCAAGACCTTTTACTTCGGCTGATAAATAGAATTGCATTTAATTAAGACGTTAAAGAACTGAAATGAAAAATTGTAGCTGTAAATAAGAGGAACATAAATGAACAAGATCAGCAATCATAAGAACACGTCGTTTGATGACGGAGTTCGTCCAGGAGGGACTACATCTCCGGGCCTTGGTGTCAAGATGGTGTAGGCCGCTACATTATGTGTTGTAAGAAGAGATGTACATGGATGTGTTTCCCTATGACATACAAGGAAAAATTTCCCTCACGCAGGAGTGGCTTGACTTCTTTAAGAGATGTTCTACTGCAGAACTCTCATACATAAAGAAAGACTCCTATCAGTATGACCATAGCTGACATGTAATAAATAAGAGTATCCCGCCAATCCTGGAAAACAAGGGATCTCAACAATACACATAGCAAATAAGAGCATCCCGCCAATGTGGCATAAAAGGGACTCATACATGACACAAATCCATAGCTGAAAGTACATCAATAACAACACAAAGCAAGATCCCACAACTCATGTATCAACCAGGATCTGCAAGACATAATGTATCTCAACGAGAAATAAATAAAGAAGTACATGGAATCCACATCATATACCTCATGCTGCCATTTGCTGAAGGCTGAGCAGCTCTGCGGCTGAATATGAAAACACCATCGATCTTGTGGCGTCGAAAAAGGTGAAATCGACTGCTCACATGTGGAAATCTGACACCGGCATAACCCACTTCCAAAAGTGGCTGAAAAATCGAAAACTCAGATGCAAAAACTGAGCATGCCATCAGACTCGTGGCGTCGAGTAGTGATGAAATGACATAAAATTTTTCCCATTTGGACAAAGTCAAAATTTCGCCCTCCCGAAAGTTGAGCTCAATCAAGGTTCCGCCTGCCTCTTTTCTGGCTCATGGTTCCACTGCACCTGCAATTAAAAAAAATAATAAATCTTGAATTCCGTGTGTGCACTCTGCTGCTCCATTGCCTGCAATTAAAAAAATATTAAACTCGAATTGCGTGCGCACACTCCTGCTCCTCCATGGCTTGGGCGCACTGTAAAAATCTGAGTTTATATAAAAATTCGTGGCGGACTTTACAAAGCAAATCCGTTGGTGCATTGGTAAAACAAGAAATTTGTTGAAGAGAGGTCAGAGGATCAAATCCCACCTCTCCAAAAATATGCACACGTTTTTACAATAAACAATATAATATTGCTTTTGGGGGGGCCGGACCCGTATTGGGTGGCCCGCCCCCAACCACCTCCGTTACACGGTTTAACATATTATATATATGGGTAACAAGTATGCACGTTTTATGGTGGAGCTCCGTGGGGTTCGGCGGGGTCATGGCCCACCAGCCCATAAACATATATTTTTTTGTTAATATGTTGTGGTTGTTGGTTGGGCCGCCTGTGGAGCGGGCCAGCCCTTGTGGCTAGGCGGGTTCGATTCCCACCGGCCCATAATATGGTGCCATGTATATGTGGAGGAGGGGGTCGACGGGGTTTGACCACCTGTCGCCCCTTTTTTTTATATCATTTTTGTTTAATACAAACAAACTGGTCATTTTTGAAAATTCAGTTTTGGACCGTAGGAGGCAATTTAAACAGGCCAAAAATTTTCCCAGAATCTGGCCTGAGCTTGCCAGAACCCGGTGACCAGAAAAAGTCGAATTTGCATCCTCTTTAAGGCTGCCCAGTCACCAAGTCAACCTGGAACTTTGACCGCTTATAACTGCTTCATACGGACTCGGAATTGAGTGTCGTCTGCGTCGTTGGAATCAGAAAGACGAGATCTACAACATGAATCTAGTTCGAGAGATTTTTGAACACTTTGATTTTTGAGCCTTTTACTCAGGCCACTTGTACCTATACCTGATTAATCCACCTGGATCATCATGATATTGTGTCAGTCGTTGCCAGGTCATCCATGCCCTTTATGCTTTAACAAGGGAAGTCGTCCATTCTACTCAGTCCTCCCTCATTCCATCATCATCATTAGTGTCAGTCTGTCCATCACTCTCTATTTTCTCTCGTGCCTTAGTTGAGGATCTCTTATTGCCTCACCTATGGGAGACCTCCTGCTGTCAACATCAACTCACCCATTCTAGAAGACAGGTCTAGATGGCAATGTACCTTGGTTCCAGCTTCCACACTTGTTCGCATGATCGAGATCCATATACTTGATGGTTTATTTATGCAGCAGCAGATATTGGTGATTCCCGGGTGTGTGTGAGATGTCTCAATCCTCATGAGGGGGTGGCCCTGCAGGTAGCCCCCCACATGCCCAGATGACCTCTTCATTCCAGCCTTCGATGCAGCTCCCTATATTTGATGATGTCAGCCTTCGCCACTTGTAGCACCTTTTTGCTTTGCATGTATCAGTCAGATTTTGCGAGCCCTTCCCCATTTCTGAGGGGGAATTTGGGTTGTATTTGTATCTCATGTACTTAGACATTATTGCATAATTCCTGGTTGTTATCCCAAGTACAACATGTATGTGGGATTCATCATTCTATCTTTGATCTCGCTCGTGTTTATGCCAGCATGTACTTTATAGTTCGGTTCCTTGTTTACTGGACGCACTATTCTTTTGTACTTTGTCTCGGCAGGCATAGGTATGCCTCCCCCGCCGCCTTTAGCACAGGTACCATCTCATAAAAAGATACTTTTTGCACCTATAAGTCTCGTCTCCTCCGGGTATAGTCTGTTAGCACATTAGACTACCTTACATTTCTCTCTCTGACTTCCCTCTTGATGTTTGGTGATTGAGTTCTTACAACGTACTTCGGTCATACGATTTGCTCCTAACACTCGTACGCTGGGGGGCAATTTGTTACACCATTTTTTGGTCATCTAATCTATTGTCATTAGATGAACCCAAGTACACCATGTAAGACCAATTTTACCCTAAGTAAAATTGCTTTCGCTATGTAAAATAACTTAATAAAACACATTTATTAGGTTGTTTATGGTCCAAATAGGAAACCCCAAAAGGAAATATTAAACAAATCTTTATTTGTTTAATTTTCCTCATGGAATAATTAATTAAAACAATAATTTAATTATTATTCCAAGTTATATTTAACCCAAAACAAGGAAATTAATTAGATAAATCCTTATTTATCTTATTATTTTCTAGGAATAATTATTTAAATCTTATTTAAATAATATTCCTTGTTAAATATGACTAAATCATTTATAAATAATTAAATAAATCATTATTTATTTAATTATCATTCAACCACTTCCTTAAAATAATAAATAAATCATTTATTTTTTTATTATTTGCAAATAAAGGGATTTGACCCAAGTCAAATGCCTTTTCCCTCCAACAAATATAATAAAATACTCCATAAAAGGTGGATCTAGATTTGGTTAATATTATTTTAATCATACACCAAGATCTAGAATGACCCAATATTTTGTTATAAATAGAAGGGTTTTCTCATTCATTTGTCACCTTTCATTTGCACATTAGATCACTTTGGATCTATACTCTTGGTCTGACCTTGAGCCATTATCATTGTCACATTCTCCATCCTTTACCTTGTGAGCTCCCTTTGAGTTCTATGTTTGTCTGGGTTTTCTACACCAACAAGAGAGAGAAATCTTAGATCTGAAATGTTGAGGACTTTCAAGAACCCATCCCATTGAGGAGAATTGGAAACACCTTTCTTGTTTTCCTCTCAGGTGCCCCTTTTAATATAAAAACTCTTTCAAAAATAGTGTTCTTGTCTTATCTATTGGATGCATGGAGTAACATTTCATTTTTACTTCTTAATGTCTTTTTATGCATAGATCTGGATTTGTGCTGCTTTATTTGGATCAACTAACAGTAGATTTAAAGATATTGGCAGCCATAATTGATGTTAGGGCTATTTGTTATGCATAGCTAAAGTGGTCTTTTTTCGACAAAAGATTCATACTAACACCTGTGAAATGCATAAGCAGTCTAAGATGATAGGTATAGACACTGGAGTATCTCCCCTCACAGGTGAAGTATTTTATGATAGCCAACATCAAGGGTGCATACCTATGTCTGAGATGTGAGAAAGGGAAAACTGTGATACTACCTTCTCTATACCTCCTTTTGATAAATGGAAAAAATAAGTCTCTTTCTAGCTTACCATTCTTGAACCATTTCTCACCCACTGAAGGGATACCAGTGGCTTCGGATATGGACATTGCTAAAATCTCAAATTTCACCCCTGCTAGGTCTGCATGTTTGTTTTGTAAATTGAGGATGAGGATCCTTGTAAGCTCAGGATTTCTCTTCACTTACTTGACCTTCTCACAAAACTGAAAACACCTTGTGTTTTGAAAGTATGACAAGATCCTAGGAGAAGATGTGATAGCCACTGTATTTTGGGGTTCCAACCTATTAAATTTCCCTCCCTTGTGCTTTGTCTTTGAAGGCCTTTGACCTCCTCCACTACCACTATTTTTTTTAGTCTTTGACATGGTGATGGGAGATACTGGTCTGAAAATTGAGGTTTAGTGGAAAAACCAAGTGAGAAATGATGATGAGGTCAACTTTAGCTAAGGAGATGAGTTCTGAGGTTGTGAGTGGTTTTGTAGCTTTAGGAATTTAACCATGAATATAGTAACGACCTTAATTCACTTACCCACCCCTGCTATCAAATTTGGATTGAAAATGCCTTTTTAGAAGAGCAAGTTTTCTTTGTGACTTTGACCTAGGGTTTCACCCTCCTAGGGTTTTTACATCAACAACTAGAAAAAAACAAGATGATTCTGTAAATTTACTTGGGGGATCAAGAGAATTTTCTACTTACCACCTTCTTCAACCTACTTCTAACTTGAAAACACCTAAAAAGGAGAATTTTAGGCAGCAGGGGTCTTTCTTGCACTTTTTGCACCTTCCTGGACTTTGCGTAACGCCTCTGCCTGAGCTGTCAAGTCGAGTGGTTTGCACAGCACATGTGAGCTTGAATGGCAGTTAGCGCAATACCAGGCGGGCTGCATGCCTTCTGGGCAGGTCGTGTCATGTGTTTGCACAGTGCCCAAAGGAATAGGCAGCCCCTTCACATTGGGTGGGTGAGTTGGGCGGCCTATTTGCATAGCGCCCGGGCAAATGAGTTGAGGTGTCGAGCGAGAGGCAGGGTTTGCTATCTTTAGGGCCACATGGGCTTGCATTTGCACAGCGCGCAAATTTTTCATAGTTCCGAGGCCTTTTTTACGTAGCGCCCTGTAAAACTGAACAGGAGGGGTGTGAGTTTGCTTAGCGTCGGCTCCTTTTTTGCATAGTGCCCAAGTTTTGCGCAAAGTCTGAACAATTTTCCTAGAAACGGCCCAGAAACTCTGAATTTACTCTTTGGAGCTTCTTCCCTCCTTGCCAAGTGCGAAAATGAGCGTGACAATGAATTCAAAAAACCTTTATGCACTTTGAAATATAAATTAAACCAACAAACCCACTTTTACTATGTCTTGGTATTTTTTCATTTGTTTCATAACTTTTTGTCCTTTGGAGGGTTTCGAAAACTTCCTCAATGCACTTTTTTCTCCTCTTGTGGTGTTGATTTTATGGTGTTCTATTTACCCTTCTTCTTTCTAATAATTTGGGCACTGAGCAATTTGTCCTGGGCATGCTTTTTTCATAAAGAACACTTTTTTTTAACCTTCTTGGCATTTTTTGACTGCTGGTGACCTGAAGACTGTCTCTTTTTCTCTTTTTCCTGTTTTTAAGGTAGTAATAGGTTTATTTGCCAACAATTAAACAAACTATATTATGCCATGGGTTTCACTTGGGAATTTGTAGAGACTCAACCTTATGCTTGCCTCCTCTTTTTTACTTTGAAGACATTTTTCATTTGGGAGGCTAGCCCTTTTAAACTGATATTTTTTGCCATCTCTCCTTTTAGTGCAGGTGAAAACAGTGTTGTTTTTGACAAACCCTGGAAAGGTAGCTTGAAATTATTTGGTAGCCATCTGCTGTAATGAAGGAGGCTCTATCATTATCTTTTGATCATTTTGTCATTTGTCATCCTATAAAGGCAAAAATTACTAATGACTAACACTTCATTCAAACGACCTTGCATATTTCTTCACTCAAATGACCTTGCCTTTTTACTCACTCAATTCTTACAATACATTGATGCTTGTCCTTCTATGTTATCCCATTTCCCCACTCATGGTTCCTCTCCTTCCTTTTCAACTATTCCCCCTTCGGTGACTTGGACAATTATTTTTTCTCTTTCCTCCCCCATTTTCTCCCAGTTGGCATCTCATATCCTCCTTTTCTACCATTTTCCCTCTTCTAGGGCTTTTTCTAGAATCGGTGAGGTGGGAGAGGAAAATATCTCCTCCTCTATGTGCCAATATTCTATCATAATATCTCCCATCCTAGGAGACTCATTCATAATTTCCCTGCTTTTTGTTCATTGAGATCCCTTGTAATATTCAAAATTAGCTTTCAGCTAGTTGGAATATTAAATTTTGTTTTTTCCACTTAGATAGAGGAATAAGAGGGTAGGGAGACAAATACATATCCTTAGTAGGAATAAAATCACTCCTAATGTGAATAAGGGGCATCTTAATAGCTGGATAAAGCACCCTCATGTATGAATATAGGTCAGAGCATGTGGATGGGGTCAAATTTGACCAAATCAACAATGCTGGTATGGAGGGAGTGGATTGTTAATGAGAGACAGTGCAGTGTTAATGGGAGGAATTCTCCATGAGAGTAGTGGCTTTAATGAGTGGGGCCCAAGGTGAGAAGGCTCAAGATGCATATAAGGATGGGGGAGGAAACCATAGAGGTCATGTTGATTATTATTATGTTTATGGTCTGTTACGACTTCTTGCACACTTCAGCTATTTAGTGGAGTCTGCTGTGCTGTTTAGCATAAGGGTATTCCCGAGCGGGAATCCCACCCTCATCCTCGGGTGACTTCGAGTTACCACCTAGGAGAGGTTTTTGAGCTACATATCCACATTCTAGCATTAGGGCAGCTTCAGTCTTCATCTACAACATTGTTTCTTCGCGGGTTGTGTTGCATTGCAGGGTAGAGGCAATGGATGATTGATAGGGCAATTTTCGGTGTTTGTTTTTCAGTGGAGAGGTAGCATTTCCATTGCAAGGCAAGAAAAGAAGGTCCTGGAGCATATTTTCATAATTTGGCATTAGGCCTAGCTAATACCACCTCCTACAGCATAGTTTCCTTCAAGGACTACGTTATTTTAGAGAGCATTTACAGAGGAGGGTCCATTGCTACATTTGCAGGGTTAGACTTTCAGTGAGGGGATCCACCTTTCACTTGGAGGATCTATTGGAGGAGTTCTATATATTTATATATCAATTTCAGCCATATCCTTCCATATATTCAGTTGCAATGATACTTCAGCCCTAGGGCCGTAGTTCACCATTTGTGTATTTTGTGTATTTCCGGAAACCCTTTCTGGGTTCTCTTGGAAGGTGTTTGAGAGCATAGATATTTATTTCTAGCATCTATTGAGACATATATTAGTTTTTATATATCATTATATGTTTCTAGTTGCAGCTATGTCCACTGGGACTGCGTTGTATTGATCTCTCGGCATTTTGTATAGCAGCAACTCTTCATGTATTTTCCTATGTGATTATTGGAGGCTTATGTTATATTGCTTGAGTGACTTGATCCTCAAGATTTTGTGCTCATTATTTATGATATTTTTATTAATATGGATCTACATTTGTCTCTCATCTTGGTGTATTTATGTTCACTACTATTTTCCATTTTTATGTTAAGTATTGCTTCTTTTCCTATTTTGGAGTATTACAATGGTATCAAAGCATAATCGTGGCTCAGCCTGTGTATTTCAGCCAATATGTCATCAGAAGAGAGAGAGCCTCTCACAGAAAGAGAGAAGAGGTATCTCAATAGAAACTGAAGATATGACTATACAGATAATAGAGAAGACAAGGGTAAAACTCCCATATCAGGAGAAGAGGATGACAAGGAGTTCCCCAAGATTCTTCTTCAAACCATGAAAGATATTGCAAGAGAAATCAAGGAGATGAGGATGGATAGACACAAGGAATCCTCTAAAGGGTTTCTACATGGATGAGGCTCTAACATTTCACATCACTGGCATGATCAACCAGTGAAGTAGCAAGTTTCCCAACACTCCACTATGCCTACTTTTTTAGTAGTGGGAAATGGAGGATTTCAAGAACAAGAAACTCTTAAAGATTACTTTTTTTAGTATGAGTCTCAATCTCAGAGATTCAAATATAATTTGAGCTTTTATGAGTTTTGTTAGATCAAGGACAATAGGAGACCCCAGCATCACAATAGAGGTGGAGGATTCATACAAAACAATGATCTTCACCAGACTATGGGTAAATTCTTCTTTCCCACTTTTGATGGGTCATCTAAATGCACAACCAATTCTTGGGTGGAGAAGCTAGACATATAATTCCATTTGAACCAAGTACTGGAGATGGAAGCCATCAAAATAGTAGTGTTGCACCTTGAGGGTGAGGCATGTTGATCAGTGGTTGTCATTGATGTCAACCCAAGCAACACCAGGGGATACCCCAGTCTTGCATAGGAATTTTGACCTTCCAAATTAATATATTCTGGTTCAATAATGTCTTTTATGGTTTCTACTTATCAAGATGTTTTTGGTGATATATGGTGTTAGTCATCAGTATTTTTCACCTGTTGATGATGACTAGTTGTTAAAGCCAAGTTTTCTAGCAGCTGATCTCCAATTTGTCAAATTTGTCAGCTAGAAAACACCCCTAAACATTTTTCCCTCCTACCTCTTAAATCAGCCTACGATGAGAAAAAATATAATTTTCAAGCCCTATCTAGTCTTAGTCATACTAACTTGTACATCAGCACCAAAGAGAACACTCCAAATCTGTCAAAAATCTCCCCTAAGTTAGGTAGTGGCGCTTTAGGCATTCCTCTCTTGGTAAACTATCTTAAAGCCAAAAGTACCTCTATCTAATGTCAACCAGTCATAGATGACCTTCCTATTTTGCAAATAAAGCTTGATACACCCTTAAGTCACGCCACTAACAAGCCTTGATGTTTCAGTAGTGCATATTCCACAAGTCAAACTGATATTAGGTGGATTTACAGTTTTTCAATGTTTCTTTCAAAAGAAGAAGTGTACCAGTGTTCCAGAAGACATTATTAAACTTAACATGAGAAGACAGTTGCTTCTCATGTGGTTTTGAGCTTGGGATGCAAGTACCGATCAGAAAGGTAATTCAATGAACTCCTGCAAACACAGCCAAAAAGGATTACATATCTCAGAGAATTGCCCCTCATGGCATATTGTCAATTTTTCACTTTTATTTACTTAACTATGAATAGGCACTACAAGGAAAGATGACATAGTTTGAAAAAGGGATGAAATAGCATCACTGTGTAAAACCTCCTCCAAACATGAGCAGAGGGTTGGATGACTGTGTAAAACCTCCTCCAAATATGAGCAGATGGTTAGGTCATTGGTTAAGAACTCCTTCATTTAATAAGCAGACGGTCAGGAACAAAGGTGTAGCATCATTTAAGGGCACAAGGCTAACAATGCTGCAAATAGCCTTAAAAACTTTTTTTACACCTTTTTCTCCAATAGATGAAACCACTAACACAGCAGTGGTGTTTCAAAGATTGATTATATGGTTTCACTGATTGAAAGGCAGAGTTTAAGTGCAGTGGGAAACAATTGGATGATTATGAATGGAAAAATGTTGTTAAGCAGATGGCCAAGCAGTGGTACTATGATAATCAAAGAGGTTTTGTTTTTCTTCTATCAGATATCTCCTTCAAAGGAAATCTGAAGCTAAAGTGAACAAAGCTTGGATAGGCTCATCAATGTGAAGAAAGGGATATGACACCATGATTCAAATTCAAGACAATATTGAAATAATCAAGCCATATCACTATCACAGTTAAAGGTCTCTTTATGGACATGTGAAAAAACCTTGTTGTTGCATGTGAGTCCCAAGGGTCTCTAAAGGCATTTTTTCCTTTCTAAACAGATATAGGTAAAATCTGGGGAGTACAAATGAGGTTCTTCACCCACAGTCAAAAGAAAATCTCAAAGAGCACCTGACAGTTTGATCAACTTCACAGTGGGCATGATTATCATCAAAACACCAGGATAGAAGAAATTGTCAAAGTAAGTTTTAGAGTGGTGATTTATCTCCTTCCAAGATATGGCAAAGGATGCCTCAAAAATCATTGATATGTCTTTGAGCAAGGTTTTTCCTTCAAGGAACAGATATGGACAAATAGTGACAGGGTTGCTACCTTAATGAAGGAACTGTGAAGGATATTTTAGCTTTTGAGATGACTTCTTCACTTTGGGAAAGGTCATATCTATGAAGACCTTCAAAGGTAGCATCCACATCATATTTTTAAGAATCCCAATCAAATGTAAGTCTTTATGATGGTTTAAGACTAAAAATTGACAAAGACAGTGCTTTGATTTTTCTATGTAACAAAATCTTTTTTCAAAAGGCATACAAAACCCTCACAGAGTATGTTCAAAAGGTTGTTGGCTTTTTTCGTCATTAAGAGGAGGGAAATGATGAGGAAATTGAAAATTTTGATGAGGGTATTGGTAGCCCTCACAGCAGCGAAAAGGATGAAGATGAAGCCCAAAACATTGAAGAGACAGAGCCTCAAATTCCTAGAGATAGAAAAGGCAAGAGTAAAGAGAGTAGCCCTCAAAAAGACATGCAAGAGGACAGTCAAAGCATTCGTGA
This sequence comes from Pinus albicaulis, assembly GCA_034641835.2. Classification (NCBI taxonomy): domain Eukaryota; kingdom Viridiplantae; phylum Streptophyta; class Pinopsida; order Pinales; family Pinaceae; genus Pinus; species Pinus albicaulis. Next base: position 1,417,876,150 of record CM076572.1, on the reverse strand, counting down.
AGAAACTTAAAACAATGGCAAGGATGAAAGTAACAAGGGCGAAGAGCCAATAGAGCATGTGCTAGCTGCCTCTACTAGGCAAGGGGCCATGATTTCTTCTCCAAAAGTGGTCAAGCCCCAGACATCAAGGAAAAGGGTACCTAAAACTGTAACTCCAAATGTTACTATGGCCCTCCGAAGCAAGGGGAAATTTCCCAAGAATCCCATTGTCGAATTACCCAAGAGGAGGAAGACCAAGAAGGCTACCCAAAGCAAGGGAAAGGAGAAAGAAGAAAGCAGCCATGAAAAGGAGAGAGACTTTGACATAATTCAAATCCAAAGTGATGATAGCGACAATGAGGCCTGAATCCTAGAGACTCTCTTGATCAATAGAGAAAGACAAATTGATGCTTTGAGGGCAGATCTAGAGAGGGCTAGAAACTTCAGTCACTTTTTGCAAATACAAAATAAACAGATGAGTGTCCACATGGCGGTTTATGAGACACTGGCCATCAAATATAAAAAGGAGGCCTCCAAGGCGCAATTTAAATTGGAAGAACTCATGGGTGAGTTCAATGATAGCGAAGATTAATATCAGCCCAGGAGAAAGAGGCCAAGAACCATGGGACTCAGAAGAACCCTTGAGAAACAAAAGGAGGAAGAAGCTACCATTCTCCAATCTATTCCTCTCACTAATTTGTTCACCCAAGAGATAGAGAACAATCGAGAAGCATGGCTCGAGAGGGTGAATGATCACTTGGAAAAGAAGTTGGAGAAGGCCAATAGAGATTTGGACCTTCAAGGGAGGATGACCGAGCACTACAAAAAGCTCAATCAGTTCGCCCGACGGAAATTGAAGGCCACAAAGGAAAAACTCAAGGAAGCACAAAGGAGGCGCCCGGCACCAAAAATGAATAAAGACACCTCAAAGCTCCAAATTTTGGCCTCAGCTTCACAACATGTTTCTGAAAACCCTTGAGGGTCATGCTCGCCAAATTTGGGTGAAATTCAACAAGTTTTGGTTTTTTGTCATTTTTTGGATTTTGGCTAAAATTCATGGGCATCGCCACTTCTGTTTGGGACATCCTTAAAGGATGAAAATGGTATCATTGGATGTCATAATTTCAGGGGCATATACTCGGCTATTTTTAGATCAATTGAAGATTATTTTCTCCCTCAAAATGGCGAAAAACACTCACTTTTTCCACACTCTGCCCCGTTTATCAGCAAGGTCTATTTTTTGGGTTTTTACACACAGGTCAGTTTTTTATGGACTTCTAGTGATCCATTTGGAGGAAACTAAGAATTTTCAGAAATTCAACATTTAGATCTTTCCAACAAGCCATCTCGGGCCTCATTTCGACATCGAGAAGGCCTCCAAAAGTTGTCGGCAAGACAGAGGACTTTATGTTGATATATTTCTTAAGTGTTTTTGTGAAAAATGTATCTTTCTAAAGTGATTTTTCCTCATGTGCGTTTAGCTATTTTTGGGCATGATTAGTTATGAAAAGTCAATATATTTTCCTTTTTTAGCATTTTTGAGATATTTTATTAGATATTTTGTGCCTTGGGCTTTGCAAAGCCTCAAGGAAAAAATCAGATATTTTTTATGGGCCAATGAGATTGCAAGTTGCACTAGGAGGTTTTCCCTCATATTGGCATATATATTCCAAGAGAATTAATTGTAAACAATGCTCAACTTGATGAATAGAAGCAATATATGGTTATACAAGCTTGGAAAAAACACTTGTCTCATGCATTGGATAGTTTCTTGAATGTTTTTGGATGATGAAGGAGGTCTGTTATTGGATTCCTTGACTTGGTAAAATGGTATAGTGTCCCTCTTTGTTATGCTTCTTATTTTTCATTCATAATTCCATGTTCTTGCTTGATATAATAAAATAGAGAATAGATTTGAGACATGTCCTTAGAAGCACCTCAAGTTTCATGTTTCTTTATAGTTTCTATGTTTTCTTCCTTCTTAGTCATATCAAAGAATCCTTGATTGCTCTTTGATAACTGAAGGAATTGTTTGCTTGTTTCATTTATGGTTTTATGCATGCTAAGTATGATTCACGGTATACCCTACTTACTCATGGCTAGTCATAGCTCCACCTCTGAAACCTTTCTTTGATTGATTAGATTGTCATCTGTTGAACCAAGGAGCTCTTGTACTGATCTTGCCCTTTGCTTAAAACTATGAAATCTTGCTCCAAAGTGCCCAATAGCTTGAAATACTATGCTTAGGCATTTCCTCATAGTGATTTGAGTTGTTTTTTTATCTTAAATGTATTTCCCCAAAGTCTGATAGCCATTTCCTAAAGTTAGAGAGTCATATATCTCTATGCATGGCTTGAATGTTTATTTCTATGCATTGATCAGTTTATAGTTACATTTCTCATGATGAAATGTTAGCCCTCCCATGTTTATGTCAGCTATTGAACTATTTATGTTGGAAATCATTTGTTATTCACAAATTTAGTGTCCATCCCACTCCATTTTACCCAAAGATCCATTTTTACCTCGAATCAAATCGGCCCTTCAACAACCTTGTATCACCATCTGAAGATTTCTTGACCTTTTCATCTCCATAGCCCAGTTGATCTGACATATTTTTACCTATATTAGTCTTTGATCAGTTCATCCCTCACAAACCTAAAAACCAAAACCAAACACCTACTTCATAACTAGCCTAAATTAGAAACACAAGAAGCAAAACACACATATATCCCTTACACAAATAGAGAGAGCCCTCTCTGAGTCCAAGAAGGCTAGGTCTTTGGGATCCAAAGACTGGTTTGATGTTACACTGTCATTTGGCTTGCCAATCAGCCAAATCACGGGACCCTAACATAATGGCGATCACGGTGGGACTTTTCTGAGTTCATTTTAATCTAAATACCTTTCAAGACTCACAGAAAGCCCCTTTTTGAATTAAAACGCACTATACTATTGAACCACCTTATCGCCACACTAACATAATGGCGATCATGGTGGGACTCTGAGTGATAAACAAACTTAGATTCCCTAAAACATTCTAGCAGCCTTAAGAATACTATCTGATTGACTTATCCCACCACTCCCTAACATAGTGGCGATCACGGTGGGACCTTCCGAGTTAGTGACAATCTAAGTACTCCTTAGTAACTCCCAAAGTCTCAATCAAACTTAGAAAACTTAAGTGTTGTTTGAAGTGTAGAAGCTATCTCTTTCACCATCTTAGCAAAGTGATGATTCAGTTATAGGAAACTCTTCCAAACCTCATAGTCTATATAAAAACTTAGAAAACCCCAAAACATTCCCAGATTGGCTTTTCCCTAGTTATTGGTGGTGGACCATAGCTACATCTCTACAAAAACAACCAAGTTCCACCTGGCGACTCCACTAGCCTCCAGTAGGCCTAAAAAATCCATAAAAAACCAAAAAATTTCATAAACCATACTTTTTCTGTTGACTCATCCTTTCTAATACTTAAAACTCATGGTGCACACTCTGTGATCAGTGACAAACTAAGTATAACTTAGCGATTCAGAAAACTTCACCTAAACATAGGAGATAAATAGAAATAAACTTGCAAATAGAACCATTAGCTTGTCCAAACAGCCTAGCAAACTGTTCAAACCAAGTGAATCACTCTTCCTTGCAAATCTTCATCTCAAATTTTGCTAGAAGACTTTTTCCCGAAAGCATCTTTGATAGTTTTGTTGGTGGACCATAGTTCTCAAAGAAATCCACCTAGCGACTCCACTAGCCCTCGTTTTTGTTTTGACCATCCTTCACATTTAGCAAAAACCCCTAGAGAGGCCATCCATCCAAAACAACCACAAATTCCATCCTCTCTTAACTATGAATATGAAATCTGGCTTCACGAAGAATCAATACCAGATCTCATCTAGACCTAAATCCCCTTATCATAGTATATGACCCAGAGAAGATTCTGTGGCAAGCTTTCGAAATTGGAAACCTAGCTACCGATAGGTCCATCCATAAAGCAAGATCATTACCTGAACACCTCACATCCTTGCAGGATTCCCCATTTGACTTAAAATCAGCAAAAACCCTTTTTAGAAGCAAGTCACAAAGTAAGGTAAACTTTGATGATCTTGAGCCCCTAGATCTGCCACAGAGTCCTAGTAGAGAAGCCTCACCTACTACACCTCCTGACTTTCAGCTTTTCCATCACTTTGGCTCCTATCATCCCAGATCTGCTCAAAATCAGATCACTAGCCCAAGTACATCCGCCACACCCATCCAAACCACTAATGTTCAAATCACCTCAACTCATCATATAAACCCTCATTTTGTACATCATCCATTAGCTCCCACCATGGTAGCTTGGTATGCACCCTTGGTGTTGCCACACCCTTTGGCCCCTTTACAAAATTACTATCAATCCAAAATCTCGCACTTTACCGGAGTTGAGGCTACTACCGCTCAACAACATGTAGATGGAATTAGCGATGCCTTTGAATACATGGAAATAGAAGACGAGACCATCAGAATGAGGATGTTCGCCCAAAGCCTGGGCGGAGAACCCAAAAAATGGTTTAAGAGCTTAACTCCAAACAGCATCCACGATCTCCCAGAACTCTACAAAATCTTCATAAATAAGTGGGAAATCAGAAAGAACCCCAGTCAAATCCTGTCGGAATATAACAATCCAAAACGAGAAAATGGGGAAAGTGTCCAGGAATACTGCACTAGGTTCAACAGTTTTTATAACTCCCTCCCACCTCACTTCAAACCTCCACTTGGCTCAGCCTTAGAAAAATTCTCCAAAGGTTTTGACCCAGACATGACTTATCAACTAAGGGACAAGGATCCCCCAACCTTAGAGGAAATGCAAAAATTGGCCATAAGTGCAGAAGCAAACTTAGTAGAAAAGAGAGCTAGGACTATGTCAGAAAGGAAAGTCACATACCGGGATGAGGTCTCCCCTTCAGCCCCTTCCTTAGATCCTAGAATAGATGACTTGGTTAGATCCATGGCGAAAATGTGGGAAAAGATGAGAGAAAGGACACCTCTTAGGGACAACCAGCCAAACCCTCCAAACAGAAACCAGAATCAAAACTTTAGGAGAGAACAGACTCAAAACAAACCAAGGGAAACTGACCAACAAATTAGGCCACCCTTTAATGAAAATTATGTTGATGAGGATGAGAGGGATATATAACCCATTGATGAAAATCATTTGAACCTTATAGGTTCTGATAACGAGAGTGAAGTCTACCTCACAGAATAAGAACAAGCTTTCTTCTCTCCGAATCAAAATGAAACCAACTATGAAGATCCCGAAGATCCTGCCATAGATTTTCAAAATGCCATAATAGAAACTCACAGGCAATATGATCTCAGAAGCAAAATAAACCAAGAAAACTCCTTGAAAGGTAGTTTGGACACTGCTAAAACCCCTGATACCATCCTTAAAAATCCAGTGGATAGCAATAGAATCGTGGTTAATAAAACTGACCAAAACAAAGATAAAGCTATTCAGACAAGTCTTGGCTCAGATTCTCCTAGTACCTCCACCAAGATTCCCGAGATGGTTGTGTAAAACAAAATCCCAAACCAAAGTCAGCAAATTAAGAACATAGAGAAAATCATGGCTGAAAAAATTGAAGAAAACTTGTCTAAACTACAAGCACCCTTCAGTTTTGAGGGAGAAATCGCCAAAATAAAGATTACCATGCCTCTCACTGAACTTATCACCCAAATCTCTTATAAATCCCAAGTGTTAAAGGTCCTGAATATAGGAAATGATGAAAACACCCTTAATCTAGCTGATGACACTCCTGAAGTGTTGTTTGGTCCAAAAATAGAAGGGAAATACCAAGAAAGAACCACTCTTCCCTTTTACATTAGTTTGAATATCCATGACCAAATCTTACACAATGCCATGCTAGACTCCGGGGCATCGCATAATCTCATGCCGAAGGTTGTGATGGAAATATTAGGCCTAGAAATCACAAAACCTTATAAAGACTTATATTCATTTGATTCAAGTAGAGTCAAGTGTCTAGGCTTAATCAAATATCTTTGTTTCAGTTTGGCCCAAATACCTGCAAAATACCTGATCATGGACATAGTGGTAGCAGACATCCCCCCCAAGTACGGAATTCTTTTATCCAGATCATGGGGAGCTAAGCTTCAGGGAAATATTCAACTTGATATGTCCTATGCCACTATTCCTGTGTTTAACAAAACCAGAATACTCTATCGGGAATCACACATGAAATATATGGTCAGCATCCAAGAAAGGCTAGATAACATCCCAATGTACTCCTTGCATTCTGATCTGAACTCTTTCATTTTACACACTGATGAAGACCTTTAAGAATAGTCAGAAGGATTTGAAACAAACTTAGGCCCACCACATCAGCTGCCCCAAGTTCTCTATGATGAACTAGACACTCAGAATTATCATGACCATGATCAGTTATGTCTTGAGGAAAGAGATTTTATTCCTTTTGAAACAGGGATAGAGAAAGAAACATGAACCATTATGTACCATCAAGCAAATTGCTCAAACCTTAGGCAAACATCAGCAGTAACATCAGGATACTTTTTCAGAACAGAGGCATTAGAATACTTGCATATCACAAACCTCTTTGGAAATCAGGGGCAGGGAAGCTTCTTACCATACCTTAAGGATTTACCATCACATAACTCTACCCTTTCAAGTGAAACCTTGACTGTATCCATAATAGTTCCAAATCCAGGAAAATTTTCTGAAAAACTTCTTATGAAAGGATATGATAACTGCAGTCCAAATATACCTGAGTTGTTTGAACAAGCTAGAATTCTGCCACTCCACCAAAGACTTAGAACTGCTAGAATTTGCAATCTTGTTCAAAATACTAATTCATGTAGGGAAAACAGTGAGAAGCACTATGCCACTGCCATCACTCCAAGAAACAACTTCGACAAAATAAAATACAAAAATCTTGACCAAACAGTAGTAGTCAAAGATAAAACAATTGGTCATAGGATATGTTTTGATTTTAGAAATAGTAATACACACCCTTGTGACAGAAATTTTATTTTTCCTGCCCAAGACCATGATATACCAATGATAAGTGCTTTTAATCATGTGTCCTTGCAAGATGATGTTTCATGGTATCGCCAAATGATTCCTTTGCAAAGCAAACAACTCAAAGAATTTTTCAAGTATGCTGGAAGTAGTTCCATTTTCAAACCCAGAATTGCAAAACCACCAGATATCAAAAACATGCTCCTAAAAGCCATGTTTCCAGTTTTGAATTTCTGCATTCTGATGTACCTTGATGATGTCATCATATACTTCAAAAATGACAAAGAATATCTGCATTATTTGAAAAAGATGTACATCAAAAGAAGGAGTGGGAATCATAGGTATAAAGAGGTACAGCGGGAAGATACTAGGTTGTTCAGAGATTCATGCATGAATCCGTATGTCATGCTTGAAAGAGAAAATTTTCCAAATTTTTCTTTTCAAGAGCTGAGTGGACCAAGAGTGGTAGGAGATACTTATGAAGATAAGATGCTTAATTTTCACCATTTCCAAGATTTTTGAGTTAAAACATTTTCAATCATTGTATATGCCATTGTTTGAAAAATAAAATAAAAATAAAAAACTAAAAATTCAAAAACAATATGAAAATAGAAAAAGAGGGCAGTTTGAAAAATAGAAAGAAATCCCCATGTTCAAAAAATAGTCATTCTGAAAACGCGCAAGTCTAAATGCTGCTACTAGTGCTCAAATGTCTTGTTCAGTTATCTAGCCTAATCATAACTAAACATGTTTTAAATTTATTTGCTGATAAGTTAGTGAGAGGAAAGATAGTCAACATTGTGTAAGCTTGACTTATCAAAAATAGATTAGGAAAAGAGACTGGTTCCACATGTTCAAAATAGAACCAAAGAGGTAAGCAGGGATGAAAAACAAACTGTGTATCCTAGCCCTGATTTTCTAGATTTCATTTTATGCAAAATAAAATTTGTTGGCAGCTTGTCTTTCATGCCACAAGAACATGACAAATCAGACTGTCTAATCCTGATTTGGTCATTTTTCAATTTCATGTTGTAGATTAGAGAATAAAATCTTGTCAAACAGCTTAACCTTGACAGTCGATCCAGCATAGGTAGAGAAACAAAGGAGTTCATCAGCTTAATCTAAACTCCCGGCCGATATAAGTGTAGAATTAGATAGTGTCATTTTTCAAAAATATTATGTCAAAGGGTTGCTAGTCCAAATGCACCCGAAAGAAGAAAAAATGTTAGGAAATATAGCAGGGTAGGTAGAAATGTCTTGATGCTAATCATGTTGTAAATTTTCAGAAATAGCATCAAGGAATAAAGAAATTTGCACCAATAGATAAAGGCACTGGTCCTCAAAGAACTGAGATCTGAAATTCTGGGCACCTCCTGAAAAGGAGCTGCCCTCCCCAAATGGAGCCACTGTTAGTCATCAGTATTTTTCACTTGTTGATGATGACTAGTTTTCATTCATAATTCCATGTTCTTGCTTGCTATAAGACAGTAGAGAATATATTTGAGACATGCCCTTGGAGGCACCTCAAATTTCTTGTTTCTTTATAGCTTCTATGTTTTCTTCCTTCTTAGTCATATCAAAGAATCCTTGATTGCTCTTTGATAACTGAAGAATATTGTTTTCTTGTTTCATTTATGGTTTTATGCATGCTAAGTATGATTCATGGTATGCCCTGCTTACTCATGGATAGTCACAGCTCCACCTCTGAAACCTTTCTTTGATTGATTAGATTGTCATTTGTTGAACCAAGGAGGTCTTGTACTGATCTTGCCCTTTCCCTAAAACTATGAAATCTTGCTTCAAAGTGCCCAATAGCTTGAAATACTATGCTTAGGCATTTCCTCATAGTGATTTGAGTTGTTTGTTTGTCTTAAATGTATTTCCCCAAAGTCTAATAGCAATTTCCTAAAGTTAGAGAGTCATATATCTCTATGTATTGCTTGAAAGTTTATTTCTATGCATTGATAAGTTTATAGTTACGTTTCTCATGATTAATGGTTAGCCCTACCATGTTTATGTCAGCTATTAAACTATTTATGTTTGAAATCCTTTGTTCTTCACAAATTTAATGTCCATCTCACTTCATTTTACCCAAAGATCCATTTTACCTCGAATCAAATCGTCCCTTGCACAACCATGTATCACCATCTTAAAGCTTTCTTGACCTTTTCGACCCCATAGCCCAGTTAATCTGACATATTTTTACCTATCTTAGTCTTTGATTAGTTCATCCCCCACAAACCTAAAAACCAAAAACAAAAACCTACTTCATAACTAGCCTAAAATTAGAAACACAAGAAGCAAACACACAGATATCCCTTACACAAATAGAGAGAGCCCTCTCTGAGTCCAGGAAGGCTAGGTACTTGGGCTCCAAATATTGGTTTGATGGTACACTATCATTTGGCTTGCCAATCAGCCAAATCACAGGACACTAACACCCTCAACCCACTAGGTCCTTCAGTTCCTAATACTACAGGCCATCCCATATACCCAGATGGTTTTACTGGTGCTATATCTGCATACCAAAAGTGAAAGAATCAGTACCATATACAATATTCTGAAACTTTACAATGCACATAAAAGATTAGCAATTTTTCACTTACCATCGGGCCCCCATACTCAACCAGGAGGTAGTGGCAAGTCTGGGTCTCCACGATAACTCATCCCACTATAGGGATAATCATCTATGTACAATGGCATTTGATCCCAATGAGCAAAGAACTCGGGTCGCAACACCCGTCCGTCCACCCCACCTCCTCCTCTGCACAGTAGTAACCACCACTGGCACATCTTGGGCTCCCTGGGCCCCCATCCTGGAGCTGTATACGAGGTCAAAGTGTTGAGATCTTCTCAAAGAAGAGTGAGCACAACATTGTAACATAAGCACAGTCATGGTTCACTTGCCGCTTGCATAACGAAAATTGTCATTTCAATGATGACAACATCATCTGGGCCCACCCATAGTAGGTCCCACTCAACACACTCTCCACAAGCATCATTTTCCCTCCAGTGATGTGGTGGAGTGCTTGGTTTCCCAGGATCTGCAGCACCACTGTGGCCACAGCACGGGTCTCTAACCTCTCTAGATCCCCGATGGGTATCTGAGTCCCCTTGACTTGGAAACCTAGTCGACAATGGCACTCTACAAACTCTATTATGTTTCTCCCTCGCGATAACACTGGCTAAGTATTCCAACCATCCCAAGTGGTGGAATACCAGTCAGGAAATATATATCTTGGACTATCAACGCGATCCGGTGCCCTTGCACTATAAAGACCTCATGGTCCAAATCCCAATAGCTAATAATTTGGGCCAATAAGGGGTCTCCAGCTCTCATCATAGGGTTCTCCACAAACTTTAGAACCCCAAACCTGGCCAATGCACTACAGACACCCTAATCCTCCCGGATCTCCGATCGTAATGTGCCCAGGTCCCTCTCTTTCTAGTTGATCCATAATTCTACCATATTTGCGAAAAAACCATCGTATTTGTCAGTATACAGATAGGAAAGGTTGTATCCAAAGATAAAAACCCAGTTCCCAACCAAAAAACAACACAAAAAACCCCTCCCTCTCAGGTCGCACTTTTCAGGCCCAAACCTGGGACAGGTTGCAGTTTTTTGCCCAAAACCTGCTACCCAAGTTGTAGTTTTTGCCCCAAAAAGTGCGACCCGATCGTGAAGAGGAGCAGGGGTCTCTTCCTGAGCTCTGGGGACCTAAACTGAACTTTCAATCCACTGAAATGAAAGAGTAGGGTTAGGCCTCTTACCTGCGACTGAAAAATCTCGATTCCAACAGTCGGTTTGTCTGCTACGCTCGCTACAAGATTTAGGGCCTTCTCTCCTCTCTACATCCACCACAGTTCCACATGCAAATGAGTGAATTTTGAGGGAAAATTCCTTATTAAAAAAGAACTCATGACTTTTCTTTTTCCTGCTGTGGAAAAACCGTAGCTCAGTTTGACAAACCGTCTAGACCATTAGAAAGCTCTCACCGAGCACTCAAATGGGTATCTGTTAGTTTTTTGTGATTTGATACTTCACCGAGACACATTTTTTCCATGAAGAGTCACTTCACCACTCCTCAAAATCAAATTTCTTCACTTGCAACACTTGTACTTGGGGCACCTCTTTATCTCCATACTTGTCCATGCTCGTATCTATTTTCTTCGTGAGTAACCATCCTGTACTCATGTTTTTATGGTCCCCATTGGACCTTTTCTGTGTGGCAGCACCATCAATTTTCCCTTGTTTAAAACATCCGAGTTGAGTCATCATCGCATTCATGGAGTCTATCACGAGTCCCTTTGTATCCTGCTATAGTCCTCCATCCTTCATTGCTTGGTTTCTCTCTCGTGTTTCCCATTATGGCCTCCAGCCCTTCTGTCCCCTATCCCTCATGATATTGTGTCAGTCGCTGCCAAGTCATCCATGCCCTTTATGATCTAAACAAGGGAAGTCGTCCATCCGCTACTCAGTACCCCCCATTTCATCATCATTCCTGGTGTTAGTTTGTCAGTCGCTCTACTATTTTCTCTCGTGCCTTAGTTGAGGATCCCTTATTGCCTCACCTATGGCAGACCTCCTTCTATTGACATCAGATCATTCATTCTAGAAGACAAGTCTAGAGGGTGGTGTACCTTGGTTCTAGCTTCCACTCTTGTTTGGTGCCTCGGATCAGGCAAAGGGACTCCTTATTTCCCTTTGACTTGATTGTTTCTAATCTACAACTCATTTTAGCATGATCGAGATCTGTATACTTGATGGTTCAGTGATGCAGCAGATGATACCGGCGATTCCAGGTGTGTGTGAGATGTTTCAGCCCTCATGAGGGGGTGGCCCTATAGGTAGTCCCCCACATGCCCGGATGACCTCTTCATTACAACCTTTGATGCAGCTCCATATATTTGATGATGTCAGCCTCAGGCACTTGCAACGCCTTTTTGTTTGCATGTATCAGTTAGATTTTCAGAGCCCTTTCTTGTTTACAGGGGCATTTGGGTTGTATTCATATCTCATGTACTTAGATATTATTATATAATTCCTGGCTGTTATCCCAAGAAAAATATGTATGTGGGATTCATTATCACATTTTTACCTGGCTCATGTTCATGCTAGCATGTACTATATTGTTCAGTCCCTTGTTTACTAGATGCATTATTCTTTGTACTTTGTCTCGGCAAGCATAGGTATGCCTCCCCCGTTGCCTATAGCACAAGTACTCACTCATAAAAGAGACTTTTCGCACCTATAAGTCTCGCCTCCTCAGGCTCTAGTCATTTAGCACTTCGGTCTACCTCATATTTCTCTCTCTTTGACTTCCCCTTCGATGTCTAGTGATTGAGTTCTTACAACGTACTTCGGTCATATGATTAGCTCCTAACGCTCACATGCTAGGGGGCAATCTGTTACACCATTTTTTGGTCATCTAACCTGCTACTATTAGATGGACCTAAGTACACCATGTAAGACCAATTTTACCCTAAGTAAAATTGCTTTCACTATGAAAAATAACTTAGTAAACCACTTTTATTAAGTTGTTTATGGTCTAAACAAGAAACCCCATGAGGAAATATTAAATAAATATACATTTGTTTGATTTTCCTCAAGGAATAATTAGTTAAATAGTAGTTTAATTATTATTCCTAGTCATATTTAACCCAAAATAGGAAAATTAATTAGATAAATCATTATTTATCTTATTATTTTCTAGGAATAATTATTTAAACCTTATTTAAATAATATTCCTCATTAAATTTGACTAAATAACTCATAAATAATTAAATAAATCATTATTTATTCGATTATTACTCAATCACATCCTTAAATTAATAAATAAATAATTTATTTATTTATTTATTTATTATTTACAAATAAAGGGGTTTGACCCAAGTCAAATTCTTTTTCCCTCCAACAAATATAATAAAATATTCCATAAAAATTGGATCTTTATTTGGTTAATAATATTTTAATTATACACCAATATCTAGACTAACTCAATATTTTGTTATAAATAGAAGGGTTTTTCCATTCATTCACTACCTTTTGTCGCCTAAATATCACTCTGGATCTATACTTTTGATCTGACTTTGATCCACCATCATTGTCATATTTTTCTATCTTTTTGCTTGTGAGCTTCCTTTGAGTTCCACTTTTTGTTTGGGTTTTCTACATCATCAAGAGAGAGGGATTTTAGATCTGAAGTGCTGAGGACTTACAAGAACCCATCCCATTGAGGAGAAATGGTAACATCCTTCTTTGTTTTCCTCCCAGGTGCCCTTAATATAAAATTCATTCAACATATTCTTGTCTTGTCTATTAGATGCATGGAGTAAATCTCATTTTTATTTACTACTTAATGTCTTTTGATGCATAGATCTAGATTTTTGCAGCATTTATCTTGATCACCTAATTATAGATCTGAGGATATTGGAAGCCACCTTTGTTGTTAGGGTTGTTTTTTGTGCACAGCTAAAGTGGTCTTTTTTCATACACTTGCAATTAAGATTCATACTAACAGCTAGACATGTTGGTCAATTGACCATCGTGTTCTCGACTTCATTCTTTGCCTGGTTCAAGCAACAGATTATCACCATTGATGACTATGCATATGTAGGTGTCGGCTTCTGAGGAGATCTATATTTAGCTTTACCATAAGGCACTCAGGGGGGTGCAATCGGTAAGAATGTTTTGACCATGTTTTTTTATTTTTCTAAGTTTTATACATGTTTTTGTATTTTGATGTTTTCCCAAGACTAAACTAAAGTTTTGATGTAATGCAGATGTGGGTCAAGTTCAACCAGTGGGAGAGCCAGAGCATGGAGTAGATAAGCCAGCAGAGAGGGTTGTCGAGAGAGCAGTCCTTCAGGATTTGGATATGACTGAGACTCTTGCTGAGCTTCAGCAACACATAAAGGGGTTTACCTTTGGGATTCTAGATTTCTAGATTGATGAGTTACCCATGCGACTGTAGCACCATACTATTGGTGTTCCTAACCATTGGATGCGGTTACTGCAGATAGCTAGATCAGTAGTATGTTACCATGAGCATCACTAGTTTATTTTTTACATGTTGCATACATTTTGAGGTCAGATGGCCAATATGTCTTGGGCACAAATTTTGTAAAAAACTATAACTATCTATCTATTTGATTTCAGTGTTTTCCTATGTTTATTGCGCAATCCTATTCAATTATGTGAATGTTTCTTTACATGTGTTGAAAATGTATGTATATAACATAATTCGCTAAAGAATCAGTTAATGTGTTCAATTTTCTAAATTTTTTTTGATATTGAATGAAATCAAAATGCCTTTTCAAAATTAGAAGTCTTAGGGACATACAATGCAGTGTTGGATTTCTAACAGTATAAACACTAGTAAGTTGCAGTACCACAAGTTTTGAATCTAACCTTATGATGATACAGCTAATACCAAAAGAAATGGAATCCGAGAGAAGTTTGATCAACGCGCTATACTCAACGATATTTTTTTTCGACCAACCAATACAAGTCCCTTGTGTTAGCCACCTATAAATTTTTGACATGGCAAATAGGTGGCTAAAACTGTTTCTGAGCCTTCAAGAGAAACATTTCCCTTGAAAATATTTCATTCTTGAAGCCTCTATGTGTCTTCTGGTCCTTGAAGAATCTTCACTACTGTTTTCATTGAAAACCTGTTGTTCTGCTATGAAGAAACTGCTTTAAAGAGGCCTCCATTTGCTTCCAGTTCATCCCCTCAAAATCCCCATTTTTGACCCCTTTCCCCCTCACTAAATTTCCTCCAAAATCCCTTCATGAGCCCTCTAAATCATCGAAATCCCCTTTTTAAGCCTTACAGCTCCCTTGATTTGGTTTAAAAATCTGCTTTTTCCTCTACTGGAACCCTCCATTTGGCCTTAAAAAACATTGATTTTGGCCTAAAAACACCCTATTTCCATTACAATAGGCTTAAGCCCTCGAGGGCTTATATGCTACAGCCTCCTTCTCCATATAACCATAAGCCCTACAACCGAGCACTTAGAAACACTAACCTCTGCTAAAAACCCCAAAAAACCCTTTGAAAAGCATAAAAACTACCATTTCCGCTCCTAGGAAGGATTTAGCCCCCGCGGGCTTATTCTTCTTAACCCCCTTCCATGAGACCTAAAACTCTGGGATCAGGCGCTCAAAGGCTATAAAACAAAATCAAAACCCTTTGTTCCCTTTGTTTTATTATCTTCTGATGTTGGGATTCAAATTGATGAGAGTCGTTGATCTCCAGAAATCAACGGTCGATCTGGCGCCTTTCCATTTCATAACCCACTCATTTCATTTTCCAAAGCCTTTCGCCTCATCGTCGAATCATGACCATCCATTGAATAGATCCAACAACTGTAGTTAAACCTGACGAGTCCGATGGCCCAGCACATATAATGCCACCCCATCCAATCCTAGTCGTTCATCCGCACAAATCTGACGGTCCACAATAAACCCGATCACCACCTCCGCTCATGCACCTTTCCCCCATCGCACCTTCCTCTCCACTGTCAGATCTCTCTGCCCTATATCCAATGGTCAGGAAGAATATCACATTTTTCTGGTGTCCAGATGTTAACGGTTCAAAATTGTGCGTTAAAAGTGGTTTTGTTTTTGCACGTGGCGCGCGATGAGTGGAATCACGTTGTTTTTGTGAATTCCACTTACCACCTCCTACGCCACGTGAAAACCATTTTTGGTTTTCCACTTACCACCTTTTCTCTGCAACAGGTCCTTTCATATTTTGACCCCGACCGTCGATTAGTCCAAATCTACAGCTCTGATCTAACCTCCCTCCCCCTCATTTAATATTCACTTATGCCCTCATTTCACTTCTTCAACCGATCTCCATCGTCGGTTGACTTAATCGAATGGCCTATGTTATAACCTCACATCCATCCATTATTCATTCAACCACCTTCCAAACGGTTTCATCGGTGAATCTTGACCGTAGATCACCACTGTTAGATCTAATCTAACGGTCCAAAACGCATAACGCACCAAAACTTCACCAGACTATTTCTTCGCCTCCGACATCATTTTTCACCGTTTTACCATGGTTTTCACCCGTTTTTTCACCTGCCTCCACCATTTTCCTCGCCTGCGCCACCATCCCTTCGGCCCTCCAAAGCAATCCTCCTCCACGTCCATGGATTTTTATAACATGTTTATTGTGTTTTTGCAGGGGTTACATGTATTAAATTTACTCTGTCTCACAGTCACATTCATGGTAATACAGAGTGCAGAACTCCATTTTCAGAGTCAAAGAAACAGTCAGAGAAGCGGAAAAGAGTATCATTAACATATTAAGAGTATTAAAGCTCGTTATTGAAGATTTAGTGCCTATAATCCAATTTTCAAAGGACGAAGACACAGATGAAGACCATAAAGATGATTAAAAGGCTTAATGAAGCCTAAAACACATGAAACAAACCAAATCTTGGTTTTAATATCAGCAAAACATTTTTCTCCAAGAAATGACTATCTACATGACTTCCTCCATATTCCATTGAACAACAGAATAGTTACTACACTGACAGAGGCCTTACAGAACCGTCAGAACAACAATTATGGAAGTATGGGTGACCTATAGACCTTCTATCACCTTACTTGTCACAGAAGATAAATAGAGTACCTACAGTCAGAGAGTACTGCAAGAGACATACCTGAAAATATTGTCAAACTGACAAAAACTTCTAAACCAGCCTAAAAGGTACAAACAAGTCAAATGCAGAGCCATTAAGCAGAGTGGGCATTCGAACACATCCTCCACTCTATCTTAATGGATCGTTTAAGTTCGTATCCACTACTATTACTCATTCTCCTATAAGAACTCCTGAAGAATACATTGTAAAATTTGTTGGTTGTTGGGATTCTATTAGTTGTTAGAACTGTTATGGGAGGGAAGTAGCTAATTATTATGTAATATAGTATGATGGGAAGAGAAGTTCAATTGTAAAATGCCACTGAGCTCAAAGTATGTGACTAGTTTTGCACATCAATTAATCAAGCAGATTCACAGGATCCTAGTCTATATTATCGGTGATGTTTACTCTTACTGTAATTTTTCCTTTCATGTTTTATCATACTGTCCATTATCCTCAGATAAAGAACAGCAAGCATAGATTAGGATATACTGCTGGAAGTATCCTAAGTCTCACTGTAATCTTTATCTATATGTTTTCTGCTATTTGTGTATCTAAGAGCAAATTCATCACAATTTAACTAGTATAGAAGTTGGTTGGTCCATGCTTACTGATGTATGAATTTGGAGTTTGTTTCCTTAGGTGTTCTTATTTGGTTTCAGCTGAAAGAATTTGGAAACTGGGAGATTAGAGCTAGCCCTGTCTCCCTAGGTGCCACTTCCAATAGTTAGCCTTTCTAAGATCCCTTTGAGTTAGTGTCAAAAGCATTGAAGGTTCAAAGTCTTTCTCTGATCTTAGGCCTTACTCTGTATTTAATCTTGAATGTTTTCTACCATTCTGAAAGTGGCTATGAGGACTGTTGGATTGTCTTCCTTCAGATTATGTTGAAAGCAGGCCTGGATTTAAATGACATCTGACCTGATCTTAAGCTACCCTTTTTGTCTTTTATGAGAGTTTCCTTTGAAGTATGTCAAAAGCAGGCCTGGATTTAAATGACATCTGACCTGATCTTAGGTTGCACTTTGGTTTCTTTCTTTAACCCATTCTTAATGTTCCATCTCACCATCTATCTAAAAACATCTTTTAGTATAGATTACTTTCCCTATGAAAACCCTTGGATAGTTGTTATGCAAGTAATCCCCTTTCATGACTCCATAGCCCAATGGATTAGCCTTTCTCTTGACCTATCTTCCCATGCTAAAACATCTTTCTATTCAATTCCTTCTTTACTTCCTTAACCTTCTCAATTAATGATCTCCAACCAAACAAACAAATCAAAAACCCTTGTGCTTCATACCTAGCCTAATACCTTATTTTTTAGCCTTAAAGATATATCATTCTTTACATTTATAGAGAGATCCCTCTCTGGATCCAGGAGGGCTAGATCCTAGGATCCCAAAGTGGTTTGATGTTGTCTTATCTTTTGTTCTTGCCAATTTGGCCAAAAAATAGGAACCACAACACCTTGAAAACTCACTAACTCGATGTTCGAAGTGAAAATGGCCCATGCTGTAGAGGATAGATTCTGCGTACTACAACTAGCACCATCAGCATACCCAACAAATGGTTCCAAAGATTCAGACATCTGCGATGAAATGTAAAGCGGATTAATAACTTCAAGAAAACTCTAAAAAAAAACTAAGATAGTAAATTAAATTCAATAACATATATACAATATAATACAAAAAAATACTACGCTCATGATTATGCATAATAATGTTTCAGATACAACCCATTTCGAGGTTGCGCCAATGGAATTCCATCGTAATCTACCAACTCGTAGGAGCCCTTGGCAAGAATTCTTTTGACAATATAGGGGCCATGCCATAATGGCTCAAATTTCCCTCTACCTATTACATCAGCTTCCTGATCATAAAGGAGGACCAAGTCACCCTCTGAGAAAATGCGAGGTTGGACATGCTTATCTTATTGCGCCTTTGTACGTCTCTTATGCACTTCATTGGCTAATTGGGCTTCACGACGCATTTCATCAATATGGATGAGGTTAAAAATAAGAACTTCTTCATATGAGGTGTAAGGTAACAAGTCGATTGTGATTTTTAATGATGATATTTCACATTGGATTAGCAAGATAGCTTCCAGACCATACACCAATTGAAAGGGGATGAATCCAGTTGCATCTCTCACCGAGGTTCGGTACGCCCACAAAGAAGAGTACAGGATAAAATTCCAGTTTCTTTTATGAACTCCTATTATTCATTGAAACATTCATTTAAGAATCTTGTTAATAGCCTCAACTTGTCCATTTGATTGTGGATAATGAGTAGAACTATCATGTGGCAGTCCTAACTTGGCAATCAACTCAGTCATCATGTGATTGCGAAAATGCTTACCATGATCTGTGACTATAGCCCGTGGAACACAAAATTGTGCAATGACATGATTAAAGAAAAAAAATGCATTTGTGTGTCCCGTGTTATTAAATGTAGGCATCGCTTCAGTCCACTTGGTAAAGTATTCTACTACGACAATAATATAACCATGCCCCCGAAATGAATGAGGGTTATAGGTCGTGAAGTCAATGCCCCACTTTGAAAATGGTCTCACAGAGACAACAAGGTTCATTGGCACTGGCAGTTTGCAGATTTTATGATCAAATATCTAGCATGCCTGACAACTTCTGACCATGAGGATGCAGTCATGAAATATGGTAGGCCAAAAGTAACCGGAGCAAAGTATCTTCTACACAGTAGCATATCTAGACAAATTTCCACCACAAGCCCCAACATGACAATCATTTAACCTTTTCGACCTCCTCATGAATGAGGCACCTTCTTAAAATTGTATCGACACCACGAAGATAAAGTGTATCGCCGACGATAAGATAATCTTTGGCTTGGTATCGAATACGTCATTGGTTAGAGCGAGAGGTATCAGGCCAAAAAGTCTGGGTTTGGAGATAAATGATAAAATCTCAATACCAAGGATCATATGATCCAATTAGAAACAGAGACTCGTCAAGAATAGATGGTTCCGACATAGTAGCAGTACTATCAGAGGAAAGGTCACAAAGAAGCTCAGCGAAAACTAAAGACTTCTTTGACTTGGATTTGATGAATTCCAAATCAAATTCCTGCAAAATGACAATCCATTTTGACTAATTTCCCCCAAAAATTAATGTGATAAGATGTAATTCATGGGGTTGCAATCTGAAATGAAAATGGTCTTCCGGAATAGGATATAGTGGCGAAATATTTGGATAGATTGAACATCTGCCAAGGAAAGCTTTTCTACGTATGAATACTTCACTTCCGTATAATTGATATTACGACTCAAATAATACATCGGATATTCTATCCCATTTTATACTTGGACCAATACCATAGAAATGTTTGTATCAGCTGTAGCGATATATAATAAATAATCACTCTGATAATTGGGGGGATACATTAATGACACCCAGACAAGTGTATCGTTGACAGCATCAAAAGAAGCTTGCGCAACTTGGTCCCAATGGAAGGGAATCCCCTTTTTCAAGGGCTGAGTAAATACTTTAGCCATTTCAGCATAAGTGGGTATGAACCTCCTTAGGAAGTTATCCTTTCCTTGAAGTTTCTGTAACTGAAGAAAATTTGAAGGCGCAGGAAAATCAAGAATAGCTTGTACATTCAAGGGGTCGATTCGAATTCCTTCTTTTGAGATGATGAATCCAAGAAAACAACCAGAACCACCACAAAACACACATTTATGTGGATTGAGGCATATTTTGTAGTGTTGACAACGTAAAAATATAGCTCTCAAATGCATCGGGTCATCAATCTAGTTCCGTGAATGTGCGGGTAAATAATCTAGATAAGGTTGAACAATGTGCTTGATGTCATTGAAAGCATAACCCATTGCTCTTTGAAAATTTTCCCCAATGTTATTTAAACCAAATGAGAGTTTCCGATAAGTGAATTTGCCCCAGGGGAAAATGAATGTTGTCTTATATTGATCCTCTGGGCAGATATTGATTTGATTGTAGCCAGAAAATCCATCCATGAATGAAAAGATTTCACATCCAGCACAATCGTCAATAATCCATTTAATAAAGGGAGTTGGATAGTTGTCTTTTGGACAAGAAATATTGACATCCCGATAATCGACACACACTCTGATGGTTCCTTGTTTTTTCATAACAGGAACGATGTTGGAAACACACTTACTTAGCAGAATAGGGTAAATGAAACCAGTACGGAAAAAAATTTCAACTTCTTTTTTAATGGCAGCAGCCTTCTACGGATGAACAGGACGAAGGCGTTGACATACCAGCTTGACATTGGGGTACATATTAATAGTGTGTTAAACAATACTAGTGTCTATACCTAGCATTTCCTCGTAATACCAAGCAAAGATATCTTGGAATTCATGAAAGAGAGAACGATATGTTTCAAGTTCCTATGGAAAACAAGACACGTCGACATGAATATTTTCTAGCATGCCAAGTTTGGTCGAAATATCGATAGAAATGGTTTCTTCAATATTTGATAAATTTTGCTCGAAATCAATTGCATTAATAGGAAAATAATTCAAAAATAAAGTTTTGATCGATGGGAGATATAGTTCACTAATATTATCTTGTTCATAATATTGAATATGAAAGCAATTATGATGATCTTCCCATGGTTCTCCTTCTAACATCATGGATGCCAAAATATTCTCATCTGTCAAGAAACTTGAGGAAAAAGGATCAGATGGAGTACCAAAATCTAATGAATGATCAACCTAAACAACTGACGACGACGATTTCAAATTCACCGCCCAAGCCATATAGATTGATTTCTATGCCAGCTCAATTCGGTTGGGTAGCAGAAAATCATCCAACGTAACAACTTTAGAATCACCCATAATCTTCCTTAATCCATATGGAGTGGAAGATATCATTTACTAGGTCTCCATGTTTGTAATTTCTACCGACGTCGCAGGAGGAAGTAATGCAAAGGTTCCCATGAGAGTGGAATCCCTTAAGAGTCCTACACCAATGTTCTGAAGTACGATTTGGGGTGTGTGAACTAACGGAACACTTCCAGTTACCTGGGAACTGGAGGTAAATAAGGACAATTGATTGATGACTGTAATGACACCTTTATGTGGAAAGGTGATCAGTCTAAAATATGTAGAAATGATCGCAGTCATAGCATATACCCATGGCCTTCCAAGTAAAATATTTTCGTCAAGGGGTTCATCAATGACCTCAACTTCAACATTGTTTTTCCCCCTAGTTCAACATGCAGGTTATTAATAATACTGTTACACCATTTTTTGGTCATCTAACCTATTATCATTAGATGGACCCAAGTACACCATGTAAGACCAATTTTACCCTAAGTAAAATTGCTTTCACTATGTAAAATAACTTAATAAAACACATTTATTAGGTTGTTGATGGTCTAAACAGGAAACCCCAAAGGGAAATATTAAACAAACCTATATTTGTTTGATTTCCCTCATGGAATAATTAATTAAACAATAATTTAATTATTATTCCTAGTCATGTTTAACCCAAAACAAAGAAATTAATTAGATAAATCTTTATTTATCTTATTATTTTTTAGGAATAATTATTTAAATCTTACTTAAATAATATTCCTTGTTAAATATGACTAAATCACCCATAAATAATTAAATAAATCATTATTTATTCGATTATCTTTCAACCACTTCCTTAAAATGATAAAAAAATCATTTATTTATTTATTATTCACAAATAAAGGGATTTGACCCAAGTCAAATACTTTTTCCCTCCAAAAAATATAATAAAATATTCCATAAAAGGTGGATCTAGATTTGGTTAACATTATTTTAATCATGCACCAAGATCTAGAATGACCCAATATTTTGTTATAAATAGGAGGATTTTTCCTATCATTCTTCACCTTTTTTGCCTATTAGATCACTCTGGATCTATACACTTGTTCACCATTTTCTGCCATTCGCTGTGTGAGCTCCCTTTGAGTTCCATTCTTTGTGTGGGTTTTCTACACCAACAAGAGAGAGAGATTTTAGATCTGAAGTGCTGAGGACTCCCAAGAACCCATCCCACTGAGGAGAATTGGATGAAGCGGCGCACGAGGGGAAAGTGTTTCACGATAAATGCGAAAAACGGTTAAACACCCAAACCTTTCAGGGGGGCACACCCCGGAACGGGCTTTTTTTTTTTTTTTTTTTTTTTTTTTTTTTTTTTTGTTTTCCTCCCAGGTGCCCTTAATACAAAAAATTCTTTCAAAAATATTGTTATTGTCTTGTCTATTGGATGTATGGAGCAAAACCTTATTTTTACTGCTTAATGTCTCTTTATGCATAGATCTGGATTTTTGCAGCATTTGTCTTGAACAACTAACCGCAGATCTGAAGATATTGGCAGCTATATTTGATGTTAGGGCTATAAGTTATGCATAGCTAAAGTGGTCTTTTTTCGTACACTTTGACAAAATATTCATACTAACAAATACCGCAAGTCTTATATGTACGTCCGTTGAAAGCTTTCAATGTCGTTGATGATTGAGACAAGCGTGGCAAGCCAAGTGATTTGCAACAATTTAGAGACATAATGCAAGTAGATGCTCCCTCATCAATAATAGTACTTTGAACAAGGTGATTGAGAACATTTACTTGTATGGAGAATGCCAATTTTGCTGGTAATTGTGGCACATAGCCTATATGGTTAAAGACTACGAGATTCGAATCTGTCGAATCAACTCCACCAATTGTTGACAACAAAGCTTGCTTCTGGGAGGGACAATTTTGTAGCACCTCAAATTTTGGATTCTCAATTGAGAGAGTGAAAAAAGTGATATGTTGCTGGTGACATGTTGATTGTGATGAGGAAAGTTATTTTACTGTGTCAACCTCGTTAAAAAATGAAACAAGTGTTGAGGATGGTTTTTTTACTATGTCAACCTCATTAAAAAATGAAACAGGTGATGAGGATAGTTCTTTTACTGTGTCAACCTCGTTAAAAAAATGAAACAGGGTATGAGGATGGTTCTTTTACTTTGTTAACCTCGTTAAAAATGAAACAGATTCATGAGGATAGTTCTTTTAATGTGTCAACCTCGTTAAAAAATGAAACAGATTCATGAGGATGGTTCTTTTACTGTGTCAACCTCGTTAAAAAATGAAATAGGTTCTCTTGAGGATAGTTCTTTTCCTGTGTCAACCTCGATAAATGAAATAGGTTCCTATCAGGATGGTTCTTTTACTGTGTCAACCTCGTTAAAAAATGAAACAGGAATGAGGATGGTTCTTTTTCTTGTGTCAACCTCATTTAAAAATGAACAAGTGCCTATGAGCATATTTCCTTTTCTTGTGTCAAGCTCGTTAAAAAATGAAACAAGGTATCATGAGCATATTTTTTTTCCTGTGTCAATCTCTTTAAAAAATGAAAAAAATCTTCTCCTAATTAAGATGAGTCTTCCATTTGATCTCGTAAATGAACCTTCATTCCATCCAGCTATTCGTCTTCTTAGCTGAAATGAAATGAAGCTTGGGGGCATCTACTCTTGCAGGGGGCATTCAAAACATTCTTATCAATTGCCCCCAATCAACTGTTGAAGTGCAAGGGTAAAAACTGGTTCAGAGCTCCAAAATGAAAATGGTAACTTTCAAATCGTAAAAATGAATAGTAAAACTCTTTTAATTAGTCATTTGATTATTTGAAAATCATATTTATTGTTGTGACTATAGTTTTATTCATTTTTTATCATGAAACAAGTATTTTTAATCCATTTGATGTTTTTCTGAATAGGTTTATAGCTGATATAGCAGATTAGTCGTGCACACTTATTTCAAGAATTATTTGACCACAAAGCATACTTTTATACTTATTTTTCAAGCTTTGATAAAAATGAAAAAGGACTTGAAGAACATTTTTATCTCTATTTCGAGCTTTGATAACAATGAAAAAGGAACCCCTGGAGTCTTATTTTAGCTCTTTTCAAACTCCGATAATGTGAAAATATTGTCGAGCACTTATCTTTTCAAGCTCATAAAAGTAAATGAATTTACATCTACTTAGTATAAATTTAACCCTTTTCCGAACTGAGATAGATTATTTACAAAAAAGGAAAGCCTTAGTTGAACATGGCTAAGAGGTTCTCTCAGATATCAGTTTACACTTTTTGGATCTAAGTGACAACTTCACGCCAAAGTACTTATGGAGTTTTCTTTTGTCTTCTTTTTAAAACTCTCTAAATATGAAAAAGGACTAGGTTATCACTGTCGTTAGGCTCATTAAAACATAAAATAGCGACGGGCTTGTCGATCATGGCAAGAATCGAGTTTCATTCATTGCTAGAGTCGTTAAATTATTAAATAGCAACACATTGTTCACCCGAAGGGTTGAATTATATATCAAGCATATGTTATCCTCCTCAAGTTTATTAAAAAATAAAGAGGTACTAGTCAACAAATAACCGGGGAAATTCTGGGAAAGTGAACAGAACTTTTACAGTAGCAGGTCGCTCTTGAACATGACACTTCACTCCATCATTGTGACTATTTGCGTTGGGTAATCTTCTTAAAGGTTCATTCATAACTATGGTTCATCATACCTTCACTTCAGTTTTGGGTCAATGCTGCAAACTCATCTTAGTGTCGTTGATATGTTCAAGAGAAGTCATCCACTGAATACGCATCCTTCTACAATACTCATAAACCTTCATTCTCATGACAGTCATCCCTGAACATTGCTATATCAAGTCACATTTTGTCTCCAAAATCAGTAACTCCCGTTTCGGGATAAAGTGGCTTCTTGTCGACATCAAATCATCATCCAGGAAGTTTAATTAGAAACATCATCTTCCAGTACCATGAGGTTTGTTACAGCATAGACAAGATCCTCGCTTCTGGACCTTTGACCGAAAGATTTTATTTGGAGTTTGGCATCAGATCAACTATTCATGCCTCACAAAATTTATTGCAGTACCTTGCGAGCCATTAACATCAATGGTGGTTTTCTCACGTTTTTTAACAACTCACATCATTGGCTGATAATCAAACGATGTCTTACCATGTTCGACTACAAATCATATAATTGCATGACTAGAATTGTACCCGAACGATTGAGTGAATGATATAAGAAGACCCTGGATCTAGTTTCATCCATCTGAGATGCGATTTCAAGATTGTTGTATACATCATCTATATGGTGACCTTACATATAGATCGCCATCTGCACATGGGCCTATATCTGTAGGCATGTCTATGTTGGGCAACATTCCAATGTAGATGACTTTCTGCACTATGTACATGTTATTAAATAGTTTATGTGTTGAGCATGGGAATGCCTCCCTCAGAAATTCATGATCAAGAGGATATATGATGATGTAATGTATTGTAATATTGATGTAGGTCGCCACTCTGCTTCAGGTCTAGCCTATCACATCGTAAAGAATCTCATTCAAAAAATATTGTTATTATTTTGACTTCATGCTTTAGGGGGCAGATGTTATAGGTCAATTTGGGCATCATTCCCCATGACCTGGTCAAACTAGACCTCATCCCCAGGACCAATGAAATAGGGTTTATCACCCCCTATCATTTCATTTGCTACATGCCCTAATACAAGAACAGATCATCTATGACTTCTATTGTAAGATTTCCAAGGTTTGAAGTATATGCTATATCACTTATGAGCTCACCAACACTACCTATCAAGGGACTAACTACATTTCATATGCACCTCCCTCCATTTAAGGGTGCACTGCAATGCACTTCCTGACATTCAAGGGTGCATTGGTCAATTGGGAGCGAAATTCTCATTGTTCTGAAATCTCCACATGGCTAGTGCCTTCTAGAAGAGTCCATATGTGTTAAAATTTGAATCCAAGTGTCCATCTAACACCTCTGAACTTGGAAAAATGTCTTGCATATTATTAGAAATTCATTCATTGAGAAACTACCATCAGTTTCCCTATAAATTGAGCACAAATCCTAGTGCTAAGGGAAGAATTTTGGTAAAGAAATGTTGTTGGATTCTCAATTTAGAGAGTGAAAGAAGTGATATGTTGTTGATGAGATGTCTATTGTGATGAGGTTAGGATGAAGCTAGAGCTGGTGACATCAAATCGATCATTTGTTGTAACCTCCCCCTTCTACTCTTTAATAAATATTACTATTCATTTTCCCATATATTTATATGTTTATGTTTCTATTTCTCATATAATGGACTCTTGAATGATATATATGTTTCATGTTCAATTGATTTAACTAATTAAGGTAAATAGGCATCTATATATTGCAATATCTTTGTTGTTCTATGTTTATAATTGCAGGAATCAATCTGGCAATGTAAGTTGGATTGGGGGCTACAGCAAAAGTGAAAAAAGGAGAATAGGAAGCGCTTGGATCACAAGTAGGGTCTTCTATCTTTCTATATGTATATTTATTCTTAGAGAAAGTGATAGCAAAGTCTTTAATCTGTTGTTCTAAGTGACTAGCACCACACTTAGGTAATTTGATTTATCTGTAGATCATAAATAGAATTCAATTATAGGTAAATTTGGGCATAATTCCCCATGACTTGGTCAAACTGGACATCATCCCCAAGACCAATGAAATAGGATCTATCACCCCTTATCATTTCAGTTGCTACATGCTTTAAGATAAGATCAATTCATTCATGACTTCTGTTATAAGATTTCCAAGGTTTGAAGTATATTTTATATCACTTATGAGCTCACCAACGTTGCCTCTCAAGGGACTAACTTCATTTCATATACAACTCCCTCAATTCAAGGGTGCACTGCAATGCACTTCCCGACATTAAAGGGTGTGTTGGTCAATTGGGAGTGAAATTCTCATTGTTCCAAAATCTCCACATGGCCAGTGCCTTCTAGAAGAGTCCATATGTGTCAAAATTTTAATCCAAGTGTCCATCTAACACCTCTAAACTTGGAAACATGTCTTGCCTATTATTAGAAAGTCATTCATTGAGAAACTACCATGAATTTCCCTATAAATTGAGCACAAATCCTAGTGCTAGGGAGGGAAAAATTTTGGTAAAGAAATGTTTTTGGATTCTTAATTGAGAGAGTGAAAGGAGTGATTTTCTGCTGGTGAGATTTTGATTGTGATGAGGTTGGGATGAAGCTAGAGCTGGTGATATCAAATCGATCACTAGTTGTAACCTCCCCCTTCTACTCTTTAATAAATTTTGTTGTTCATTTTCCCATATATGTATCTGTTTATGTTTCTATTTCTCATACAATGGGCCCTTGAATGATATATATGTTTCATGTTCAATCAATTTAAGAGATTAAGGTAAATATGCATCTGTATATTGAAATCTCTTTGTTTTTCTCTGTTTATACTTGCAGGAATCAATCTGGCGATCTAAGTTGGGTTGGGGGCTACAGAAAAAGCGACAGAAGGAGAATAGGAAGCTCTTGGATCATAAGTAGGTTCTTCTACCTTTCTGTATGTCTATTCATTATTAGATAAAGTGATAGCAAAGTCTTTAATATGTTGTTCTAAGTGACTAGCACCACACTTAGGGAATTTTATTTATCCATAGATCATAATTCTACATAACAAATTAGCGACTCTGCTGGGGAGTTTCCTATCATTCCTGGTGTTTTTGCCTCTTCTTATCTACCCAGTAGCATATACTTTCAGTTATTATAATTTTGAATCAAATAATTTCATTAGAAGTGTGTTTTGTAGCTTGCATTTTCAATCACTGTTGTGCCTACCACACTGTTATTCAAGACATAGTGCACTGCAGTGCACTGTCTCCCACTCAGGGGTGAATTGCAATGCACTGTCTCCCTTTAGAGACTGTGTTGCCCCATTAGCTAACCAAATTCCCTTTGAATTTTCATTTCCATCATTCTCATCCATTTTTTTGTTGTGTTTTCAATTTTCTGATACCTCCTAGAGACCAGTGAATTTACCCAATTCTTCCTCCTTTGAAAAGTAAGTTTGTTAAATGTCTCTTTAAATGTTTTTCTTTATCATTGGCAAATCAAATTCAAAGTATTTTATTTCTGCATTACATCCATTTTTTTTCATAAAATAAATTGTCGTTGAATTCTTCATTTCTTGTAGGAAAAATTGTAGTTCCATTCTTCATTTTTCCTAAAAAATAAATTGTTGTTAAATTCCTCGCTTCTCAAAGAAGAAAACATTTTTTTTTGTTGATTTGATGCATATAGTTTACTTTCTTGCATTCACATTAAGGGGACTGAAAAGAAAAACATGCATGTGCATATAGTGAATTGTGTGTTTTGCATAGGAACAAGTTAGGAAAGCTGCATATTAGTTTGTGCTCTTTGTTGTTTGCTCTCAAAATTGATTGCTCTTTCCCTTAGTAGCTAGGATTTTCTTTGAAAATGCTAAAATTGAAAAGTTTTCTTATCATTTTAGTTTACATTTTTAGAAATTTCTATCACATCACGCAGTGAAAATTGAAAGGCAAATTGATAAACAAGATCAACTTAAAATTTACATCAATTTACCTAAAAAATTGTTGGAACCATAACGATAACATTTATAAGTTCTAGGTTAGAGACGTGTTCCAGCATCGTTAAACATAACAATTGTCGTTAATTTTCTGCGATACATTCTGAGTGTGATACCTCACTCCACGTACACAAGTATATCAGATCTCATCCATGTACCTTCGGGTATACTGGGTGGTGTTCTAGTACAAAAAGTATAAAGGGGTGCTCTCACTGTGCGGTTTCACATTAGACAACGCTAATACGGACTTGGGCCTCCAAATACCTTCGGGTATAATTGGGAGGAAAATTTTTGGTTGTTATCCATCTATAGTGAACCGAGTCATCCACCTTGTAAATTGTGATACACCGAGCACACCATTCGAGGAGATTGACTGCCCGTACTTCTTGGTTCACCATATTCTGCAATTCATAGTTTCTTGGTAGACCATTTTCCTAGAATTACCCTTTTATTTTGTTTATTTGTTTTTTGTCATAAAATAAATCAGTCATCGTGGAAGAAGATCATCCCTTTCCCCTTCGTTCACATAGAATAGTATTGAAACCAACTTTACCACCGGAAGCCTTTAATAGTCGGCGAAGGTGACATCACTCTACTAAAACTAGTACTATCAGTACCTCTGGTGAAGCATCATCTTCACATATACTAGATTCAGCACAAGTTGTTTCTACAAATATTGGTTCATCTATTGTTGTCGATACAGAGTCCTCACAGCTACCCGTGGTCACGATCCATCCAATCAGTGATACCATAGCTCCCAAACCCGATTTTGTTCAACTGGAAGTTGATCTGGATCTTGTCACTTTTTTTCCAGAACATCTGAATCCCAAAGTCGAATGATCGAAAGTTGTTCCTGTATCGGTTGCCCCACAATCTATTGTAGCCACTGAGTCTCCAATATTGTGCAGTCAACCTCCTAAATTATACTTTGGGCCTGACGTCGAAATCCTTCCACCTGGTTTAATTTTTATTGAAGAAATACCACAAGACAAAACACCTTTAACTCCAACTCATTTTGGGAGGGAGCTTTACCTATATAAGTATTTTCCTCAATCACCCTCCTTTGTTTTTTTTATCCTGCATCTATTCAAGTTCCCGTAGGTCCAATAGGGTATACATTTGGTCAAGTAACCATGCCTAAACCAACATCTTCGGTTGGACCATCAAATCCAATAGTGACATTACCTACTCTTGCTACCCCATCGATGTTCACAACTTCACCATAGTCACATTTATATGGTGGCCCTTTTGTCCCACCTAGTTACCAATATTTATCTGGAAATTTCCCTGGTGCATCTTCAAACCTATGGAATTCACCAATGACATTGTCTATTATTCTAATTGGTAAACCTATAGTGAGTACTGAACAACTTGATCCTTTATATCCATCATAAGGGAAATATCAAGCTGGTCCATATGTGTATATTCCATCCAGTATAATCTCAAATGGAATCCCTGCATTTGGAGAAAAAAATTTTCCGTCTTATTATACTCCTCATGCTGGGGGGAAACCTATGGTCACCCACTTTGATAGTACTCCGTCATTATTTGGTCATCCTAATGTCGAAATGAATGTTTGACAATGGCAGCCCACTTTGCCTATTCAACTACAAACAGTTGTACAATTGTATCAACCAGTTCAACCTGTCTCACCCACATCAAGTCCACTTGTTAATACATATTTTCTCTTATTACAAGCTCAAAGTGTTGTTCCTCAACCATCTCAGGTGGGTCCTTCAACCCAATACTATCAAGTATTGGGCCCTCAGACTCCAACTCCTTCGGCTGTTTTACAACTACCACCTGTATCTGGAATCAGTTATTCACAAGTTGGATTACCATATTATGGGATGTCATAGCTGCAACCAGGTTATACCTATCAACAATCGAATCCAAGCTATCCTAGTTTGGGTTATAATATTGGTGGGAAGACCCCTTGGCAGCCACAAGCGCAAATGCCACAACCTTCTTTTCAACAAGTAGTGTACCCAAGTTTTGGTCAACATAATCCTCAAGTGTTTGCTTATCAAAACAACCCCTATCTGGGTTACCAACAACAGATTCCTTATGTTGTTGCTCAAAGGCCTATTGCCCAAGAAATTCCATCATACCCTAGCTATGCACAACCAGACTTTAATTAACAGTTTCCCTTTGTTGTAACTTTAGCGTTACCGGATTTAAACCGACTCACCAATGATCCAATCAACTATGCTCCTTGGTGGCCAGTGATACCTCATAAATTACCCTGGGATATTATAAGTTCAATGGAAACCCTAGGGAAGACCCGTCGACTCATGTTATGACTTATCATTTTTGGTTTTCATCTAACTCCCTAAATGATGACTCTGTTTGACTACGTCTTTTCCAACGTACGCTCAATGGTTCGGCTGAAAAATGAGACATTGAGTTACCAAGAGCTTGTTTTTGATATTTTCACTTCCCTAGCTACTGTCTTTTTTACCCACTTACAGTTACCCATACGATATGAAACTGGAATGAAACTCTTGAATAATTTTAAACAAACCAATGCTACTCACATTTCTGATCATATTGATGAGTGGGTTCTTCGTCGAAGAATGGTTAAGAAATTTGTTCCTAATAAGCTCCTTAATGAGTGTTTCATTAAGTCCCTGTTACCATCTATAATTGAGGATGTGGCTAAGGGTGGCATCGTCACTGAAGAGAAGGTCATTTCGCGTGCTCAATATTTAGACTTTATGTATACTCAGTCTGGCACGCTCTATGAGAAAATTCCCAACACACCGTGATCTAATTTTACTATTCCTCCTTCATCTAAGGACTCTCATGCTCGAGAAGGTATGATTGGTACTGCAAGTACACATCACACTACTACATATGATCCTGCACCTCCTTCCGAAATCCATTTCATGTCATCTGACAAGGACAAAAGTGACAAGCAACTCAGAAGTAAGAAAAAGGGGAAATCAAAGAAAAAGCAAACTTCTACCTGTTATCACTCTAATAGTTCTTAAGTTGTGAGATTTTGATTTAAAGTTTAAAGAACATCAGAGGTAACCACAGACCTACTTTTAAGCTTTATGATCTAGCCTTCCTAAGGCTCAGAGAGGGCTCTCTTTATAATATTTAACTTTGTTTTTATATATGATCTTAGGCTAGTTATATGGTGCAAATTAGTTTTGATATTTGGTTTGGTTTTGTGGGAAAATTCACTTAATGAGATGGATAGTGATAGATATATTTTTCCATTGGGCAAAAGGATTCAATGTGTCAAGCAGACAGATCAAGATCAAGGTCTAAAGTCAAATATTTTCAGGGCAAGATAGCATAGTCACTTAAGATCTTTGAGGTTGATTGGTGAAGTGGTTTAATCGGGATAAAGAGAAATAAAGAATTCTTTAATCCGGATAAGGATGAGAAGAAAGAGGTCATTCAAAAGAGGGAGAAATTAAGGGTTCCCTACTTTGGAAATTAGCAGAAAACATTAAAATGAAAACCAGTAAATAACAGAGTGATTTTAACAAATTATGATATATCACTTCCTGATTTCACATTCAAATTTGGAACACATTTATGTATGAATGGAAAACATAAGAAGATTTAACAAATAACAGTAGAAAGTACTTCACTTAAGTGGCTCAACACATGAATCTTGAAATATGATGATTTATTCCTTGAAATCCAATCTGTTGACTTGAAACTTGGTACAAAAAGCCTTCAGGTACAGAAATATTGACTATAGAAATCTTCATAAATTTATTCCACAATAATACTTCAAAGGATGAAGTATTTATACAAAAAATATTACAAAATATACTAGAATATTCCTAGGAATGTTTTTTGGAAATATAATATCTTATTACAAAAAGATAGTGACAGCCGCTAAACAACTTGCAAGTTGTCCTATTTATTCAAATTAAATAGTAATGTTGTTTGGATTTAGGTGCAGCTGGCTAGTAAGGTGTCCTTCACGTTGGCAAAAAGATATTTAATCTGTTTTGAAGTCTCATCTCTCATCTGATACTCTTTATCTGATACACTTTAACGATCTGATACTCTTTAACCTATTGTTGGACTGTTTTACTGTTGTAAAAAATTGTTTTTACTGTGTAAAAACAACACTCTGTTTTTCATCTTCTTTCATTGTAAACTGACTTTTACAGTAAATCTGTGAGCTTTTTCCAAAATTCCTCTTCTGGTAACTTAATCTTGGTGATTTTTCTGAAATTCTCATCAGCCTCTGTGTATCTAAAAAATGTAGGCTTGACTACAAAGAGATGTTTTATCTCATGCTGTAAATAAAACAAATCTTCAACACTTTTGTGCAACACTTTGCCTGTAGGTACTCCTTGCCAATCTGATTTACTAACTTTTTCTTTAGCATAATCTCTTATATTCTTGTTGTAATCTTCTTGTTGCATCAGTTTGTAATTAATAACAAGGATGTTTGGAAATCCTTTTGCCTCAAGATCTCAAACTTAACCATAAATCTAGTTATTGTTATATCCATATTGTGACACTTCTCTTCTAGCTGTTTCATCAAGTTTTTCTTTGTAATTACCTTTCTCACCTCAAGAATTGTTTCAGTTCTGTCAGCCCTATTTCATCCAATTCTTGCTTGTTTTTACTGTTGAGAAACTTGATTATTTCTAGGTCTTCTTCAGGCTTGGCACCTAGTTCTTATTTTGTCTTCAAAATTTCTTCCTTGGTTGCTTTGATTAAGTCTTTTTGTTCATAGATCACTTGAATGGATGGCCAAGTATCATTGATTGACTTAATGATTTTGGACCATAGCTGATTTTTTATGTATGCCATGGGCTCTTTAAGGTTAATTCTACTTTTGTCTTCTTTAATTGCTGAATTAACCTTTTAGCCTTTTGTTCCTCTGTTTTAGCATTTATTTGTGCTAATTTATCTGCATCTTCAAGTTTCTTGACTTGTTCTTTCAATCTATTTGTCTCAGTATTCTGTATTGACATCTCCTCCATGGATTTAATGAGTTTGCAGGCCTCTTCTGTTTGTTGAGCTACTGTGGTAGAAGATTCAGTAGCTGAAATAGTGGAAGAAGTAGCTGGCACTATTGTGGCCAATGGTACTTTTGGTGCTAACTCTTCTGCTAGTGTTGAAGGAACTATTGTTGTTACCACTGGAATGACTATAGGAGGAACATTTTGAGTCTTAGCAGCTTATTTTTCTTGGACAAGCTTGTCCATTTCAATCTCCATTTCCTTGATCTATGTTGTCATTTGCAATATGAGATTCATCATCTCATCTTTTTGGTTTGCCTCTTGCACAATTTCCTTAGCTTTTGGATGTTCTGTTGGTGGTAATTTTAGTTTCTTTCTAAGTGATACAATATCAGCATTCTTTTTCTTCACCAACTCTTCTACAGCTTTTATATTGGAAGGGTCATAGCCTACTTCAATCACCAATTATTCTAAGGACTTGATTCTAGTGTCTTTAGCATATGAGGAAGTTTTTTCAATCCTAATATAATCTCTCATATTTATCATAGTGTTTTGGAGCTTTTGGGCACTGATTTCCTTTGTGGTCATAGTAGAATATAGAATTTCAAAAGTTTGTCTAAGGAATTCAATCTGATCTAATGGATGAATACTTTCTACAGGTACTTTAAACTCAACCTTCTTATAATCTGCTATTTTTTTGGGTGTCTTTATTGTAGGTTGAAGTACTGACATTATTAACTTCTTTTTTGAATAGTCAAAGGCTAAAAGCAGCCTATTTTGAATTCCTGGAGTCTGCTTTAAATACTATGAATAGATCTCATTTTTTATTTACTTATTCTTGGCTTTGATTTTCTTATACTTCTCTCTGATGTCTAAGTCTATATCCTCTGCTTGTTGTGATGAAGATGCTTCCATGCTTTGTTGTTTCTCAATCACCTGTATGTTAGAAGTAGCAGGCTTCTACTCTTCTTCAATCACTGTTGTAGTATCCATGTTCTTCTCTGGATTTTCTTCATCTAGAACTTCAATTGTCTCTTTTTCTTTGTCCACTGGATTAATCTTTGGTTTCTTACTATACCTGAGCTTAAATCTAGTTTTTGTTGTTGTTTCAGTTGTATATGTGCCTTCTTCTCTAATTCTCGTTGTGTTTTTGTCTTCTTGATTTACAGTCTTCAAAGTGTGACTAGTATCACCTTGTTTGATTGTTTCTATTAATGTATTTTCCAACCATTCTACTTTGTTTGCAAATTCTTCAATTTCAGGTTTCTTGGCATGGATGTAAGGGATTAATTTTCATTTTACCCTCATCTTACTGATTATTCCATGAGGATCATAGTTCCACAAGAAACTTTCACCAAACTTATATTCCAACAACTGTTTTGTTGCCTCTATACCTGCTTCCATGTGATTGCATATGAAATGACAAACCTAGTTTTTCAACTTGAATTGAGTCTTCTTTTTTACAGCCAAAAAGTTCACAGAATTTGAGTTTAGAATTTGTCTTATATATTCTAATGCAAACACTCTCATTGGCACATATTTTGGTATTTTATAGGGCAAGAATTTTGACCCATAGACTCTAATTTATGTATGGTTTGATATAAGTACCAGTCTCCAGTTCTGCCTTGCTCTCAGAGCAATAAAAATTTCTTAATCTCAAGACTTATTCTTGGTTGTACACTGTTTGTCAGCATATTTATCAATGGGTGGATAAAACAATCTGTGAAATCTGCATAAGTGAACTCAATGGATTCTTTTCTAATTAAATAAGTCCAAAAAATTATTGACATTGGATTTCCTTCTACATCCAATTTTTGAAGGGTTGTTGGGAATTTATCTGATTGGAAGTAGAGGAACATATCAAAGAGGAAGGAAGTATACCTAAATAATCCTTTAGTAGGAATTTTGAAAAGCTGATCATGGATACTATCAGTTATATACTCAACATAGTTGAAAATGATTGAAGGGGGCTGACTAGGTACAAAAGTAGATAGAAACCAAAGTATTGACTCATCAGTGTGCTCATCAGTAAGGTAACCAAGGATAAAAGACAACATTGAAATGACATGTCTTGATCCTTCAAGGAATTTAGAGGATGAATAGGGAGGATTGATCTTTGGGATTTCAACATATGAAGGCATGGATAATTGAAAGATTTGAAAACTTTTAGGGAAGTCCAAATCTAGATAGAGCTTGGTAAGGGCCTCTATAGACAATGGGACTGCATTTGGCTTTGGTTGCAGCTAAAAAATTTGATTTATGGATTTTGCAGTGATAGTGAATAACACTTCTTTCTCAGTATTAACAATAGCTCTTAGCTCAGGGGAATAATGGGCTTGACACAGTCTGATAACTTCAGGACACTGATGGGTATGTGGAACTACATATTTGGATAAATTGGACTCCCAAATGTGTACTTCATCTACCTGATCTAAAGATTTTTCAAGACTCCAGTACTGGAGATCAAGGAGATTGAATTCAATCACTGGATTAGTGATTTTATAATCAACATCAGCTAGAGGAGTATGCTAAACATCTAAAACAGGAGATTGTAGTGGATTTACAACAATTGTGCTTTTTGAAGCCATTTCTGGATTTTTTTTTGGACAATTTAGATTTCTGGATCTTGAAAACTCTGTTTTTAGGCTTTTTATACTCTTCTATAAGCTTATACTGTTCACAGAAGGTATTTTTGGTTTTGACTAAGGTATGTTTTAACAGAAAAAGGTAAAATTAGGCTTCTTTTGGTTCTAACTTTCAATTTTGTTCCAAAATCACTCTTTAGATCTTTTTACAGTGTCAGGAAAGTTTTAACAAGGGTTTTACTGCTCTTTTTGGATATTACATACCTAAAGCCTTCTAATTTATGCACAAAAAGGGGTTCTGAGCATTTATAAAATGGTTGGAATCATTCAAATGGTTTTTACATGTCTGAAATACTTAAATTTCTTTAATTTTTCTTAAAACAGGCTACAACAATCAAAACTGTGATTTTATCAGGGTTTCTACAACAAATACGAGCTTTTGAAGGAATTTAGGGTATTTCCAAAGGCAAACAGGCTTCACAAGGTTGAAATTCATAAATTATTCTCTTTTCAAACATGGGATAGGTCCTTTTCTCAAAAAATACCTGTAATTTGAGGAATTTTGACTTGAAAAAGGGTTGTCTGGGGATCTGGAAACTGTTGGAAGCTGTTTGAAGTCCTTTGGATGCATATTGGTAGGTCTGAATAGTCGAATCAGTGGATTTGGGTTGAATTCTGGATCTTTGTATATTTACAGGAAGTAATCGCATCTTTTTTTCAGTCGAAAAGGGTTAAACAAGCAGAAAAATGCAAAAAAAGGTTTAAAATGCGTGAATATACAATTTTACAGAGAATTTGGGTCAAAACTATATCTGCATTCAATGCAGGTTAAATTGAATGGAGGGTGGTTTGGCACCGAGAGGTCAAATACCGCCAGGTGGTTATCACATGATGGGAAGGCTATAAATGGTTTCGTTCAAAGGGATGCGATCTAATTATTTTGTGTCGCGTGGAGGAGAGAGGGTAGGGAAATACCGCCCATTTCGCAAATCCAAAATGGATTAACGATCACGTTATTAAAAATGAAATATCACTTGTGGTTCATCGGATTGGGAAATTTTACAAGTCAAAATACCTCCTCATCAGCTCAAAGGAGAACATAAATATGGAAGGAATACAAAGACCTAAATTAAACCTATTTTTGCCAAGGTAACGCCTCTCTATAACAACACAAGAGCATTATAACGTAGCTGATTAGTGAATAGGCCGCGTTAGTGGCTAGGGAAACACTCTATTTACACTAGAGGGCAGCGTTACCCATGTTTTAAGTTTGAAACGGGAAAAACCCGTGGAGAATGATTTGAATCTTCAGCTTTTTCTCACAAGAGAGTCAGTACAAAAAGGAAACTGCAAAGCACTGATCTCTTATTGGGCCTTGCCATAAACAACTGAACTCTCAAAGAAGGCAAAAGCATAGAGATTGGAGAAACATCTTGGTTTTTTCTATTCAGAACTGGTGGAAAGAGAAGGGCAATGATTGCCCTCTCCATCTCCTATAAAATGGAGTTGAAGGCTCTTGGTTCAAGTTCGAAGGATTGTCAAAGTTTCTGAATACTTGTGAAGTAGAGATCATTGTTGTAGTGTGAAGGTCAAAGGTCAAAGAGGTTCATTGAGAACTTGTTGATCAAGACATCACCACTTTTAGAGATAGAGAGATTGGAAGTCTGAGGAGGGCTTGGTGCAACCGATGGTTGTAATCCTCCTTTTTTATAAATCAATAGAACTGTATCTGTTTTTTCCATTCTATGCGTTGATATTGTCATTATTATTTAATCACTTATATAGCATGAGATGAATGGCTTAGATGTGCATAGTTTAAATGCTTATTATATATTGGCTTAATTGATAGGAAATGTATGTTATGTTAGAAATTACATGGGTGCTTTAATTGATTGCAGGGCCAAGATTTGGAGCTGGTGAAGGAGAACCTCTACTTCGCTGCCTAGTGCTCTCCAAGGGACTCCAAGATCATTAAAGAGGTAATCTTCTATCTTATTATATCAAGTGGTTTTAAGTTAATATGAACATGTATATGCCATCTTTGTGAACTATACAACTAATCTTATTGTCTACCTCGGGCAACGGAAAGCTCTGAGAGGGATATACGATAACCAACAACCCAAGCATTTTACCCTAAAGTAGCATTGGCGACTCCGCTGGGGAGTTTCCCCATAGTTTTTGGACTATTTATTTCCTCCTATATTCTTTCCTCTATTCACAGACCCCTCTGACCAGTATTTATGCCCAGTAGACATTTCAAAAGCTCGCAGAGTTCAATCTTGTTTCTGTTTGACAATTTGAAGAACTTTACCCTAGCTAACGCTACCTATGTGGGTTTTCCAATGCATTATAACGTTGCATCTACTTAAATACAGCTCGTTAGTCTCTGGATTAACGTTGTCTTTACTCAGAGACAGTGCGTTACTCATCCAAAACTTCTTGTGATTGTGTTTTGGTTGCAAAGTTTTTGGCCGTCAGTATCTCTCCTTGACTGAATCCCTGTGCTTGTTTACTAAGCTGGAATTTCTATTTTTTGCTCTTGTTTGAAAAGTTAGTGTCAAAAGAATTTACTTTTTAGAGAACATTTTTTTTTTTTAGTTTTTCTGAATCTAGCTGAGTTTATTCTGAAAATTTCAGTTCATAGACTGTTAAAAAGAGGTAGATATAAGTCTGAATATTTAAAAGTTGAACTGTGCTATTTGAATGTTAGTG
This sequence comes from Pinus albicaulis, assembly GCA_034641835.2. NCBI lineage: Eukaryota > Viridiplantae > Streptophyta > Pinopsida > Pinales > Pinaceae > Pinus > Pinus albicaulis. Next base: position 1,417,836,776 of record CM076572.1, on the reverse strand, counting down.
CATGGATGTTGAAAAGAAACCTCTCCTTGTAGAAATACTCTTCATCGAATTGAATATTTAGATCATATTTTTGCATGGTTTCTTGAGTCAAAGTCTCTTTACATTTCATATGTCCACTCCCCCTCCACAAGACTAATAATCAAGTACTCTAAGAATCAAGCGATAATAAAATCAATCACATTACCCTTTTTTTAGCTCACACAAACAGTAGTTCAGGCTAGGCTCTGGGGTTAGGAAAAGTGAGAAAATCACCCAAGATCTCAAAACTTGAAACTAGAGTCATTAACGAGCGAAATCCTATTGCACTCATATTATCGGGATCGTTCCTTTACTGGAGCTCAGCGCGAGACAACACTTGGGTGCACAAGAAGGTAACCCACCTTCGACTACATCCAGTGGGTGTGTTATATATTGGGGTTCCCTTCGGGGATGTCAAAACTAGATCAAGGATCTAGGTATTCTGCCCATATAGCATGTTGTCCTTAACCGTGGACCCCCCTGATGATGTCTGTGATTTGAGGTATCTTTAGTGACCATAATTTTTATGGACTTACACAAGGTGACTGGGACGGGATGTCCTGGTACCTGAAATAGACGGACCCACTCTGTCTTCGGTCTTTAGGAGGGTACTCGTCTTCACGAGAGTGCTTACACCTATCGTCTGAGGTTCGGGCGAAGCTCTAGAGTGACCATAACTATACTTTCGACCAACCCTCTATGTATACTATTGTGATATTGGATTTCATCACCAGCAAACGGTAGTACTCAGACAGGGCACCCTATTCTGGCTGCTTGCTAATTGATTTTAGAGAGTCCTTTTTTCTTTTTTAGGTGTGTGGTTACTGTCATTGAGACTTTATAATACATTACAATTTATTAAAATTGGTTAAAACTAAACAGGTCACCATGGCGTCATCCCACCCACACCGTCTTTCTCAATGACAGCAAGGTCTACCTCCTCTAACTATTGAGGAAGAACTGAACCTTGGTGAACCCGTGCCTTCGGTGGAAGAGCAGTCTCCACTGACCAATATTGATTTTCACATAGCCTCATATCATACGTATTTTCCGGAGGACCCTTTCACGGAAGGGGTTGTACCTCATTAAAATCCTCCACTCACTGATCCGTTGGGGCCTCTGATAGTTCATATTCCACCATGCCAAGATATGTCTTCGGCCGCACAAACATCCATTTCACCATCGGCATCCACAGGGTCGATGCCAATGGCAACCATCCCAGGTTTTCCACCATCCTCCCTGCCGGTTGTCAGTTCTATGCCATCACTTGGTAACCCTAGTAGTCAACATATACCTAATCCCAACCCTATGGTCATCACAACTGTCAGTAGCTCACCGAATCCTTCGGGATCTACTCCTACCGTGACCACGTTGGGACCCACAGTTGCTCCTCCCCCGAGTGTGACTACTTCAGTTCCTTTTAGCAACCCTTTCGGTTGGAACCCTCTGCTAAGTTCAAACCCCTTGGCCACTATACCAGGGGGAAGTGTCACCAGCACGCAGGTTGCAAGGAACATTTCACTTCCCCTACAATCCTTAGGACAAACGGGACAACCTATTGTCAATACTATTCCCTTAAGTGGTTCAAATATAGGTGTAGGTTCTATGTCGTTGCCGAACTATGCAAGTAGTAGCATGCCTCCGGGAAACTCTATTGCATCCATATGGACTAACCCACCCCAACCTCCATCTAGAATGGGACGACACTTTTATACTGGGGGCAACCAACCGTTCGCCCCGCAATACAATATTCCCTATGGATAGCAACCATATGTCCCTACCCCTCCACCTATAGGAAATTTTTATCAAAGTCCTACTTATCCTCCTGGTAACACATTGATGGGTGGACCCTATGGTCTAAATTGTCAGCCCATACTGCCTTGGTTAGATTCGGGGGCAAATCCACAATTGCCATTTTTGGCAGCTCTGGACATCCCCGATATCCATAAACTGACTAATGATCCCATCAATCACAACCCGCTCTGGCCTCCAGTATCGCACAAGATTCCTTCTGACATCCCGAAGTTCGATGGGAAACAAGGGGACGACCCAGCCGCACACATCACTACCTTTCATCTATTTTCTATATCCAATTCCATGGTGGATGATAGTGTCTAGCTTCAAATGTTTCCTTGCACCCTTACAGGCAATGCTACCAAGTGGTACATTTAATTACCACGCGCCGCTATCAATACTTTTGGCGCTTTAGCAATGGAGTTTCTAAAGAACTTCCAATTACCAATTAGATTTGAAACCGGAATGGAACTATTAACCTCACTGCGCCAAGACACCTCCACCCACATCTCTGATCACATTCATGAATGGAGATGTAGGAGGAGGCTAGTCAAAGCGCCAATCCCAATTCATCTCTTAGCCAATTGGTTTTGTAAGTCTCTTTTACCCCACATCTCTAAAGACATTGGCCTTTCTGGTGCGGTTACAGAAGATCAATGCATTCTTCGTGTCCAACATTTCAATTTAATCTATTCACAATCTAGAACGCTATACGATTTTCTCCCCAATGCCCCTAGTAACCCAAATCCTCCGGCTACTCAGAAAACCGAAGCTCATGCTGACGGTCTCGTTGGCACGATCTCTGGTGTAGCCACAAAGCAGTCTTGGGGGCAAGCCTCCCAGCCATCTTCGGCTACCACCTCCCCTCACCAAACGACTACTCTTCCTACCGCTGAGGTAAACTCTGTGCAAACTTCACAAAAACCTAGTGGGAAAAATAAGAAGAACAAGAAAAATACATCTTCTTCGGAAGAGCAGTCGGACAATCAGAATAACCCTAATCAGAAAAACGCTGCTAAAAATGACAAAGCAAAGGATAAACCCATGAAATTTCCTTGCAATATTTTTGTGGAGGACCACTTGACATACCAATGTCCTCGGCTGCAGGAATGCACCGATTTTATTGAAAACAAGGAATCTGGGCAAACACCTGCCATTCTTCATAATCCTTTCCCTAATCAACAGCAGCAACATCAACACATGGTTGACAATCTGCCACAACCCCATCAACGGGGCAATGGTGGTTCACATCCTTCCGGCGAAGGACCATCCGCCATTTATGGCATTGAGAGTGTTGAACTTCAAACACGAGCCAAGCTTTATGGAAATCCTACCATAGATGCTCAAGAACCTAGTACTAGTTCAAATCCACCGCCGCCCAACGATTTGCATATCGAATGGCCTACTGTTGACCCCGTGATTCATCCCCCCAAAGGGACACTTCGACTCACGACTCATAACACCTCTGCACATGCAACCCAAAACTAAAACATTATAGAAGATTTCGTGCAGGCACCGTCAACTATGTTTGTTCTCAAAGTATTACAAACCTGTCTAGCACAAAGGAAAGCCTTTCTTTCGACCATTGGTGGAATAGACCCCTAGGATTCCATGCTAGCTATCTTTGATATGGAAAAATCTAAACCTCACCTCTCACACCAACTTGCATTCCAGGTGTAGGTTGTGTCAAAAGGGAGACCAATCCATCACACTGTCATAGACAAAGGTGCTTCGACCTACGTTATGTCACAAGATTGTTGGCTCAATTTAGGTTCTCCTACCTTAACACTGCCATCGAATTCCCTCAAATCTTTCGATGGCCACACGTTCCTCCCAAAAGGATACCTTGCTAGCTTTCCCATCACTCTGGGTGGGAAAATGGTAAACATGGACGTTGAAGTCATAGAGCGCCATCTAGACTATAATCTATTGCTTGGTCCCAGTTGGTCTTATGCCATGACTACCATTGTGTCTTCGGTCTTCCAAATCATCCTATTTCCATTGGATGGGAAAATAGTCACAGTGGATCAGTTATCCTTCTACACCCCTGATTATGCCACGTTACCAGGTAGAATTGTACCCCTAATAGGAGGTTTTCCTACCTCTTACATCAGTATCGGTAGCGGTCTTCTGAAGGCATCTTCCCTACTGGGTTGTTTTCCTCTCCCGCCGCCACAGATCCCAAACACGGTTGCAATGATATCCACCACTTTGGATGGCTATATCGACCCATGGATCATCCCGACACCTTTAGAAATTGATCCCTACGGAGATCAGATGCTGCTCTCACCGGCCGAGTTGGCTTACCAAGCCATCCAAATCACATCTAAACCCTCCACTGCTATGGTTTCGACCAAAGGTACAAACCTCCCTCCCATCACAATTCTCTCTAAGGATCTCCTCAATGAAGTCTGGCCTACAGAAGAAGCTATTCGAGATATCATGTCTTTAGAAGAATGACCTTGGGGAGATTTTCACCATCGCGCTTCGATGATTGACTTGGACATGATAAAAACTGAAATCCCATCCTTTGACCCACCTGAGATGGTTCCCTCCGCTTACACGACTGTTCAAACTATCGATTCAGAAGGGAACATGGGTAATCTTTCTAAGACAATGCTCCGTGATATTTCAGTCAAAACGGGTATCGTGGAAAATATTCAGATTGGAGCCAATTGCAATCCTAAGGAAATTGCACACTTCACATCCCTTTTCAAGGAATTCTGCAATGTGTTTGCTTGGTCTTATGACGAAATGCCCGGCATAGACCCGTCTATCGTCGAGCACGAAATCAAGATTTATGAAATGCCAAACCAATTCGGCAACGACTCAGACCTGTCAACCCACACAAAGCATCTGCCATCAAACTTGAGGTAGAAAAACTTTTAAATGTTGGTTTCATCTATCCCGTTCCTTTGACAGAATGGGTTTCTAATCCGGTTCCCGTTGATAAAAAACAAGGCACCATTCGAGTTTGTGTTGACTATCACGATCTGAACGCTGCTTGTCCCAAAGATAATTATCCTACACCATTCATAGATCAAATTCTCGACGATTGTGCTGGATGCAAATCTTTTTCCTTCATGGATGGATTCTTGGGCTATAACCAGATTGCAATTAAAAAAGACGACCAGCACAAAACTGCCTTCATCTGTCCTTGGGGCACATTTGCGTACCGTAAACTCCCATTCGGTCTGAAGAATGTTGGAGCAAATTTTTCAGCGGACTATGGACTATGCTTTTCATGACATTCGACACATTGTATAGGCTTACTTGGCTGACCTTCTGGCCCATTCCAAGAAACGACCTGATCACCTCGCTCATCTAAAAGAAATTTTTTCTATGTGTAGATTCTACAATATACGTTTGAATCCTCATAAGTGCGTATTTATGGTCGAGTCCAGACGTCTGTTAGGTTTCATTGTCTCCAAGCACGGGATTAGGGTTGATCTCGATAAGGTTAAGGTGATTGTTGAATTACCGACACCACAATCCATCCTTCAACTCCAACGTTTGCAAGGGAAGGCAAACTTTTTATGTCGATTCATCGTTAACTATGCCGAGATGACGAAATGATTTATATTATTATTGAAGAAAGGAACACTATACTTGTGGGATGACCAAGCTCAAAGGTCATTTGATGCTTTAAAACATGCACTTGTTTCAGCCCCACTCCTTAGCGCCCCCGACTACTCATGCGACTTTCTCCTCTACCTAGCAGCCTCACCATCCTCACTTGGAATGGTTCTGGTTCAAGTTCATAGTGACAACAGTGAACATGTGATATAATATTTGTCCAAAGGTCTAATCAGATCGGAATTATGTTATTCACATGTGGAGAAACTTTCTCTGGTGGTATTTTTTTCCGTCACCCGACTCTGACACTATATATTGCTGCAACAGACTATGGTTAGTGCTTTGGAGAACCCCATGCGACATATCTTGTCTAGAAAAATTATTGGAGGAAAATATTCCAAATGGATTATAATTCTCCAACAATTTGATTTGGTCTTCACAGCTGCCAAAGCAAATAATTCCCTCGTCTTCGTCAAACTATTATCGGACCTTCCCAGAATCGACCTAGGAGAAGTAGCTCATGATCCATTTCCTGATGAATCTTGATACTTGGTCGATTCTTCGGACCCATGGTATGGAGACATTTTGGTCTACCTAAAAACCCAACGCTTCCACCCAACTCTCACATCCGACGACCATTTTCGTATTTGCCACCAAGCAAATCACTATCTCGTGCTAAACGATACACTATATCGTCGTGGGGTTGATACTATTCTCTGACGTTGTCTCCCTTTCGATGAGGCAGAACGCGTTTTGAATGACTGCCACGTAGGGGCAAGCGGTGGTCATCTTTCGGGCATAGCTACTGCCCAAAAAATCTTGTGCGCGGGTTACTATTGGCCCACTTTGTTTAAAGACTGCATTGCAGTGGTCCAGAAGTGCCATCCATGTCAAGTTTTCACAAAGAAAAAGCGTGCTCATCCTGCCCCCCGTCAAAAAGTACACATCATCCTTTTCGATTGAGAGCTCATTGCCCCCAATCTGAAAGACATGGTGTCGTTCGTCCCATTGCTGGATTAGCCACCTCAGGAGGTCCTCTTAACCCCTCATCAGTTCTAAGCATGAATATTTTAGCAATTCGCATCTGCAGAGAGCCATCAAGCTTGCAGCATCCGTCACCATCTCTCATTCTTCCCATTCATGTTCTCTCTCTCACCAGATACTCATGATTAAGAGCTGAATACCTGCAAATGCAACGTTTTCAACCGATCAAAACTTGCCTGGACCACTTCAAAACAGTAAAAAATGAGTTGCTAAAAAACACAGTGGGCCTAACGTTGGCCCTAGTATAAATGCGTTTAACGCAGCTGTAACACTACTGGCCCATGTTAGGCACAAGATTTTTCTTATGGACTCAAAATTTTCTTATTTTGAACCAGAAAAAAGTAACAAAAAGATAATTAAATGATAGTAGGAGGTTCTAGCTCTTACCTGGATCTCGCGGGAAGGAAAACCATTGCCTGGATAAACCGTAATTGTCAACTGAATATTTCACCCCTTTTCACCCCAGAGCTCCTTCACAGCACTCAAAACAGTGAAAATGAAGGTCTTCCGACCTTCTTATAGCCAATTTTGGGGCATGACTCTCTTAAGCTAGTCGGAAAAAGTCGTGAATTCTTGTTGCACATGTGTCGCAACTATTGAGATTTGGTACTGATGTTCTGATGAGTGATCAAGATTCATATGCAGACATACTCATGTTTACTCGAGCATTATTTTTACGATATTTTTCTTTCTCGTTAATCTGAAAAACCTCGAGTTCCCTTCTTCAGACTCGTTAAATTTATACGAAGTTGATATTGAGCGTTCTTTTTTATGGTCTTTTTCTTGCTTGTTAATCCGAAAAACTTAGAGTTCTCTTCTTCAAACTCGTTAAAATTATGAAGAATCACTGAGCTTTCTTTTTAGGAACCTTTTTCTCGCTCATAAAACTGAAAAAACCCCGAGTTTACTTTGTCGGGCTTGTTAAACTACCACGAAAGAGAGTAAGGAGCCATTCTTTTCCTCTTTTTCAAATCTCTTTAAACCAAAAAAGTAACCGAGTTTTCTCCGCGTGACTCATTAAAATTCCACGGAGGGCACCGAGCTTTTCTTTGTTGGACTCGTTAAAATCTTACAAAGAATACTGAGTTTACTTCGTCTCCTCATACTCATAACAAAATGAGGTAGATGTCCATCAAACATAGATTTCTCACTTTTCCGGCTTCGATGGACTAACTTATGGAAAATGAACTATTTCGGGCTTACTATTCTCCCTTTGCCGTGCCCGGTTATCAAGACATGACAAAGGTACCCCAATGGAGTCGTCTTTTAGGATATTTTTCAAACTCTCTAAACATGAAAAATTCACCGAGTTTACTCGTCTAGACTCATTAAACCTAATCAGATGGGGCACGAAGTTGTCTTTTATGATATTTTTCAGACTCTCTAAATATGAAAAATTCACCGAGTTTATTTGTCTAGACTCGTTGAACTTAATCAGATGGGGAAAAATTTGGACAAAATGGATACTACCTCTGTTACATTTCAGAAAGGTCGATTTGGCAGCAAAATTCTTGAACATGGCACTTCCTAGAAAAATCTTTCACAGTTAGCTGAACCCTACCATCTATGAGTATTAGCCTTCATCTCCCAATGTCCCTGCACTGGTAAAATCCTAACACACTCTTTGGTGTTCATTAAGCCGCAGTTACCTAGTACCCTGTTACAATGCCTTCTATTGTTCAAGCAGATCTCGCTATCTACTGCTCCTATTATCAACCAAACCGCTCATTATGCCAGAAATTATTTGTCATCCGACATCCCCATTTACCCTTCATTATCTCAATCATAAAAAAAATCATTTGGTTTCCGTTTCGTGTTGACTAATGTAGGACACCTTAGTGCTTACCTTTCAACAGATCTCTTCCTATCGACTTCAGCATCTTATCTATGAAGTTGATCCAGAAACCCATCAGTACCCGGATACTTGTAGACATCAGTGGTAGGTAGTCTTGTGTTTGATCAGGAGACTTCATCATTGGCTCCTAGTTGAATGATTCTACGAGTGTTCGACTTCAACTCATTTTATTCACACTCGCTAGATTGTACTGCGCATCTTAGGGACCATCATCATTATTGGTGGCCACCTTCACGTCTCTTAACAGTTTTCATTATCAGTTGGTAATCAGATGATTTCTCACATGTTCGACGACAACTCCTTCATTCACATGTTGAGGAATATGCAGTTTAATTGAATCGACGGTCAAGACCTTGGGGCAAAGGTTACATCATTAAAGTTGTGTTCCCTTCCCCAAGTTGCGATATTGTTTATGGAGACAGCTTCTTCAGCCTGATCCTGTTATGATAGACACTCCCACATTGTGCTTATCGGTGGACAGATTCTTCATATCTCTATTCTAGAGAAATCATGTTGCTTAAGCTACTGAGCATGGGAATTCCTGACTCAAGGCAGATACTATATTTTCTGACATATGTTGTTGTTTTAGGTTTTCCTCAGTCTTTCAATCTCTTTATCTCTACTACACACATTGTAAAGTATTTCATCCATCGTCTTCGTCTTTGACCTCACACTTTAGGGGGCATCTGTTACAGGTCAAAATACCTCCTCATCAGGTCAGAGGAGAAGACAAATATGGAAGGAATACAAAGACCTAAATTAAACCTATTTCTGCCAAGGTAACGCCTCTCTATAACAACACAAGAGAATTATAACGTAGTTGATCAGTGAATAGGCCACGTTAGTGGCTAAGGCAATGCTCTGTTTACACTAGAGGGCAGTGTTACTCGTATTTTAAGTTTGAAACGGGAAAAACCCGCGGAGAATGATTTGAATCTCCAAGTTTTTCTCACAAGAGAGTCAGTACAAAAAGGAAACTGCAAAGCACTGATCTCTTATTGGGCCTTGCCATAAACAACTAAACTCTCAAAGAAGGAAAAAGCATAGAGATTGGAGAAACATCTTGGTTTTTTCTATTCAGAACTGGTGGAAAGAGAAGGGAAATGATTGCCCTCTCCATCTCCTATAAAATGGAGTTGAAGGCTCTTGGTTCAAGGTTGAAGGATTGTCAAAGTTTTTGAATACTTGTGAAGTAGAGATCATTGTTGTAGTGTGAAGGTCAAAGGTCAAAGAGGTTCATTGAGGAGGGCTTGGTGCAACCGACGATTGTAATCCTCCTTTTTTATAAATCAATAGAACTGTATTTTTTTTGTCCATTCCATGCGTTGATATTTTCATTATTATTTAATCACTTATATAGCATGAGATGAATGGCTTAGATGTGCATAGTTTAAATTTTTATTATATATTGGCTTAATTGATAGGAAATGTATGTTATGTTAGAAATTACACGGGTGCTTTAATTGATTGCAGGGCCAATATTTGGAGCTGGTGAAGGAGAAGCTCTGCTTCACTGCCTAGTGCTCTCCAAGGGACTCCAAGATCATTAAAGAGGTAATCTTCTATCTTATTCTATCAAGTGGTTTTAAGTTAATATGAACATGTATATGCCATCTTTGTGAACTATACAGCTAATCTTACTATCTGCCTCGGGCACTGGAAAGCCCTGAGAGGGATATACGATAACCAACAACCCAAGCATTTTACCCTAAAGCAGGAAATGATAGTGCGAACGGTTGAGATTTGGCGATAGAGTTGCTAGGCGGATGGGCGTGGGGCCCGGGAATTTGTTATGTGGTGGGTTAATATAATACGTTTAAAATAATGTTTAAATTTAAAATCTAATGTAATTAAATAGATAGGCGGATAGGTGATTTATATAGTAAATAGGTGATATACAGGCGTATTACAACCTTTAGGCGGGGAATAAATATAACATATGTTTTTTGAATGTTTTTGTATGAAATGAAATTAGTTAAGGGGGTTTTTACTTTCCCTAAGCAAAAATGTGTTTTACATTAGGAAAAAGGATTTATCTTAGGAAATGGGTGATAAAGTTGAGGAAATGAGTTTTTATGAAGGGAATCCAATACTTAGTACCAATCAATAATTTAGCCTTGGGTCTGGTCCCAACAAAAGTCAGAGAAATTCTCTGAGCCTTTATAACTTAAGGTTTTTAATACTGGAATATTTTGAGGGAAGAAAAATTAGTAATTTTCTAGATGATTTTTATGACATGCCTTGTGCAACTTCTTTCTGCCTACCCATCATTTATTCTACCATTTTTCCATTATTTTCATGGGTGCATTTGAGCTTGCAACCCTAAATCCATTTTTCTTTTAAAATAGGAAAGTATCTAATTCTAACCTTATTTCATCTGAGGGCTCAGATTAAACTGTTGAGCTCCTCATTTATTCTCTAACTATCTACTGATTTGTCAAGTTTAAACTGTTTGACATTTATTTATTCTCTATCTATAAACATGAAATTTAAAGCATGAAAAAAGTTAAGATTAAACTATTTAACTCATCATGAATTATGGGATTTTGAACAAGTTGCACATAATCATTTTATTTTTGCAGTAAAAGTAAATATTAGTGGCATTTTGACTTGCATCACTTTCATGCTTTATTCTTATTTATTTTTTTGTTTTTTGGGGTCCATTTTTTATTATTTTTTATCTTTTCTTTTCAAGTCCTTTGATCTTTCTTTTAGGACTTTTTACCCTCTTTTCATTTTTTATTATTTTAAAGAATGGGAAAACAACTTGCAGAAAGCAAGGTATGTACATATTTACAAGACTAATCATAGTCAATTCAAAAATTATGAACCCTATTATTATAGAACCCTAACACTACCCTACAGGATCAATCATCTGATCAATCATCTGGGAATCGGAAACCTCGTTACCCTTGCATAATATGTAATGAGGAACACTTTGTTCAAGACTTTTCTCACCATGCTGAAGTCTCAAAAATGGTTAAGACCTCACATGCGTTAGCTGTGTTGACAGATTCATTTTCGAATCCGGACACAAATTTGGTTGCTACGGATCCATCTTCTAGTTCTCATGTGCTTATGTTGTCTATCACAAATCCATCGACTAATGTTTTGGTATCAATGCGTAATAAATATTACGGTAGTCAGGCTACTGATCAACCTACTAGCTCAACCACGAATCCGTCTACGGAATCGGCACCACCAAATTCTATTCTTGAATTGAAAATTAAGCCACCTAAGGGAGTCGTTCATAAATTTACATTTAATCCTCGAGATCAAGCTACTAAAAATAATAATATAGTTGAAGATTTGGCCGATGTAATGTTCCCAAATTTTAACCTCCAAGCTAAATGGAACATTAGAGTTAGCAGTAGCTCTAGTCGATGAATAAATGGGAAAAAAGCCCATAAGTCTCCTAAGGAGGAATAAAATACTCCAAATGTGAAAGGTGGACACTCTTTCTAGCTTAATAAGACACCTCCATGTGTCGACAGGGTTAAATTCAAGTTTCTTTGACTAAGTCAAAAACGTAGTTTTAGTGGAGAAGGAATCCAAGGATGAATAACGCAATTTTGGAGGGAGATGTAACTTGGATTAGAAGTAACCTAATTGAGTGGGGCCAAGGGTAAGCTAACTCATGTATTATATAAGGAAGAGGATGGCAGCATTATTCATTATGTTGTAGATTATTATTCTTGGCTGCCAATAATCGTTGCTTTGCTACTTAGCAAAGTTGCAGTGTTGTTTAGCATTGGGTGTTCCCGGGCGGGAATTCCACCTCTTTCCTTTGAGGAGCCTCATTGGGAGAGTTTGTATTCATCATTCCACATCATTTTTTCAGGCCAAGCTTCAGCCATCTTCATCGGCACAAATTTTCTGGAGATTGTGTAGTGTTGCTAGGTGCAGCAGTGGAAGGGATTCGAATCCCAGCTTCTGAGCTAGTTTCTCATTGGAGGAAGGTTTCCTTCACTTGAGAGATCTGTTTGGAGAGATCCAGAGATTATTTCAGATCTTTGGTATCATACCACACATTTCCCATACATTCCCAGCACTATTTCTTCTAGGGAATGCGTTATTTTGGAGGCAGTGTTCCTTGCATGGTTTGGTGGCTCCATTGCAGTGTTTCCTTGTGATTGAGAGGTTCATCCTTTCATGGGAGGAAGCCTTTGAGGTATCTACAGTAGATCAGACATATTTTCAGCCTTCTACACTCATTTACTTCAGTATTTCAGTGGTTTTTCAGTAAATTACTGGATTTCCCATCTTGGATGCAGAGTGTTTGACAAGAAACCCTTATCGGTTTCTTTTGTATCTTGTATAAGGAGATTAGATCTTTTTTTCTTTATAATTTTAATAAATATATGAGTAGATATGATTTTTTCCTTCACTTGTGTGTGTAAACCCTCTCTTATACTGTGCATTCCATTAAGAAGCAACTCCGGTAAAATGCAGTTTTGGGGTTTTAACACTTTTTGGCAATCCTAGGTGTGGGAGATCTGTTTAACCCAACTAGTTTTCTTTGTTTCAGCTCATTTATTGGATTTAGGTTTCTTATTGATTAATATATGGGATCCAAGAGTCCATTTCACTGTTTTATTGCATATGTTGCTAGAAATTCATTTTTCATGCATGATTCATGAGCAATCCTGAAAAAGGAATATTACAGTAGTATCAAAGCATGATCTTTGGCTCAGCCTGTGAGATCCAGCTATCAGAAGAAGGAGAGATGGACAAAATATAGAAAGCTTCAGTTTGTGCAGGAATAAAGGAGGACAAGCTTACAAAGCTTCTTCAAAATCTATGAAGAGCTTTCAAGGAGAGCTGAAGAAAATGAGATTAGAGATGGGATCTCCAACAGAGGTTGAATCTAGAGTTGAATCTAGATTTGCACACGGTGAGTGTGAGCATGCAGCTGCACTCCATGATGCACAATGTAGTCAAATGCCCAGAGCTATCTTGAGATGGATGGGAGGAGGAAAAATGCTTAAGAGAATGACTCTTAGTGATTTTTTGCGGGAGTATGAATCTCAAACTGAGAGGTTTAGAGATCATACTGATTTCTAGAAGTTTTTCAAGATCCAGATGGAGAAGAGCTAGCAGCAGGATGCAGATAGATTTCCTCTATCTACTTTTGCTGGATCACCTACATGTTCAGCTGGAGCTTGGGTGAAGGAGCTGGACTCCTATTTGTAGATGCACCATATTTCTGGAGGTGAAGCCATCAGAGTTGCAACACTGCATTTCAGAGGTAAGGCTCATGCATGGTGGATTTTTTAATATTTTTCTTTAAATAATGCCAACACTTTCTCTTATGCAAGATTCATAAAAACATTGATGGAGAGGTTTGGTGAAAAACTTCCTAAGACACATGAGCAAGGAAAACTGGAGAAAACAAAACCCTTGCATGTGATGGAGGAAATCCCATTTCAGAAAACCATGAGAAGAGCTGATGTCTTGCATTTCACATTGCCAGAAGCAAAGCCTCCAGTTCATATTCTTGAACAAAAGGGCATGGTGATCACTTTTTCACAAAGGGATCCAATTGTTGAGATGTTGCCTACACCCATTGATGAAGAAGAGGGAAACAACGCTGTCACATATAGAGCACATCCAATGCCTCATGCAGAGGAAGGAGGAGCACATGCTCCTGCAGGAGGGATTCTTGTATCTTTGTAAGAAGTTCCCCAGGATCTCATACATAGAGGTCCAATCACAATCATTGAGCATCATGATTGTGCAGCATTGCAGCTGGAAGGAGAAGGAAGGGAGGAAGGGCAACATCACTTGATGAGAGGCACACAACCTTCTCTATTTCAAAGAGCCAATGCAAGAAAGAGGTAGATTGATTTGTGCAGTCAAGGCAGGGGCAAGATGGCCCAACCATATGAGCAATCTACTCTTGACATTGATGTCTCACTATATGGAGCCATTCCACCTAGGAGGCCACCTGATCTGGAGTTGATAGAAGACATCTTATCTTTGGATTCACCACTCTTATATTTTGGAGAGGTGAAGAGTCTAGAGGAATAATTTGGCATGGGGGATGTCAAAGTAGCAGGTAGCAGCATGAGCAGAGCTTCACATGCCAGATCACTAGTGTTGTCCTTGAGGAGGATTGATCTTTATTAGAGGTCTCAGCTTTTGGTGGAGTACTCCAAGGTTCTTGGTGCATGCAGGATTCTTGATGACCTGGATGGAGATGACAGATATATGGTGGATGATGTGGTCATCTATTCCTATGGTAGGATCTTCTTGACTAGATCTTCTAGTTTCAAGGAGAAGATGCTACATGCAGCACATGAGGACTTCTCTTCTATGCACTTTGATGCATATTTCCAGTTGATGGAGGAGTTCACTTGGGTGGGCATTCAGCATGACATATATCATCATATGGAGAGATGCATAGCCCGGATGATGATAGAGAGGGTGTCACAGCCACCTTCCTACTCATTGGGAGTGAAGGAGAATTTCTAGTGGAGCCATTTCAGCTCAAGACCTCAAGTATATGATGGAGGAGGTATCATTTCATATTTTGTTTTGTACTTCTTTTCATTATTTGAGCAGCATGATGTAACAAGAAGAATCACCTCTTCTTGTATATTATATGATGATGTACTTGCAGCTACTTGTAGCATTGATTTTGGCCATCCTTTTGATGAGCTGTGGGGGAAGCCATATGTCTCCTGGTGTGCACCAATGACACCATATTCTGACTTCATGTTTTCATCTTATAAGATGACTATGGAAGCAAAAAAGTGGCTGGAAAAGAACTTGTTATTTCTTACCTTGATGCAAGCCAAGGATGCACTGCGCTGGTTCCATGAGAGGGACCATGATTCACTCTCTGGTTGTCATTTGGCAACTAGTTTTTATTGTATCATGCTTCCATGTATTACTAATGTGTTTTTGTTCAAGGGAAGCTTTGTATGGAGAGAAAAACCAATTGGTTGGCATGGCACTCATATGATAGAGCAGTAGAAGATTTTTTGGTATGGGGCATCATACAAGTTGACCATCATGATTTTACTTCATGACTTGTATGAGGGGGAGATGAGGCAACAACAAAAATTGTTGTTGCTATGGTTACACTTGGGAGAGTATGGGAAAAATTATTCCCATACTTTTCATGATATTTCTGAAGAGAAGGAAGGCACATTCATGGTGCAAGGAGGCTACCCTTCAGCATTGGAGGATCATGAGAGACTTCAATGTCGGAAGATGATCTTCTCACATAGCAGCATGATGGTGGATGGCTTTGGCATGTGGAATGTCAAAGGGAGAAGTCATGGAGCCTTATTCTTAAGGCCTATAGTGCTAATACATGGGAGTATGTTCTTATTGATGGATTGTTCCAAAGAGTATGTGTATCCCTTCTTGCAGATTCTTGTAAGAGAATCCTCATGGGGGAGATGGTACATGGACCCCACTTTTAGCCTACTCACTATGTATGGTAGGAAATTCATTTCTATACCTGTTGATTACTCCATTGAGTATTTGTGTTTTCCCACCATGTTTGAACAATGCATTTCTCCTCAAAAGAGCAAGAGTATTTTTGGGTTTCATGGTCACTTTAGGGCCAATGTTTATGATGATAGTAGCCCATATATACATGAATTTGGGAAATTGTATTGTTATTTTATATATGTACAATTGATATACATTGATGCTTACTTCCCCATGTTGGGAGAACAAACACATACAGCTTGTAACTTGTTGCAGGACCACTTTCCATATGACATTCTCAATTGGCAGTTGGGAGAACTGCGCTATATCCACCAGAGAGACCATATGTATCATCCAAAATTACACATAACCTTCAGCCATTTTTTTATTTGGATTCCATGTGGTGATGATGTGCCATTCATATTGAATGGAATGGTTTGGGTTGGCATGACTCATGATTTTGGAGGGAGAGTCCTTGGAGGCTCAATCTTCTTCTTGCCATTGGAGGGAAATCATGTTTCAGACCAAGATCAGCATGCCCTCTACACTTATCATGAGTGGAGAGGAGGACAGCGTGGGATAGGCCCTCTTGCCTATCATGTACATTTATTCAGCCCACCTTCATTTTAGGAGCACAAGGTGGAGGAGACTTTTCATGAGTTACCATGTTGGAGGGTGACTCACTTCATTTGGATAATAGCATGGGTGAGGGGGGCACTAATTCACCATGTTGATCATCACTCCTACTTTGTGGATTCCATGAGACAGCTATTAGGTTTCCATTCACACTTTCCACCTTTGATTGATGCAGACACTTTGGTTTTGCGCACTTGGGAGGAAGCATTAGATGACAATATATTTGCAAATTCTCTTGATGCAGTGATGGAGGCTATTGATGGAGGCCACATAAGGAAGAGGGGAGAAATTTTTTTCTCCTTATGCATTTTCTTGAGGACAAGCAAATATTTGGAGGGGAGGGTTGTAATGTTCCCAAATTTTAGCCTCCAAGCTAAATGGAACATTAGAGTTAGCAGTAGCTCTAGTCAGTGAATAAATGAGAATAAAAGCCCATAAGTCTCCTAAGGAGGAATAAAATACTCCAAATGTGAAAGGGGGACACTCTTTCTAGCTTAATAATACACCTCCATGTGTGAACAAGGTTAAATTCAAGCTGCTTTGACTAAGTCAACAGCGCAGTTTTAGTGGAGGAGGGATCCAAGGATGAATAATGCAATTTTGGAGGGAGATGTAACTTGGGTTAGAAGTAACCTAATTAAGTGCGTCCAAGGGTAAGAAAACTCATGTATTATATAAGGAAGAGGATGTCAGCATTATTCATTATTTTGTAGATTATTATTCTTGGCTGCCAAGAATTGTTTCTTTGCTGCTTAGCAAAGCTGCAGTGTTGTTTAGCATTGGGTGTTCTCGGGCGGGAATCCCACCTCTTTCTTTTGAGGAGCCTCATTGGGAGAGTTTGTATTCATCATTCCAAATCAGGTTTTCAGGCCAAGCTTCAGCCATCTTCATCAGCACAACTTCGCCGGAGATTGTGTAGTGTTGTTGGGTGCAGCAATGGAAGGGATTGGAATCTCGGCTTCTAAGCTAATTTCTCATTGGAGGAAGGTTTCCTTCACTTGAGAGATCTGTTTGGAGAGCTCCAGAGCTTATTTCAGATCTGTGGTATCAGACCACACATTTCCCATACATTCCCAGCGTTGTTTCTAGTAGGGAATGCGTTATTTTGGAGGCAGTGTTCCTTGCATGGTTTGGTGGCTCTGTTACAGTGTTTCCTTGTAATTGAGAGGTTCATCCTTTCATGGGAGGAATAATTTGAGGGATATAAAGAAGATCAGACATATTTTCAGCCTTCTACAGTCATGTACTTTAGTATTTCAGTGGTTTTTTACTAAATTACTGGATTTCCCATCTTGTATGCAGAGTGTTTGACAAGAAACCTTTGCCAGTTTCTTTCTTATCTTGTATAAGGAGATTAGATATTTTGTTCTTCAGCATTTTAATCAATATATGATTATATATAATTGTTTCCTTCACTTATGTGTGTAAACCCTCTCTTAGGCTGCGCAGTCCACTAAGCAGCAACTCCGGTAAAATGCAGTTTTGGGATTTTAGCACCTTTTGGCAATCCTAGGTGTGGGAGATCTGTTTAACCCACCTATTTTTCCTTGTTTCAACTCATTTATTGGATTTAGGTTGATTATTGATTAATATATGGGATCCAAGAGTCCATTTCACTTTTTTATTGCATATGTTGCTAGAAATTCATTTTTCATGCATGATTCATGAGCAATCCTGAAAAAGGAATATTACAGCCCAATCCCCTTCAGCTATGTCAATGCTTGAGGTGTTACAAAACTGTCCCTCCCAAAAGAAGGCTTTGTTGTCAGCAATTGGTGGAATTGATTCGACAGATTAGAATCTTGTATTCTTTAACCATACAGGTTATGTGCCACAACTACTAGCAGAATTGGCATTCTCCATAAAAGTAAATGTTCTCAATCACATTGTTAATTGTACTATTATTGATGAGGGAGAATCTACTTGCATTATGTCTTTAAATTTCTGGAAATCACTTGCCTCATCGTGCTTGTCACAATCATCAACGACATTTAAAGCTATGAACAAACGTACATATAAGCCTTGCGATATTATTAATAACTTGCATGTTGAAATAGGGGGAAAAACAATGAATCTTGAAGTTAAGGTCATTGACGGACCCCTTGAATACAATGTTTTACTTGGAAGGCCATGGGTATATTCTATGACTGTGATCATTTCTACTGATTTTAGAATGATCGCCTTTCTACATAAAGGTGTAATCACCGTCATCAATCAATTGTCCTTCTTTGCCTCCAGTTCCTAGGTAATTGGAAGTGTTCTATTATTTCACACACCCCAAATTTCACTTCCGAATGTTGATGTAGATCTCTTAAAGGATTCCACTCTTATGGGAACCTTTTCATTACCATCGCCTACGACGTCATCAAAAATTTCAAACATAAAGACCTACTACATGATATCTTCCACTCCATCTGGTTTAAGGAAGATTACAAGTGATTGTGAAGTTGTTATGTTGGATTATTTTTTGCTACCCAGCCCAATTGAGTTGGCATAGCAATCAATCTATTTGGCTTGGGCAGCAAATCTGAAATCATCGTTGTCGGCTGTTTAGGTTGATCATTCATTAGATTTTGGTACCCCATCTGATCCTTTTTACGCAACTTTCTTGACAGATGAGAATATTTTGGCATCCATGATGCCAAAAGGAGAACCATGGGAAGATCGTCATCATCACCCCCATCTTCAAGATTTTGAAGAAGATAATCTTAGTGAACTATATCACCCATCAATCAAAACTTTCTTTTCGAATTCTTTTCCTATTAATGCAATTGATTCCGAGCGAAATTTATCAAATATTGAAGAAACCATTTCTATCGATATTTCGACCAAACCTGGTGTGCTAGAAAATATTCATGTCGGTGTGTCTTTTTCTCCATCAGAACTCAAAGCATATTACTCTCTCTTTCGTAAATTCCGAGATATCTTTGCCTGGTCTTACGCAAAAATGCCATGTATAGACACTAGTATTGCTGAACACACTATTAATATGTACCCTGATATCAATCTGGTACGTCAACGCCTTAGTCATGTTCATTTACCCTATTCCGCTAACTAAGTGGGTTCCAACATCGTTCTTGTTATGAAAAAACAAGGAACCATTAGAGTGTGTGTCGATTATCGGGATGTCAATATTGCTTGTCCAAAAGACAACTATCCAACTCCCTTTATTGACCAAATTATTGATGATTGTGCTGGATGTGAATTATCTTCATTCATGGATGGAGTTTCTAGCTACAATCAAATCAATATCCACCCAGCTGATCAATATAAGACAAAATTTATCTGTCCCTGGAGCACATTCACTTATCGGAAACTCTTGTTTGGTTTAAAGAACGCTGGGGTAACTTTTCAGAGAGCAACGAATTATGCTTTCAATGACATAAAGCACATTGTTAAACCCTATCTAGATGATTTACCTACACATTCACGGAACTAGACTAATCACCCAATGCATTTGAGAGCTATATTTTTACGCTTCCGACACTACAAAATACGCCTCAATCCACATAAATGTGTGTTTTGTGTTGGTTCTGGTCATTTTCTTGGATTCGTCATCTCAAAAGAAGTAATTTGAATCGAGCCCCTGAAGGTACACGTTATTCTTGGTTTGTATGCGCCTTCAAATTTGTTTCAGTTACAGAAGCTTCAAGGAAAGGCTAACTTCCTAAGGAGGTTCATACCCAACTACGCCAAAATGGCTAAAGGATTTACTCACTCTTGAAAAATGGGATTCCCTTCCATTAGGACCAATTTGTGCAAGCTTCTTTTGATGTTTTCAAGGATAAACTTGTCTGGGCGTCATTAATGTATCCCCCCAATTATCAGAGTGATTATTTCTTATATATCGCCACAACTAATATGACCATTGCTATGGTATTGGTCCAAGTAGAAAATGGTGTTGGACACCTAATCCTCTATGGGTAGGTGTGGAAGTCGAACAGTCATAAAGGAGTCCAAGTGACCTTGGAATGTGGAATCCAAGGGTCACCACATTTTATTATAAATGCACATCTATGGTTAATAGAATGCGATCAATGCTTATATTTTCCTTTGTGTGTGTTTTAACGTGCATTGTTTAACATGGTATAAGAGTGGGACTACCCTGGCTTGCACTAATTTGAACTATTTTTCCAATTAGCTAAATTTTAACTACATTATATGCACCCTGCATTACTCCATTGAAAGCATTGGTGTCTGAGCATTTTACCTACTCCCTTTTCCACCTGTGCTCTCTCAATAAGACGATTTCACTGCGCTCTCCATCACTGACCATCATTGTTTACATATATGTTTGGTGAGAGGCTATTTTTTTTGAGTTTTTTAATTTTTCTGGCCTGATATTGTAGCGGTGAAGGAGAAATGTGGTCATGGCTAGTAGTAGTGGGCGTCGATATTCATTTGCAGGTGAGACTCGACATTGAATCCCAGACTCCGTTGTGACCTCACACTACCTCTCGGCTTCACCTCCCTCACGCTGTGATCCTCCCACAACATTGTCCATTTCTTGTATTCTCACATCGATATCAGCTATTGTGGTTGTGTTTCTTTAATGTTTGTATGGCTTGAATCTTGGGCTTCCACTCCTCCATACCGTCACTCCACCGCCCATGCCATACCACCGCTCAACATCATCAACGACTGTTTTTCTCCCCACCGCGCAGCTCTTTCGCCTCACCTGCACAGTCGGCCTCCACTATCCAGCCTCCTTCCAAATCTTATCTTAACCATCTTGTGGAATCTCACCTCATTGTCAACTCACACTCCTTAACATTGCTCGTTGCGAGACATGTGACTTATATAACCTCCACAACTTTGTTGTTTCATGCGCAGTATTCAATATTATTCTCCAAGATCACCAACTGCAATACCACCACCTTCTACACGTTGAAAATATTTCCATCTGTTCTCGAACGTGAAGTGCTCATATATCATCGAGGAGAGCTGGAGGTATTCAAATTTTGTTGTGAGTGTTTTGTGGTGTGAACAAGAGTATCTATAGTTTTCCTTCGGAGGAATCCTTGCATTAACCGTGTCTTGTCAAACACACAAATGGCGAAGGTATGACAACTTTTTCTCCATCGGAGCGTTGATCTTTGGCTTTTCCATCATAGCACAACTTCATGAGTTCATCCTTGGAATTATTTATATTATTAACAACATGCCTAAGGCATCACCCATACATTCTTATTCTTTCAGTTTGATCTGCGTATCCAGCTCCAACCTAGGACCTGTGTACATGCTTCCTTAAGCATTTTCTTAGACTATGTGATGTTTAAAGAGACCAGACAACGCTCACTATGTAAAACTTCGGGTGTCACGATTGAAGGCATTAAATGACTTGAGGTTGAATGTTGGACTCAGAGACCAATCAGACCGATGCTCATTACTGCAAGGATAAACCAGAATTGACTTCTAGTACTACGTTAATTGACCAGGTTTTGGGCATCCCTATAGGTTGATAGTTACTTATGCTCTCTGCATATAATATCAATCTTTGTGCATTAGTAGTGCAACATATGAGCTTTGGAACAGTGTGGTAGGATTTGGTGAGAAACGTATGTTATTTAAAGGTTCAAATTAGTATACTAGAGCACTTCCCTTTTGTATTAAGCTTGTTGCAGGAAATGTTTGGTCATAGAGAAGCCTTATTTGCTAGAGAAACTGGCTAGAATTTCTTAGGTATTAGAGTTCCTAAAAACTCTAATACATTCCACTGATCATGATATAGTGAATATAAGTAAGAAATCCCTCTCTGATATTAGAACTTGCTTGCATGCTGCACAAGACAAGATAGAGTTTTTGTAACTTGAATCTCAGATACAACAAGAAGAGTTATAGAAGCATAACCATCATTATGAAATTGTATTTGTTCAGGACAATCCTCTCTTTAAGACTAATACAGGATCCCATAAATTTCCAAAAACTAATCAGATCAACAAGGTTAAGGCTGACTCAATTCCTTGTATAAGAGCATATTTGCATACAAAAGTAAGCATCTAGCCTACACCTCCCAAGCCCATCATCAGACCTTGAGAAGATCTTTTCCATAACAAGAAAAAAATAGGTCTTGGATATGACAAGGAGTTTTCCTTTCATATTCTGGACTACTCCAAGCCCATAAAATTTCATAGTGCCAGATTTTTGTATGACACTTCACCTTCAGTTGTTTCAGATCATGCTCCTCTACCACAACAACAACAACAGATTGTAAAATTCCAACACTATGATCAAGTTGGCCATATGAAATATCACTTTTTTGATCTTCACCCATTCAAGCACTGTGGTCGGCACACTCATTATTCACATAGATTCTTCAGAAACAAGCCTCCTACAAGAACAAATATTCATCTTGGATGGATCGCTTCTTGGCAATGGGCATCAACAGCCAAGAATATGTTTAAGTCATATGTCAGAACTTGTTCCAGAATATTAAATGATATTACAGCTGAGGTTTCGCCATCATCTCACCTTATACCTGACAGGGGGAGAAATGGTGGTCATCTACAAGCTTCGAAGTCACATCAAACGAGCCTGAGCCACAATCTCTCATTCCAGATTTAGAGTTGTAGCCATAGACACATCATTTCAAGCAAGCCTGAGCCACAACCTGTCATTCCAGATTGATAGTTGTAGCCAGAGACACGAATGCCCATGAACATGCCTTTGGTTGGTGGAAAACCTTAAACCAACCATGCGAGGTTGATATTCTTCCTCTTTAAAGAATTCACAACACTTTTTCTAGCATAAGACTTTAGCTTCTTGCCAGTTTTTGAAAGAGTTCCAGGAAATGCATCAAGCATTCCAGAGTTGGTGGTCATCCTTAAACCATCGCAGGTTGTAGACCTCCCTTCTTCTAGTTTGAAGGTCTCCCTCTTCAAATATGAGGGACACTTCCTCTAGCAGAAGACCTCAGCTTCTTTCCAGATTTGGAAGAGTTCTGAGAAATGCACTGTGTTCCAGTCTTTGTGGTCATCCTTAAACCACCTCTTTATGCCAAAATTTCAGAGATCTCATTCAGCCTAAGTGTTTCCATGCATACTTTGCAAATTTGTATTACAGCTCTCTTCTTGGACTCACACATACCCCTTCAGATTAAGGGGGGGAACCTTGGACACCTAATCCTCTATGGGTAGGTGTGTTGGCTCGAGGGGTCTTGACCCAGGTTCGGAGGTGAAGGTTTGCCAACAAACCCCTATACTACTAGCCCTTTCGGCAATGACCCGCTTAGGTCAAAGTCTCATCTGAAGTAGTATGGGAGGGTGTTGGAACAAGGTTTCTACACCCTGAGAGAGAGTAGGTGATAACGTAGCCTACAATTATCATATCTATACAGAGGGGTGATCTGCAAGGTTCCAGTTTGTATCAAGACTATATTTCCTATCAGATCTACTCTAGCAGGTTCGCATCCATGTGCATATCATCAATTACAATCATAAAATAGCATAATCGCAGCCAATATTGTCAACAAAGATAGTCCGTGTTCATTAACAAAGCTGCAATCAGTAAGTGTAACAATAGTCACATCATAGTAATATAATAAATGCAGATACTTTCATACCATAGGGATAAAACGGATGAGTTTGTAGCTTAATCAGACAAGCTTAGTTCATAGCAATATGACAGAATAGATCCAGACAACACCATATGTTTTAAAAATACTTCGCATATATTACTTATCAAAACCTTCTTACACTCCCCAAATACCGCCTGCACACACAGCCAGTAGGGTCTGCACACAGCGGGACAGAGGATCTCCGCGCACATAGCTAGCAGGAGTCCTAACCCAAACAACCCAACCCAAGATCTAGCAATTTGTACTTCGTATCAATCTCTATTCATTTTCTACCTATCGACTCAAAAAAGTTCAACTATTTATACTACTTTATCCTATGCATCCAATGGGTCGCAAACTGTGGTTTGCAGATTCTTGGTCTACCCTTGACCCGCTTACAATGAATTAGGGGCTTTGACCCACCCCAAAACCCCTAAGTTAGACTAAATATAATAAAAAATATACAAAATGGACCAGATTCGCAGCTTTGTAGGAAACCCTGTTCTAACAGTCCCCCAACACAATATTGTGATGCGTCCCGAGCCACTGAGGTGGTGGGTTCTCCACCTACGCCTGCACAGCTATTCTAGCCATATAGTCATTTGATTCGATATGGTTTGAGCCGACTACCATTGATGTAGCCGGCTAGCCTATCACCCTGCAGGTTAGTTAACCTAACATCTCTGCCAACCGTGACTTCCTCAATGGTGTAGGGGCCAAGCCAGTGTTGTCGGAACTTCCCTGGATGCTTTGCAAACTGGCTATTGTATAAGAGGACCAATTCACCCTCCGCAAATGTCTTTTGGTGAATATTTCGATCATGCCAGGCTTTATCATGGGCCTTCTGAACCTGCTAATGGATACTAGCGAGAAACCGATCTTCCTCCAAAACCATAATTTGTGCTAATCACTCCTCCATGATTTCAGGTTCTGCCATGTTCGTAAATGTCATGATACGTAAACTAGGAACAACATACTCCATTGGTATAATGGCCTCTTTACCATAAACCATCCGGAATGTGGTTTTCCTTGTTAGATTTTTGCAGGTTGTTCGATAGGCCCAAAGAACCGATGGGATGCACACGTCCCAATCACTGTGATCAGAATTGCATACCTTTGTCAGTGCTTGCTCCAAGATTTTGTTAAAAGCTTCAACTGCGTCGTTTTCCTGTGGGTGATACGATGTTCTCTTCACATGATGGATCCGAAACTCCTCAGTCAAAGCTTGGATTGTTTCATTAACAAAGTGTGTACCTATGTCGCTCATGAGGATCTTCGGGCATCCAAATCTAGTCAGGATTTGTTCAAAGATGAAATGCACAGCAGTCTCCGCAGCACAATCCTCTACTACTCGTGCTTTGGCCCACCTGGTTACATAATCAGTGGCAGTAATAATGTAGCATGCACCCATCTTCTTCCGTGGTGGGTTCATTAGGGGAATTTTGAGGTCTAAAATGGGCCTCCTAAGGAAATTATATAATAATAGTGGAAAGAATCAAATAAGATTTGATGACATCATCAAATTTTAGAGGGAAAAATGAAAAAACTACTTTTTCAACTCATATTTTCAACTTATCTCCCAAATTTTTTACTCAAATTTTAAGCTGGAGTACTCGTTGGATGCGAAATTTAATTCCTCATCCAAGGATTACCCATTTTTCACACTTTCGATGGGTCCTACTACACGAAAAATGAGAAATACATGAAAAACGTGATTGTAATCTCGCTTTTTTTTTATGTATTTCTCATTTTTCATGTAGCAAGGTTCATTGAAAGTATGCAACATGGGTACTCCTTAGATGAGGAAT
This sequence comes from Pinus albicaulis, assembly GCA_034641835.2. Classification (NCBI taxonomy): domain Eukaryota; kingdom Viridiplantae; phylum Streptophyta; class Pinopsida; order Pinales; family Pinaceae; genus Pinus; species Pinus albicaulis. The sequence goes on along the minus strand of CM076572.1, from coordinate 1,417,811,047 downwards.
TAAATTTTGAATCCAAAGAGTACTCCCACTCGAAATTTGAGTAAAATTTTTGGGAGATAAGTTGAAAATACGAGTTGAAAAAGTAGTTTTATTATTTTATTATTTTTTAATATTTTTATCCTTTTATTTAAAAAATGGTAAATCATCCCCCATGGTTGACATCATCATCTTGAATCCTATTGGTTGTTATAAAGTTTATTTTTGTTGTACATTTTTCTTAGGAGGCCCATTTTAGACCTCAAAATTCCCCTAATGGATGGGCACTATGAAATCGATGGCCCATTTATCAAATGCTTGTAGAGCCATTTGTGTTTGAAGGGGCATTTCATCTCTGCGGGACAGCCTCCCTATTCATTGGCATGTATCGGAGGCTTTACAATAATCATGAGCATCACTATGCAGGGTTGGCCACCATAACCCAGCTCTTAAGATCTTTTGCGTCGTTGCTTTCCCTGCGTAGTGACCTCCTGCTACTCCGTCATGAGCCTCTGCCAATATAGCATGTCTTTCATGCTCCAAAACATATCTCCACAATACTTCAACAGCTCCCATCTTCCATAAATGACCTACGATGATGGTAAAATCTACGGCCTGGGTGACTAATTCTTTCTTCTATTGTACCGAGTACTCTAGAGGTGCCCTCCCAGTAGTCAAGAACTGAATGATATCAGTGAAGTGTGCATCCACTACCTTAATAGCAAATAGTTGTGCATCAGGTAATCTATCCTACAGGTTGGTTGGCTCCTCGCCACTCTCAATTCAGGACAAGTGATCAGGCCTAGCATTCAACTTTCCTAGCTTGACGATGATTTCAAAGTCATACTCCTGAAATAGTAGTAGCCATCAGCAGATTTTCCCTCCCAATACATGCTTATTTACAAGGTACTTCAAGGCTGAATGGTCGGTGAAAATTTGGAAGTGTCCTCCTAACAAGTAATATCGATATTTCTGCAAAACGTACACCATGGCCAATCCCTCCCACTCTGTAGTGGAGTAGTTGCGTTCCGCACCAGATATTTTCCTACTCGCAAAGGCAATCGGATGGTCGATATCTCCTTCTCCAAGCTACGTAAGGACAGCCCCGAGAGAAATTCCTGACGCATCAACATGAACATGGAATACCTTCTTGCAATCAGGAAAGATGAGAATAGGCATCAAGACCATCTTTTCTTTAAGTAACTCAAAGCTCTTTTGACACTCATCATTCCAAAAGAACGAAACATCCTTCTTGAGCAATTTTTCTATAGGGGCCATAATTAGTGCATAGCCTTGAATGAATTTCCTATAGTATCCCGTGTGTCCAAGGATTGAGCGCATTTTTTTCTCCGTTGTTGGTACTGGAAATTTTATGATAACTGCGATTTTGACAGGATCCACCATCAGTCCTTTCTGACAAACTATGTGGCCAAGCAAGATTCTGAAGGGTACGCAGAAGATACATTTCTTGATATTTAGGGAAATATGGTGTTTTCAGCAGGTGTCCAACATCATGTGCAGGTTTGATACATGCGCCTTTACCAAGCCGAAGACAGTCCAATCATCAAAATACACTTCTAGGAATTTGTGGATGAATTCCTTCAATACTGTGACAACGACCTGCAAGAAGATAGCAGGGGCATTCTTGAGCCCAAATGGCATGAAATTATATTGAAAATATCCCCACTCAGTGGAAAATGTGGTTTTGTTGCGGTCCTTAGGTGCGATTCTAATCTGATGGTATCCTGAGAACCCATCCGTGAAGGAGTATGCTTCTTGTGCTCCCACGCTGTCCAAAATTTCTTTTGAGAATGGTGTAGGGAATGGATCATGAACGCAAGCATCGTTCAAATTGTGTAGGTCCACACAAATCTGAATCTCCCCCTTAGTGTTTTTCTCCTAAACCACCATCGGGCTAACCCAGTCTGACTGCTCAATAGGTTCGATGATACCTGCAGCGATCATTTTATCGAGTTCTTCCTTGAACTTCTGCTTATACTTGGGATTAAACCTATAGGGTCGCTACTTTACGGGGTGTGCATCTGGTTTGAGAGTGATATGCATGACCCCTAAGTCCCCCATGATCCCCTTCAGCTACGAAAACTTTGTTGGGAAAAATTCCTGGTATTATGTGAGTAATTTGGCCACTTTTCCTACTGTATCTTCATCCCAATAGTCCCCAATATTAGCCAACTTAGGGTGCTCTTCCATTCCAATATTACTTCTCGCAGCTTGAGAGGCTCGATGACATTCACCTCTTGTAGTGAAGTTCCTGCAATGGCGTGCTCCCCTTCCGATTCTGGGATAGAGATTGACCGCGGGTCATCTTCACCTTCTTCTCTTGCCAAGTTGTGGCAGTTGACAATATCTTGCATCTGTGTTTCCCATGTCAACGCCTTGAATACTGTAGAGGATCCGGATTTTCCATACACAAATGTATCTATATCCTGTAGACCTTCTTCAAGTGCCTCTGAGCCCCCTATCAGTCTGAATGTTCCTATAAAGTCATCCTTCAGATTTTCCCAATGGCAGGTGCGTTGATGGAGCTCCACATCTAGCTACCCTGCAGTAGGGATTGGACCCAACGTATGAATGAACAAATGGATCCACTCTTCCATAGTTCACTCACCCCATGTCTTTATCCATGAAACCAAGTGCTCACATGGATTCCCTGGACCAAGGAACGTCTTCACTCGTATCTCCGATGGAGGTTCAAATCGCATGAGCATCATGTCCCGACAGACCTCCCAGTCCTGGAACGCCCCTTTATGCGTATCCCACCATCGTGCAGGTGTTGCACACAGAGCTAGATTAAGGGCCCATAACCTTCTTTCTCTGGGAACCTTAGCTTCGAATGCTCGCAAAAATTATTACCAGATTAACAGTATGGTAGGTCTCTTACCTCCGAGGAAATGCAGTGGAAGTCCCTAGTGACCCGAAGACATTGCAGCGCAGAGACATCATGTAACAGGTTCTGCCAATTCTCTATCTCCCCATCAGAGTTAGAGAAGCACTCACTGTCCTTTTCCCAACAGAGTACACCATCCACCATGGGGTTGATCCAATCTTCAACCTGTGCAGTCAACTTATAAATGTGATCTATATCTTCCTCGTCGCGCACCAGATCGGTATATCGTCTGCCTTCTGTAGAATCTAATGGTACTATTACCCTTGTACTGTTATTTTCAAACATCATGCTTCTCTTCTTCAAATTAATGATGCCTCCCATATCTATGGCCTAGTCTAACCCTAAGAGCGCAGGGTAGGGGTCCGCATCTTCTACAATCTGGATTACTTTAAAATCTGCCCGGATCTTGACCCCTACAATATCCACCATGATCTTCGACAGTCTCCCCAAGGGTATGATCTTTTGTCGATTGGCCATATGCAGCTAGATAGTGGACCATTCCAACTTAGGCTCTCCCATTTTTTTCCATGTTTGTTTTGGTAGTACATTCACATCTGACCCCAGATCCAAAATAACCTGATCCATTTCGTAATCACCGATCTGTGCTATCAATCGCATCTCCCTACCAGTGCATTTCTTATATCTGTCTAGTTTGTGCATATCCTTGATTTATGGGGGTAGTTTAGGCCATGCTACGTAGCTATCTATTAATGCTTGAAGATTCTTTATAGCCTTTGGGTTGCGCAGCAGCTTCATACATGCCTGCAAAAAGGGTTTGACCGCCTCGTCCGCCTTGAGGTTCGCAGGTGCCTGAGAAGTAGACGCCTCTACCTTAGCAAAGTCTTTGTGAGCTAAGACAATTGTTTCTTTTTCCTTTTTTAAATCCAAACCTTCCTTATTGATAGTTGCTTTTCGGATCATAGGTTTAATCCCAGCCGCCTCCCCAGGTCCCCCGGTGGCCATACCACTGCGTGTTACGACATTCACACTTGGATATTTGTTTCACAGTTTAGTCTTAACCCTCTACACATTCTTCGTAGGTGTCAGCTGCTTCTCCTGCATTTTTTCTATCAAGGTTGGACAGTCTTCAATCGCATGGTCCAGCTGTCTGCAATACCAGCAGGACTGCCTCGCAGGGTTTGTACAGTCCCTTGCAAAGTGTCTTACTTCTCCAGAGTTATAACAGATTAGTTTCCCTAGTCCCCAACCTGCGTTGCCACCTCTTCCTCCTCCCCTGCCCCTGGCTGGGGAGCCACCTATGCTTGAGAGGGATCTTGGTGACGACAGATCTGACTGTACCCTATATATATTCCCTCGATCGATCATCAAATCATATGTCTGGCAATTCTGCTCATCATGTCCTACAGACCTGCAAAACCTAGACCATTGTTTTTTTACCTCTAGGACATACGCAGCAAGACAAGGGTAGTGGTTTGTGTCGTGTACCCCTGCAATGTGAAAATCATCGCACCATAGTGCCGGCCCACTTGACCCTGCAATTTCCCTAGGGCGCAATGGGCTAGGTCCCTCGACCTGCATATAATCTGTTAACAGAGGATAGTTAACCTTGGTGTGACTATTATTCCTGCATCGTATGCACCATATTTCAGAGCTAGCATCTGCTCCTTGTTCCTTTCATAGATTATGGATCTCTATGTGCATCGCCTCCAGTTGTCCTTGGATTTTTTGGACACCCAGCTGGGTATCATCTCTGAGCGCAACTTCTAACTTCATGGCGACCTCCAAGGCTTTTTCCTGCAATTTGAAAGGTTGGTGACTCATAGGTACATGCAGGTGAGGCAACAACATAGCGATGAACCATTCCATGTGTTTTCTTTCATCATACTGAAATCCTCCTTCTCTGATCACCTTCTTTAGTCGCTGATCGGCCTCCTACACAGATTCAGAAGGCCCTTGCTTGAAATCCTTTAGGTCCACCACTATTTTTTAATAGGACTTAGGCTTCTTGAACTGTTACTTTAAGGCGTTCTTAATCTCTTCAATGTTCGTGTTTGCGTGCTGGCCGATATATCCCATGTACCAGTCCAAATATCTTCCTTCAAAGGCAAGGGACAGTTGTGCCCTTTTCACCGCATCACTAGCTATGTTATGCGTAGTCCATACCAATCCTACGATGGACCAGAACTGATCCATGTCTTCATCTCCCACACCCTTAAAGGTAGGTAACTTCATGTGCGCATCCATTCCGTCTTTCGGTGGTGGCGGAGGTGTAGGCGAGTTCTTTCCCTTATGCTCATTTGAAAGTGGTATGGCTAGCGGACTCTGCATAGCCCCTTCTCTTACCAGACTATAGACAGATCTATCTCCTTCTTGGTTGGTCCAATAGTATTTTCCACTTCATTTTGTACTCCCGTCCAGATCAGAGGTCATTCACTCGGTGTGGCTACACGGAATACTCTTTTCGCACAGTAATATCTTGATTAGTAATGGTAACGTTTTCAGAAACTTACCTTGGAAACCCTTGAAAAACCCTCGCTCCTACACATAAGATCTCGTGGATCTTCGTGGAAATATACTTGTTCTTCCACTCTTCGGTGGTCAACTTCTCACTTCGGTTTTCTTTTACCGAGAACTCCTAAACTTGTTTCTCAAACCATTCATTGATTTCTTTTTATTCAGTCCTCTAATACAACCTTGACATTACCAAATCTTTCCCTCAAAATGCTCTCGGTCCCAGCAACGGAACCATTTTTTGGCTCGAGGGGTCCTAACCTACGTTTGGAGGTGAAGGTTTTCCAACAAACCCCTATACTACTGGCCCTTTTAGCAGCGACCCGCTTGCGCAGGTCAAAGTCTCACCCGAAGTAGTATGGGAGGGTGCCGGAACCAAGTTTCTGCACCCTGAGAGAGAGTAGGTAATAACGAAGGCCTGAAATTATCAGATCTATACAGGGGGGTGGTCCGCAGGGTTCCCGTACATACCCAGACTATATTTCTTATCAGATCTACTCTAGCAGGTTTGCATCCGCGTGCATATCATCAATTAGAATCATAAAACAGCATAATCGCGGCCAATATTGTCAACATAGATAGTCCGCATTCATTAACAGAGATGCAATCAGTAAGTGTAAAAATAGTCACATCACAGTAATATACTAAATGCAGATACATTCATACCACAGCGATAAAACAGATGAGTTCGTAGCTTAATTAGACAAGCTTAGTTCACAGCAATCATGAAAAAACAGATCCAAACAACACCATATGTTTCAACAATACTTCGCATATATTACTTATCAAAACCTTCTTACACTCCCTGAATACTGCCTGTGCACACAGCCAGTAGGGTCCGCACACAACTAGTAGGAGTCCTAACCCAAATAACCCAACCCAAGATCTAGCAATTCGTACTTCTTATCAATCTCTATTCATTTTCTACCTATCGACTGAAAAAGGTTCAACTATTTATACTAGTTTAGCCTACACATACAATGGGCCACAAATTGTGGTTTGCGTATTCTCGGTCTACCCTTGACCCTCTTACAATGCATTAGGGGCTTTGACCCACCCCAAAACCCCTGCATTAGACTAAATGTAATAAAAAATATACAAAATGGACCAAATTCGCAGCTTTGTAGGAAACCCTGTTCCAACAAGGCGTGGAAGCGGGACAGTCATAAAGGTGTCCAAGTGACCTTGGAATGTGGAATCCAAGGGTCACCACATTGTATTGTAAATGCACATCTATGGTTAATAAACTGCAATCAATGCTTATCTTTCCCTTTGTGTGTGTTTTACCGTGCATTGTTTAACAAATGGGATAGAACATCTGATCTATTATTTGATTCGTAATCTCAATGATATGGAAGTGAAGTATTTGTACGTAGAAAATCTTGCATTGGCGACTGTTCAAGTTGTCCAAAGATTCTTCCACTATATCATGTTTCGGAAGACCATTGTCATTTCAGATTGCAACCCCATGACTTACATCTGATCACGTCAATTGCAGGGGGGGGAGTATCCAAAATGGATAGTCATTTTGCAGGAATTTGATTTGGAATTCATCAAATCCAAGTCAAATAAGTCTTTAGTTTTGGCTGAGATTATCTGTGACCTTCCCTCTGATAGTACTACTACTACGTCAGAATCATATATTCCTAACGAGTCTTTCTTTCTAAGTGGATCATCTAATCCTTGGTATGGGGATTTTATCATTTATCTCCAAACCCATACTTTTCAGCCTGATACCTCTCGCTCTGACCAACGACATATTCAATACCAAGCCAAAGATTATCTGATCGTCAGTGATACACTTTATTTTCATGGTGTCGATACAATTTTAAGAAGGGTCCTCACTCATGAGGAGGCCGAAAAGGTTTTAAATGATTTTCATGTTGGGCTTGTGGTGGAAATTTTTCTAGATATGCAACCACGCAGAAGATACTCTGAGACGGTTACTTTTTTCCTACCATATTTCGCCACTGCATCCTCGCGGTTAGAAGTTGTCATGCATGCCAGATATTTGATCGTAAAATCCGCAAACCACCAGCGCCAATTCATCTTGTTGTCTCTACCATTTTCAAAATGGGGAATTGACTTCATGACCTGTAACCCTCGTTCGTCTGGGGAGCATGGTTATATTATTATTGCAGTATACTACCTTATCAAGTGGGCCGAAGTGAAGCCTACATTTAATAACACAAGACAAACAACTACATTGTTTTTCTTTAATCATGTCATTGCACAATTTGTTGTTCCACAGGATATAGTCACAGATCATGGTAAGCATTTTTGCAATCACATGATGACTAAGTTGACTGCCAAGTTAGGACTATCACATGATAGTTCTACTCCTTATTATCCACAATCAAATGGACAAGTTGAGGCTATTAACAAGATTCTTAAACGAATGCTTCAATGAATGATAGGAGTTCATAAACAAAATTGGAATTTGATCATGTACTCTAATTTGTAGGCGTACCGAACCTCGATGAGAAACGCAACTAGAATTACCCCCTTTCAATTGGTGTATGGTCTAGAAGATATCTTTCCAATCCAATGTGAAATACTGTTGTTAAAATTATCAATCGACTTGTTACCTGACACCTCAGATGAAGAAGCGTATCTTTTTAACCTCATCCATCTTGATGAAATGCGTCATGAAGTCCGATTGGCCAACGAAGCACATAAGAGATATATAAAGGTGCAATACAATAAGAATGTCCAGCCTCACATTTTCTCAGAGGGCGACTTGGTCCTTCTTTATGATCAGGAAGCTGATGTAATAGGTACAGGAAAATTTGAGCCATTATGGCATGGCCCCTATATTGTCAAAAGATTTCTTGCTAAGGGTACTTACGAGTTGGTAGATTACAATGGAATTCCATTGGCACAGCCCCAAAATGGGTTGTATCTAAAATGTTACTATCCTTAATCATGAGCATAGTAATTTTTTGTATTATATTGAATATATGTTGTTGATTTGCATTTACTATCTTAGTTTGTTTTTAGAATTTTCTTAAAGTTAGTAATATGCTTTACATTTCATCGCAAATGTTTGAATATTTGGAACCATTTTTTGGGTATGTTGATGGTGCTAGTCGTGGTCCACAGAATCTATCCTCTACAGCGTGGGCCATTTTCGCTCCGAACGGTGAGTTAGTGAGTTTTCAAGGGATTTGTATTCGTCCGTCGACAAACAATATCACTGAGTATAGCACATTGATCGAACTTCTCTTGGATGCCATTTCATTTGGTATTAACTGTATCATCATAAGGTTAGACTCACAACTTGTGGTACTGCAACTTACTAGTTTTTATACTATTATAAATCCAACACTACATCATATGTTCCTAAGAGTTCCACTTTTGTAAAGACATTTTGATTTCATTCAATATCAACACAATTCTAGAAACTTGAACACATTAACTGATTATTTAGCGAATTATGTTATAGACAAAATTTTGCAACACATGTAAAGAAACATTCACATAATTTAATAGGATTGCGCAATAAACATAGGAAAGCACTGAAATCAAATAGATAGATAGTTATAGGTTTTTACAAAATTTGTGCCCAAGACACATTGCTCATCTGACCTCAAAATTTATGCAACATGTCAAAAGTAAACTAGTGATGCTCATGGTAACATACTACTAATCTAGCTATCCTGCGCAGTAACAGCATGCAATAGTTAGGAACACCAATAGTATGGCACTGTAGTCGCATGGGTAACTCTTCGATCTGGAAATCAGGAATCCCAAAGGTCAACCCCTTTATGTGCTGCTGAAGCTCAGCAAGAGTCTCAGTCATATCTAAATCCTGAAGGATTGCTCTCCCAACAACCCTCTCTTCTTGCTCATCTGCTCCATGCTTTGGCTCTCCCGCTGGTTGAACTCAACCCACATCTGCATTACATAAAAACTTTATTTTAGTCATGGGAAAACATCAAAATACAGAAACATGTATAAACCTTAGAAAAAATCAAAAAATATGGTCAAAAACTTCTTACCAATTTCACCCCACTGAGCACCTTTTGGTAAAGCTAAGTCTGGATCTCCTCGGAAGTCGACACCTGCATATGCATAGTCATCGATGGTGATAATATATCGCCTGAAACAAGAGAAAAATGTATTCAAGAACATGATGGATGATTGACTAGCATGTCTAGCCATCAGTTCTACCCGTATCTGCATCCTTGGATCTCTAGGGTTAGATATACCCAACGTCACATGTTGATGCTACATCAATGGAATCCTCTCTAAGGAAAAAGAAATGAGGATCGAACCATAGTTGAAATTTTGCTTCCTTCCTCCCTTTTCCTTGTTCAGTTTTTCTTTCATTTGAGAAAGTATGGCTTCAACCCAATTAAAAACTATTGGTTCCATGCACTCTAGCGCATACTGCATATAAGATCTGTTCGCTACATGGAGTGTAGCGGTACTAGCAAGCTTTGTGATCATGAATAAGATGGTTCTCAATGGAAAATCACAAACATCAGGGATGTTTATTTTCCAATCCTTGCTAGGCTCTACCCTTGGATTGCAATATTGCAATATATAGTCTCTCACAGTCTCTCCTCCCAGAGCAAACCCTGAGAGAGAAATGGGTAGGCCTCTCCTCGACAAGCCTGTCAGAAAATAGATATCCTCCACTAAAATTGGGACCACTTTGCTCCCAATATGAAATGCCTCAATTGCCAGATCCCATGCATGAAAAAGGAACTCTAATAGTTCCATATGTTGCCTCATACCTGATAGACAGAAGTACTTCAGCAACCCACAGTCTCTGAGGGCTCTTAAAGTACCTGGATCATTAAGGGAAATCATGTTTTGTTCTTCATGCTCTCTTTCCCTCCAAGTAATTATCATTTTGGTCCATTGAATCCCTAAAAAATCGCAATGAAATGAAACAAAAAGACTATTGAAAGAAATATTAGGTTTATGGCACCAACCTGGATCAAATGGCGAGGAAAACTGTCCATAGAATTGATCACAATCAACAGTTGAAGTTCGGGGGCAAAAATGGGTTCAGAGGTACAAAATGCAAATGGTAACTTTCAAATGGTAACAATGAATGGTAAAACTCTTTTAATTCTTCCTTTTATTATTTTCAAATCATATTTATTATTGTGACTATGGTTTTATTCATTTTTTATCATGAAACGGGTATTTTTAATCCATTTGATGTTGTTCTAAAAAGGTTTATAGGTGATATAGTAGATTAGTCATGCACATTTATTTCAAGAATGATTTGACCACAAAGCATACTTTTATCCTTATTTTTCAAGCTTTGATAAAAACTAAAAAGGACTTTAAGTGCACTTTTATCTCTTTTTCGAGCTTTGATAACAATGAAAAAGGAACCCCTGGAGTCTTCTTTCAGCTCTTTTTAGACTCCGATAATGTGAAAATAATGCGGAGCACTTGTCTTTTCGAGCTCGTAAAAGTAAATGAATTGACATCGCCTCAATATAAGTTTAACCCTTTTCCAGACTAAGATAGATTATTTATGAAAAAAGAAAGCCTTAGTCAAACATGGCTAAGAGGTTTTCTCAGATACTATTTTACACTTTTTCAGATCTAATAAACAACTTTACGAAAAAGGACTCATGGACTTTTCTTTTTTCCTCTTTTTCAAACTCTCTAAATATGAAAAAGGATCGGGTTTCCACTTTCGTTAGGCTCGTTAAAACATAAAATAGAGATGATCTTGTCGATCATGGCAAGAATTGAGTTTCGTTCATCACTAGACTCGTTAAATTATTAAATAGTGATGCATTATTCACCCGAAGGGTTGAATTATAGATCAAGCATATGTTATCCTCCTCAATCTTGTTAAAAAATAAAGAGGTACTGGTCAAAAAATGACCAGGGAAAATTTGGGAAAGTGAACAAAACTTTTATGGTAGCAGGTCGCTCTTGAACATGACACTTCAATCCATCATCGTAATTTTTTGGGTTGGGTAATATTCTTGATGTTTCATTCATACCTATGGTTCATCATACCTTCACTTCAGTTTTGGTTCAATGTTGCCAACTCATCTTAGTGTCGCTGATATGTTCAAGAGAAGGCATCCAGTGAATACTCGTCTTTCTGCAATACTCATAAACCTTCATTCAAATGACAGTCATCCCTGAACATTACTATATCAAGTCACATTTTGTCTCTAAAATCAGTGACTCCCGTATCGCAATAAAGTGTCTTCCTGTCAACATCAAATCATCATCCAGGAAGTTTACTTAGAAACATCATCTTCCAGTACCATGAGGCTTGTTACATCATCAACAAGATCCTTGCTTCCGTACCTTTGACCGAAAGATTTTGTTTGGCGTTCAACATCAAATGATCTATTCACTCCTCAAAAAATGTACTGCAGTACCTTGAGATCCATTAACATCAATGGTGGTTCTCTCGCATTTGTTAACAACTCACATCATTGGCTGATAATAAAACGATGTCTTACCATGTTCAACTACAAATCATATATTCGCATGACTAGACTTGTACCCAAATGATTGAGTGAATGAGATAAGAATACCCTGGATCTAGTTTCAGCCATCTGAGCTGCGATTTCAGGATTGTTGTACACATCATTTCTACGGTGACCTTACATATATATCGTGATCTAAACATGGGCATATATCTGTAGGCATGTCTGTATTGGGAAACATTCCAATGTAGATGACTTTCTGCACTATCTACATGGTATTAGATAGTTTATGTGTTGAGCATGGGAATGCCTCACAAGAAATTCATGATCAAGAGGATATATCATGATGTAATGTATTGTAAGATTGATGCAGGTCGCCACTCCATTTTAGTTCCAACCTATCATGTCGTAAAGCATCTCATTCAAAAAATATTTCTATTATTTTGACTTCATGCTTTAGGGGGCAACTATTATAGGTCAATTTAGGCATCATTCCCCATGATCTTGTCAAATTGGACATCATCCCCAAGACCAATGAAATAGGGTCTATCACCCCGTATCATTTCAGTTGCTACATGCCCTAAGATAAGAACAAATAATTCATGACTTCTATTGTAAGATTTCCAGGGTTTTAAGTATACATTATATCACTTATGAGCTCACCAACGCTACCTCTCAAGGGACTAACTGTGTGGCATATGCAGCTCCCTCCATTCAAGGGTTCACTGCAATGCACTTCCCGACATTAAAGGGTGTGTTGGTCAATTGGGAGCAAAATTCTCATTGTTCCAGAATCTCCACATGGCCAGTGCCTTCTAGAAGAGTCCATATGTGTCAAAATTTGAATCCAAGTGTGCATATAACACTTTTGAACTTGGAAACATGTCTTGCCTATTATTAGAAATTCATTCATTGAGAAACTATAATCAGTTTCTCTATAAATTGAGCATAGATCCTAGTGCTAGGGAGGGAAGAATTTTGGTAAAGAAATGTTGTTGGATTCTCAATTGAGAGAGTGAAAGGAGTGATATGTTGTTGGTGATATGTTGATTGTGATGAGGCTGGGATGAAGATGGAGTTGGTGATATCAAATAGATCATTGGTTGTAACCTCCCCCTTCTACTCTTTAATAAATATTGATGTTCATTTTCCCATATATGTCTTTTTTTTACGTTTATATTTCTCATGCAATGGAATCTTGAATGATATATATGTTTCATGTTCAATCAATTTAACTGATTAAGGTAAATAGGCATCTATATATTGCAATCTCTTTGTTGTTCTCTGTTTTTACTTGCAAGAATCAATCTGGTGATCTAATTTGGGTTGGGGGCTACAACAAAAGCAACAGAAGGAAAATAGGAAGCGCTTGGATCACAAGTAGGTTCTTCTATCTTTCTGTATGTATATTTATTCTTAGAGAAAGTGATATCAAAGTCTTTAATTTGTTGTTCTATGTGACTAGCACCCCACTCAGGGAATTTGATTTATACGTAGATCATAATTCTGCATAACAAATTAATATTATGATCTATGAATAAATCAAATTCCCTAAGTGTGGTTCTAGGCACTTAGAACAATAGATTAAAGACTTTTCTATCACTTTATCCTTCTGTCGCTTTTGTTGTAGCCTTCAATCCAACTTAGATTTCCAGATTTATTCCTACAAGTATAAACAGAGAACAGCAAACAAATTGCAATATATTGATGCCTATTTATCTTAATCAGTTAAATCGATTAAACATGAAACATATATATCATTCAAGAATCCATTACCTGAGAAATAGAAACATAAACATATACATATATGGGAAAATGAACAACAATATTTATTAAAGAGTAGAAGGGGGAGGCTACAAACAATGATTGATTTGATGTCACCAGCTCTAACTTCATCCCAGCCTCATCCCAATCAACATCTCACCAGCAGCATATCACTCCTTTCACTCTCTCAATTGAGAATCCAACAACATTTATTTACCAAAATTATTCCCTCCCTATCACTAGGATCTATGCTCAATTTATAGGGCAACTGATGGTAGTTTCTTAATGAATGACTTTCTAATAATAGGCAAGACATGTTTCCAAGTTCAGAGGTGTTATATGGACACTTGGATTCAAATTTTGACACGTATGGACTCTTCTAGAAGGCACTGGCCATGTGGATATTCTGGAACAATGAGAATTTCACTCCCGACCAACGCACCCTTGAATGTCGGGAAGTGCATTGCAGTTGATCAGGAGATCATGTCCAAGTTCAAAAATGCTCAAAAATGAAAGTGCTCAAAAAATTTTACAACCTAAACGACTGAAAATTTTTCGTCACTGCGATTTTGGCACCGTGAACGGTTCGCAAAACAGAGGTCGTATGCAGAAGTTTTGAAGGTTTGAAAAGCCTAGTAAACTCCAAAAAAATGAGTTTGACCAAGTTTGAATTTATAAATTTCAAAAAATTTAAAAAGAATATTCCAAGGAATATTTCGAGAATATTCCCTAGAATATTACCCATAATATTTCATTAGGGCGAATCATATTTCGACAAGTGGCAACGTTTGTTTCGATGGATGTTTGACTTTGTTGTAAACGGACCAATTAACGGGTGCCACATGGCAGGCTCGGAGGCCGCCACATGGCCCCAGGCCAGATAAGTTGTGGCATATTAAAATTTTTATGGCATCCACGGGTTTCAAACCCTGGACCTCACCTCTACGAGCGGGAGCGCCCAACCAACCCACCTACACCGTGTTGCTTAACCACTATGGGCAACGGTTTGTATTTAAAAGTTGTAGAACTTTTCGCTAGTAGTAAAGGGGGACAACCCCTAAGGATTAGCCCCATGTAATAGAACCTTACACCTATGACCATGTGCTAAGACCCTAGAAGTTATGGTGGCGGCTACAGTAATGGCAGTGGGTTCAAGCCCATGTGGCCAGTGCAGAATTGATATTTTAAGCCACGGTTTAATACAACAGTTTTGTTAATGTTCTTTCCAACAATTCTAGTGGGGGATCATGTGACCACCTCGCCCTAACATTAAATGCCACCATTAACCACTCATCCATATTTGGCATGTTCCTCTAATTTCGAAGGAGTTGGGCATTTTGGCACTGCTAACTGGAGTTCCTCCAGTTTTGGAGGAGGTTTTCAAGGGACGCTGGGAAAAAATTTGTTTTGGCCATAACATCTTGGTTTTTTGACCAATTTGGATGCATGGATAGTCAATTTTGGGTATTCTCAACCTTTTTAACACATTGGCATAGTTTTTAGAGCCATTAGAGGTCATCTTGTGCAGGTTTAGCTTCGGGAAAGATCAAGGATCCACCAGGGCCACCAGGGTGTGGGCAGTGTATTGGGCATCCTTTTACTGTTTACTAAAAATGAATAGTAATTCCTGACTAATTCAAGCATTATGAAGATTTTTTTATAGATATCATAGCCATTTGAGGCTTTATTTCACATGTACTAACCATTTTTTAGCAATAAGATATGAGGTACATGCCATTGGGAGCTGGACCAGCAGATGTAGCCTAGGAGGGGTGAGTTGCTTCATCAAATTTGCTGAGTATTGTGCTATGTGATGTTTATTTCTTTGTTATTTATTGTTTTACAATGTTATATAAGAAAATTACATGCTTTAACCTGACACAGAAATCTGTTTAACTAAGCTAAAAACACTTATTTAACCTACAAACTTCAGAGAAGCTTATGCACACATTTTAATTACTGTTTGGATACTTAGCACAAAAAAAATAATACATTCCATTTAGATCAATTTGGTATCAAAGCCAAGTTGAGCATTAGGAGGTGAAACTCTTTCTGTATTGATATTGTGCAAAGTTTGTTTAACTTTTTGCAAGGTTTTTCATGCTTACTAGGCTGAAGCTTAAGAGAGGAGAAGGTCAATTGGTAAGGACTTACAGTAATCCTCAGCCAAGGAGGGAAAGAGTTCCATTATCTCCACCTTAAATTTCACCTCAAAGAGAAGCAGAAGAATCCATAAGAATGACTTCAAGAGAAGGTCAAATTCCTAAAGAAGTTGATCCCAAGGAGGAAGAAAGGGTGTTTAGGAAGGCATTCCTAGACATGATTGAAATGGTGAGAATCCTTTACCAAGAAAGGAATGAAAGACTTGAAGGAGAAGGATCCAAACTTCACAAGGAAGGACAAGGATCGTTAGGAGGCCATAATGATGAAGACAAATCCAAGAAGGGTAATGGAGGAAATGGAGACAGTGGAAAGTCGCCATCATCACCCTCATCTTCATCTTCATCTTTGTCAACCTCTACATCATCTTCAGTACATCATTCTCACAAAGTCAAGAACACGGGTAAAATTCCTTATCTTAAACTTGATGTTAAGTTTGAATTGCCAAATTTTGATGGTGAAGTTAATGCAAAAAAGCTAGATAATTGGATTAGGCAATTAGAGGTCTATTTGAAAATTCAAAATTTTCATGATGACAAAACCAAAATTCAGCTAGCTTCAATTAGAATGGAAGGTGTAGCTCTTGTTTGGTGGGAAGCCAAGACAAAGGAGGAGATCAAAAAATATGGTAAGATTATCTTATCATGGTCTGATTTCATTTCTGCAATCATGTCGGAAATATGATGGAATATGTTGTCCTTGATGGAAACCTACTTGATGAAGGTGTCCTTGATGGAAACCTACTTGATGAGTTTCATTTTGATAGCAACCTATTTGTTAAATATGTAAAAATGATGTATCTACAAATCTGTTCATATGTGACAGAGAAAGGAATTTCCAGAGAAATGATAAATATAATATGTCACAATGTATACGTAGGTCTTATGAAGGCAACCCGTGTATACATCCAGAATTAGCATATACACAGTTTTTATGAAGAGAAGTCACGTATACATGCAGGTACGAAGAAGAAAAGTCGCGTATGCCTTTTGCGCTCTAAAATTATGATACCAAGGGGCATTACCATGGTATTATCCCACAATATTGAGCGTTGTATTGTCTATTTGATTCTGTCAAGAATACCATCGGAAGTTGTGTGGTTTTGACTCATGGTTTTGATAAAGGCTAAAACTATATAAGGAGAAGAAGATCATAGTGCAAGGGTGTGCATGTGTCTGGGTATTGAATGAATACTTCACTCTGAAGTATATCTGCATGGAATGGGTTATATTTTATTGATGGATCTAAAAAAATAATGCACCTATGAATAAAATGATGGATCAGGATCTCTAGACTTGAAATGACTATGTTTTTTCTCGATCTGTTTATGGAATGTTTAGATCTGTGATCTGGCGAATTTTTTTTGAAGTGAAGGGTAAGATATGAACTGATTATTTATTCTGAAGAGCTGTGTTGTCTTGAAAAAGTTGCAGATCTATACGTAGGTTTGTCTCAGCAAAAGCGTGTATATACGCAGGTTAGTTTTACCAAAAGCATGTATGGAATCTAAGGCCAGTCCTGAAATTGTTGCAGATCTATATGCAGGTTTTTCTCTGTGAAAGTGTGTATATATGCAAGTTCGTTTCATAAAAACTGCGTATGGAATCTAGGGTTTTTCTGAAGTATGCCGAAGGAAATTTCTGATATGTTTTGTTGTACTACTGTTGTGTGTCAATGATGTCTTCATACAGATCTGGGTTGTTTGAATATTGATTATGTTGTTGGTTGATTATGATTAAAGATCATTTGTTGGTTGATTGGTTGATGATTCAATGAATGAATTGATGGGGTTATGAGTTTTAGTTTTATGTATGTTCTTTGAGCTTAAATGTGTGGAGTGGGTCTAGTATAAAAATCTGATGAAAAGAGGCCTACTAGGTGTGTTGTGTGGAAGTTGTTGGATCTAGTGTGAAAATTGATGAAACATGGTCCATGGTGGTGCTGAGGGTCAAAGCCTTCAATGAGGGGGTCGTAGCTCCCTTCCATTAGTTTCTGGTAAATGAGATTAGGGGGTAGTAGCTCCCTTCTAGGAGTGGCTGGTAAATGAGAAGCAGGGGGTTGGAGCTCCCTTCCAGTAGTAGTTGGAGAATGAGAGAAGGTTGCAGCCTTCTACAGGTGGGTGCCTATGTGCTGGTATGAGTCTGCGCTAGTACAAGATTGTAAGCAGTTTTCTTTATAATAGATATTGAAGACAGAGATGACAGCAACGGTGGTTTTCTCCCGAATTGGGTTTCCACCTTAAATCCTGGTGTTCATGTGTATTGCTTATGTGTGATGATTTATTCTATTCTTAATGCACATGCTTACAGCTTACTAAACATCTGATGAATGAATGATGCACTGATCTAAGTAAATAATTATATGCATAATAAGATCTATGGTCATACGCAATTTTTCTTAAGGATATCTGTGTATATAAGCTAGTTGGGTTCATTAAAGTCGAGTATGGAATTTAGTAAAGAAAAAGTAAAAGTTTTCAGTAATCTCTAAATACTGATTCACCCCCCCCCCCCCTCTCAGTATTTTTCTGAACAAATCAAATAACAATTTTATCCATTAGCTCACATGCAGAAAGCCATAATAGATTGGAAAAATTTTAAATGGTTGAAAGGACAAAATGTTCAAGTTTATACTCAAGAATTTAGAAGAAGAGCTCTTTTACTAGGAATTGATTTGCATAGCCAAGACACTTTATGATCTGAAAATGGAAGGTACTTGAAAAGGGTGCAAGGTATCCATTTTCAATTATGTAAATGAGTGCAAAAATACTCTAAGTTTAAATCTAAAAATGTGAGAACTTCATATTTCTAATACAGAGATAGACTGTAGGGGAATTTACCGGATATTTCACCTTTCAAAGAAAGGATGAATCCAGAGGCTACTTGGCCCTCTTACAGACTCTGCCTAAATAAATAATAGAAGTAAACACTCATATTTAATTAAAATGATCTTGCTTTAAACTTGACGTTATGCGGAAATTTAGCTTGCAAATGGTGTATGTCTTTTCACTATTTATGTATCTTAAGTGTAATTGTTTTTGCTGAAACTTAACATGGGTATCAGCAAAAATATTCAACAATATAATATCAAAACACAACAGCAATATAATATAGGAGTTCACCCCAACTCTTGGGCTACATCTCCTAGATCAAGCCTCCCAAAATGGGCTTGTCCTCTTGTATTAAAAGCTCTCAAATGCAATACAATATTATAAGTGTCTCAATAGACAAATCTGAATATATAAACTGATTCAGAAGGCAGGAAAAAGCTAAGAATGCCTTTTCAAATTCACTAAACAGTGAAAGATTACCATAAACAGTGATTTCTTCATCAATGTCCTGTTGGTTTTTTGTACTTCTCTGCAACTTTTCAGGCTATAGAAGTCCTCAAATGCCTCTGAAACCTCTTCCAATGGCTTCATAAGGTCGAAATTATCTGAAATAGAGCTTTGGTTCACCTCAAAATGATAACCACAACTCCAAATAGCTCCAAACCCAAAATGGCCCTAGTGGCTCAAAAATCTTCTCTGAAGTTAAACAGGCTGAAATTGAGCTCCAATGGCTCTGAAACTAGCGTCATTGAGTCCATAAGATCGAAGAGACCCAAAATAATAATAAAAAATCACTTCAAAAGGCTTTTCCTAGCCAAATTTATGGCTAACTGAAGTTTGCCTAGATTCCCTCCAGCTAAGTCCGGCTAACTGCCAGATAACTCCGACAAATCTGGAGGTCGGTGCTAAATTTGAGGGGTCCGCCAAAATGCCCGCTGAAATGGAGGGTTAGCATTTAATATGAAGGTGCGTGGCCACATTTTTAAGCGGTGACAATAAATGTTAATATAACCGGTGGAGTTTGTTGCGTGCCCATTGAATATGCCTTTGGTTCCGGCAATTAGTTGCATGCGAAGGGGGCTGGCCCCCTCTCGAGCCCCGCCTAAACCATTGTAACATTTAAATAGATTTGTGTTGCCATATTATAATAATAACCACCATTTGGCCCATTGGCCAGGCTGCTTTTCTTCCATTGCCCCGACCCGGGGTCGAACCTCTCCGCGGCCATAATAAATTTTAAATTGCCATTTCCGTTTGACCTTGGGGCCACGTGGCGGCCTCTGGGCTGGCCATGTGGCCCCTATTCATTGGCTGCCACTGGAATATTCCGCAAAATATTTTGTGGAATATTCCATGGAATATTCCCAGAATATTCTGCGGAATATTCTTTTTTTATTAAAAGATTTTTATAAAGTCAAATTGGCCATTTTTTTACTGAAATTGAAGAACTTCAAAGTTGAATAACTTCTTCATACAGTGTTGGTTTTCAGTGTCATTCACGGCGTTGGGATCGTATCACCAAGGCCTATCCCGTCGCTCAGGTTCCAAATCAATTTGAACACTTTCATTTTTGAGCTTTTTCCCAAGCTCAGTTTTGAGCTCCTGATCACTTTACTCAAGTATATAGGAGGTTTGCATACTTACCTAAGACATACCGTTCTTATGTTTAACCCTACAAGCTTCGATGAGGTTTGTGTTCAAGCCACACATTTAGAGGCAAGGGTAAACAAAATTTAGAAGGGAATGAGGAAAGTGAGTTTAAAGGAAAATGGAAGAAAAGAGAAATGAAAATTCTAGGAAAGAGAAGGGAAATTTTTTCTACAAACACTGTTCTAAAACAAGCCATGATGAGGACCATTGTTGGAAACTTCATCCGAAGTTGAAAACAATTTTTTTTAAAACCAAAGATAAAGCCAAGGAGAAAGGCAAGACAGTTGCAATAGTTGAACAAGACCTAGGGTCAGAATCGGCAGATGAGACAAAAATTATAGCTATGGTAATAAAGAACTTGAAGGGGAAAGAGAATGAAAGATAATGAAACTAAACCCAGTTCCAGTGTTTCTAACTATCACATAGAAGCTCCAAGTGAAGAGAAGAGAATTGAATTGTTTCATGTGAGGGTCATTTCCAAATATACCAAGGTTGACGCACTATTTGATAGTGGGTCGCAAGTGAACCTTATTTCTGAAGACTTAGTCAAGAAACTAAATCTTGAAACCATTCCACATCCTAAACCATATCCTCTTGGTTGGATTTGTAAGGATGAAAATTTACAAGTTTCAAAGAAGTGCATGTTGCGCTTTCCAATAACATCACATGTTATTGACATGGTTGAATTAGATGTTGTTCCGCTTAATATTACAGGTGTGGTGTTGGGTAGTCCTTACTTGTATGATAGGAAAACTATCTTCCATCGCCATGATAACAAGTACCATTTATTCAAGGATGGAAAGGATTACATTGTGAGAGCACATCGCAAAAAACTAGACTCTTCTTTAGTGAATGCAGGGCAGATGAAAAGGCTTGTCAATGCAAGTCAAAACTTGACTTTGATGTTGATTAAACAAAGGGAAGTTGTACATAATATTTTTCATGTAAATGTTGATGTAAATAATGAGTTGTTTCAATATGAAAGCAGGTTGTCCTTGAAAGAAGATGACAAGAAGTTGCAGCAATCATCTTTGGTGTCGATCGGTGTAGAAAACAAATTGTCAATGCAAGAAGGTGCAAAGATCCAAGAGAGGGTAAAGCATCTAAACAAAGAAGGCACAAAGTTCAGCAATGATCATTGTTGGTTTCAGAAAGGCAGGGTACTATGGTGAGGAAACTTGGTCAGGAATCGACACAAGTACAAAGAAAATTCAACAAAAAATCGTCATAAGGACAGGATGCAAGGTGAAAGTAATTTTCAGTTTCCTTTGAATATAAACCAATTTAGAAACAATATGTTTACTACAAATTTAAGTTGTTGTTTTGCAATTTTTGAAAATGTGCAGCATGACAAGGTCAAAGTCAGCAACAGTTGGTCAATGGATTCAAGGAAAAATTTGTCATTTTATGAGAAACTCTAATTAATGAAACCAGGGAAATTTTAGTGGATTAAGATTGGAAGAGTCGAGACTCAATCTTCTCATCTTCAGGTTCAGTAGTCCAGAGAGCTTTTTGGGTCCAAAAACTTCCTAGTGGGGAGGTGTGATCAGGAGATCATGTCCAAGTTCAAAAATGTTCAAAAATGTTTGCAACCTGAATGACCAAAAAGGTCTTGTCTCTATGATTCTGGCGCCGTGAATGGTTCTCAAAACAGAGGTCGTATGCAGAAGTTATGAAGGTTTGAAAAGCACAGTAAACTCCAAAAAAATGAGTTTGACAAAGTTTGACTTTATACATTTGAAAAATTAAAAAAATAATATTCCAAGGAATATTTTCAAAATATTCTAGGAATATTCTGTAGAATATTCCATGAGGGCAAATCATATTCTGACAAGTGGCAACGTTTGTCTCGATGGTTGTTTGACTTTGTTGTAAACAGACCAATTAATAGGTGCCACGTGGCAGGCCCAGAGACCGCCACATGGCCCCAAACCGAATAAGTTGTGGCATATTAAAATATTTATGGCATCCATGGGTTTCGAACCCCATACCTCACCTCTGTGGGCAGGAGCGCCTAACCAGCCTGCCTACAGCATGTTGCTTAACCACTATGGGCAACGGTTTGTATTTAAAAGTTGTAGAACTTTTCGTTGGCGGTAAAGGGGGTCAGCCCCTAAGGTCCAGCCCCACATAATAGAACCTTATGCCTGTGACCATGTGCTAAGACCCTGGCAGCTACGGTGGCGGCCACAGTAACAATGACGGGTTAGGGCCCATTTGGCCAGCGCGGAATTGATATTTTATGCCACGATTTAATATAACAGTTTTCTTAACGTTATTTCCGAAAGTTCTGGTGGGGGGTCATGTGACCACCCCACCCTAACATTAAATTCCACCATTAACCTCTTGTCCATATTTGGCGTGGTCCGCTAATTCTGGAGGAGTTGGTCGTTTTGGCGCTGCTAACTGGAGTTCCTCCAGTTTTGGAGGAGGTTTTCAAGGGACACTGGGTAAAACTTTGTTATGGCCATAACTTCTTGGTTTTTTGACCAATTTGGATGCATGGATAGTCAATTTTTGGTATTCTCAACATTTTGAACACATTAGAATAGTTTTTAGAGCCATCATAGGTCATCTTGTGTAGTTTTAGTTTCAGGAAAAATCAAGGAGCCAGCAGGGCCACGAAGGTGTGGGTAGTGTATTAGGCATCCCTTTACTATTTACTGCAAATTAATAGTCATTCCTAAATAATTAAAGTAGTATGAAGCTATTTTTATAGATATCACAGCCATTTGAGGATTTAATTCACATGAACTTACCATTTTTGAGCAATAATATATGAGCGACATGCCATTGGGAGCTGGACCAGTAGATGTAGCCCAGAAGGGGTGAAATGCTTCATCAAATTTGTTGAGTGTTGTGTTATGTGATGTTTATTCCTCTATTATTTACTGATGTACATTGTTATACAAGAAAATTACATGCTTTAACCTCGCACAGAAATATGTTTAACTAAGCTAAAAACATTTGTTTAACCTGCAAACTTCAAAGAACCTTATACACACATTTTAATTACTGTTTGGATACTTAGCACAGAAAAACTAATACATTCCATTCATATCAGCAGTGCACCCTTGAATGGAGGGAGCTACATATGCAATGCATTTAGTCCCTTGAGAGGTAGCATTGGTGAGCTCATAAGTGTTATAACATGTACTTCAAACCTTGGAAATCTTATAATAGAATTCATGAATGATTTGTTCTTGTCTTAGGGCATGTATCAACTGAAATTATAGGGGGCGATAGACCCTATTTCATTGGTCCTGGGGATGATGTCCAGTTTGACCACGTCATGGGGAATGATGCCCAAATTGACCTATAATAGCTACCCCTAAAGCGTGAAGTCAAAATAATAACAATATGTTTTCAATGATATTCTTTACGACGTGATAGGTTAGAACTGAAGCGGAGTGACTACCTGCATCAATCTTACAATACATTACATCATGATATATTCTCTTGAACATGAATTTCTGAGGGAGGAATTCCCATGCTTAGCACATAAACTATCTAATAACATGTACATAGTGCAGAAAGTCGTCTACACTGGAATGTTGCCCAATACAGACATGCCTATAGATATAGGCCCATGTTCAAATGACGATCTGTATTTAAGGTCACCATACAAATGATGTGTAAAAAATCCTAAAATCGCAGCCCGAATGGTTGAAGCTAGATCCAGGGTCTTCTTATCTCGTTCACTCGATCGTTCGGGTACAAGTCTAGTCATGCGAGTATATGATTTGTAGTTGAACATGGTAAGACATCGTTTGATTATCACCCAATGATGTGAGGTGTTAACAAACACAAGAGAACCACCATTGATTTTAATGGCTCTCAGGGTACTGCAATACATTTTTTGAGGCGTGAATAGATGATTTGATGTCAAACACCAAATAAAATCTTCCGGTTAAAGGTCTGGAAGCGAGGATTTTTTCGATGATGTAATAAGCCTCATGGTACTGGAAGATGATGTTTCTAAGTAAACTTCCTAGATGATGATTTTATTTTGAGAGTGCAAGCTTTTGTGATCCATAACATTTTAATCATAAATCTTCCGGGAAATCACATAAGGAATTTTTGGAACCGACGCGTTTCGAACTACCAACTATAGTTCATCATCAGGATAATGAAGATTAGCTGATCAGACATACACATTTATAACAGGAAGAGAGAAGCAGTGGTCAAAACCCAAGGAGTTAAAAAACGGTAAAAAATAAGAAAAATTATAAAATAATCCCAAAAATATAACTAACCTCTTCAAAAAATTTAAAACAGTAAAAAATAAAACTACAATTAAAAATATAAAAATACAAAATTACCCGTTCCTATCAACCATAACAACTAAATTAACTCCCCCAACAGAAATAAGATACATAGGTTATTAATAGAAAATTTCAAGTCAAAGCCATAAATTCTAAAAAAATAAATAAATAATTATTTGTATTTTATTATTTTAAAATAAATAAATTAACATATATAAACTAATAAATAACAAAATAACCATAAAAGACCAAATCATAAAATTAAAATTTATGGCTTTGACTTGAAATTTTCTGTTAATAACCTGTTTATCTTATTTTTGTTGGGGGAGTTAATTTAGTTTTTATGGTTGATAGGAACGGGTAATTTTGTATTTTTATATTTTTAATTGTAGTTTTATTTTTTACTGTTTTTAATTTTTAGAAGAGGTTAGTTATATTTTTTGGATTATTTTATAATTTTTCTTATTTTTTACCATTTTTTAACTCCTTGGGTTTTGACTGCTGCTTCTCTCTTCCTGTTATAAATGTGTATGTCTGATCAGTTAATCTTCATTATCCTGATGATGAACTACAGTTGGTAGTTCGAAACGCGTCGGTTCTAATAATTCCTTATGTGATTTCCCAGAAGATTTATGATTAAAATGATGATTTGATGTCGACAAGAAGCCACTTTATCGCGAAACAAGAGTTACTGATTTCAGAGACAAAATGTGACTTGATATAGTAATGTTTAGGGATGACTGTCATGAGAATGAAGGTTTATGAGTATTGTAGAAGGATGAGTATTCACTAGATGACTTCTCTTGAACATATCAATGACACTAAGATGACAGAATTGACCCAAAACAGAAGTGAAGGTATGATGAACCATAGGTATGAATGAACCGTCAAGAATATTACCCAACCCAAACAGTCATGATGATGGCATGAAGTGTCCTGTTCAAGAGCGACCTACTACCGTAAAATTTTTGTTCACTTTCCCAAATTTTCCCCAGTCATTTGTCGGCCAGTACCTCTTTATTTTCTAACAAGATTGAGGAGGATAACATATTCTTGATCTATAATTCAACCCTTCGAGTGAATAATGTATCACTATTTAATAATTTAACGAGTCTAGCGATGAATGAAACTCAATTCTTTCCATGATCGACAAGCTCGTCGCTATTTTATGTTTTAACAAGGCTAATGATAGTGACAACCTAGTCCTTTTTGATATTTAGAGAGTTTGAAAAAAAAGGACAAAAGAAAACTCCATAAGTACTTTTTCGTAAAGTTTTCGCTCAGATCTGAAAAAGTGTAAAATTATATCTGAGAGAACCTCCTAGCCATGTTTGACTAAGGTTTTCCTTTTTTGTAAATAATCTATCTCAGTCCGGAAAAGGGTTAAACTTATACTGAGTAGATGTCAATTCATTTAATTTTACGAGCTCAAAAAGACAAGTGCTCGGCAATATTTTCACATTATCATAGTCTAAAAAGAGATAAAAGAAGACTCCAGGGGTTCCTTTTTCGTTGTTATCAAAGCTCGAAAAAGAGAAAAAAGTGTGCTTCAAGTCCTTTTTTGTTTTTATCAAAGTTGTAAAAATAAGGATAAAAGTATGATTTGTGGCAAATCATTCTCGAAATAAGTGTGGACGACTAATCTGCTATATCAACTGTAAACATGTTCAGAACAACATCAAACAGATCAAACGGATTAAAAATACATGTTTTATGATAATAAAAAATGAATAAAACTATAGTCAAAGTAATAAATATGATTTTCAAATAATCAAATGACTAACTAAAAGAGTTTTACTGTTCATTTTTACCATTTGAAAGTTACCATTTTCATTTTGGAGCTCTGAACCTTTTTTTACCTCCGAACTTCAGAAATTGATTGGGTGCAAATTGTAAGAATGTTTTGAATGCCCCATGCAAGAGCACATGCCCCCCAAGCTTCATTTCATTCACCTAAGTATACTACTACTTACTGATAGCTAGATGGAATGAAGGTTCATTTACGAGATCAAATAGAAGACTCGTATTAATTAGGAGAGGATTTGTTTCATTTTTTAATGAGCTTGACACAGGAAAAGGAACTATGCTCATGGCCTGTTTCATTTTTTAACGAGGTCGACACAGTAAAATAACTATCCTCATAGGAACCTGTTTCATTTATCAAGGTTGACACAGTAAAATAACTATCCTCAAGGGAACCTATTTCATTTATCGAGGTTGAAACAGGAAATGAACTATCCTCAAGGGAATCTATTTCATTTATTGAGTTTGACACAGGAAAAGAACTATCCTAAATACTTGTTTCATTTTTTAATGAGGTTGACATAGTAAAAGAACCATCCTCATCACCTGATTCATTTTTTAATGAGGTTGACACAAGAAAATAACAATACTCATTGCGCAGTTGGACCAGTGAGCGTGCGCTGGAAAATACATAGTCTAACGGAGTCATCATTTAAGGAATTTGATGAGCACCATAAATGATAAGTTATAACATGTGTTGATGGGTCTTCTCCTGGGTTTCCATTGAGCTTAGTAATATCTGAGGGTAATTTAGGTGGTATCACCAGCCACTGAGGAGAATAACTAATGGGACCAATTTTATATTGCACTCAGAAGATGTGAATAAAGGATCAAGCCATTCAATACTCATAAGCGAGGAACTAGATATGATTCTAGATGATGACATGGGTGAAGTCCAAGGAAAATACATCGACGATAAAGAAACATTATATGTTGTCGCAGTTGAAATAGATGGTTCAGTCTAGGATGTTGTCTCAGACATGGTTGTTCGACCAAATGTATACCCCATAGGATTTACGGGAACTCAAATAGACACAGGATCAATGAAATCAGAGGAGGGTGATTTAGAAAAAGACTCGTACAGGTAAAGCTCCACCCCAAGATGAGTTGGAGTTAAAGGTGTTTCGTCTTGTGTTATTTCTTCAATCGAAATTAAACTAGGTGGAAGGATTTCGTCTTCAGGCCCAAAGTATATTTCAGGAGGTTGACTGCGTGATATGGGAGACTCAATGGCTACAATAGATTTTTGGGCGACTGATACAGGAACAAATTTTGGTCGTTCAACTTCAGGATTCAGATGTTCTGGAAAAAAAGTGACAGGATCTGGATCAACTTCCAGTTGAACAACGTCAAGTTTGGGAGGTATGGTCTCACTGATTGGATGGATTGTGACTACGAGTAGCTGTGAGGACTCTGTCTCGACAATAGTAGATGAACCAGGATTTGTAGAAACCATTTTAGCTGACTCTGGTATATGTGAGGATGATGTCGCACCAGAGGTACTGATAGTACTGGTTTCGGTAGAGCAATGTCGCCTTCGCTGACCAGAAGTGGCTTCCAGTGGTAAAGGTGGTTTTAATGCTATTCTATGAAAATGACGGGGAAAGGGATGTTCATATTCCACAATGACTGATTTATTTTATGAAAAAAAACAAATACAAAATAAAAGGGTAATTCTAGGCAACAGGTTTACTAAGAAACTATGAACTGCAGAATACCTCCTAGAAAACCAAGAAGTACGGTCAAACAATCTCCCTGAATGTTGTGTTCGGTGTATAACAATTTACGAGGTGGCTGACTCGGCTCAATATGGATGGATAGAAACCTAAATTTTTCCTCCCAAATATAACCAAAGGTATGTGGAGGCCCAAGTCTGTATTAGCGCTGTCTAAGGCGAAACCGCATAGTGAGAGCACCCCCTTATACTTTTCGTACTTGAACATTTCCCAATATACCCGAAGGTACGTGGACGAGCTCCGATATACTTACGTACGTGGAGTGAGGTATCACACTTGGAATTTATCGTAGACAATTAATGACAGCTGCTATGTTTAATGACACCGGAACACATCTCTAGCCTAGACCTTCTAAATGTTATCGTTATGGTTCCAATGCTTTTTTAGGTAAATTGATGTAAATTTTAAGTTGATATTGTTTATCAATTTTCATTTCTAGGTTCACTGTGTGATGTGATGGAAATTCCTAAAATGAAAACTAAAATTATAATAAAAATTTTTAATTTTATCTTTTTCAATGAAAATCCTAGCTACTTAATAGAAAGAGTAATCAGTTTTGAGAGCAAACAACAAAGAGCACACACTAATATGCAGCTTTCCTAAATTTTTCCTATGCAAAACACACAATTCACTATATGCACATGCATGTTTTTCTTTTCAATCCCCTTAATGTGAATGTAAGGGAAACTATATGCATCAAATAAAAAAAAACAAATGTTTTCCTCTTTGAGAAACGAGGAATTTAACAACAATTTCTCTTTTAGGAAAAACAAAGAATGGAACTACAATTTTTCCAACAAAAAATGAAGAATTTAACGCCGATTTCCCTTACAAAAACAAATGGATATAATGTAGAAATAAAATACTTTGAATTTTCTTTGTCAATGATAAAGAAAAACACTTAAAGAGACATTGAACAAACTTACTTTTCAAAGGAGGAAGAATCAGGAAAATTCACTGGTCTCTAGGAGGTATCAGACAATTGAAACATAGAAAACAAATGGCTGAGAATGTTGGAAATGACAAATTCAAATGGAATTTGGTTGGCTAAGGGGGTAATGCAGTCTCTAAGGAAATACAGCGCATTGCAGTGCACCCCTAAGTGGGAGACAGTGCACTTCAGTGCATTGTGTCTTGACCAAAAGTGCATTGGGTGCAGCAGTGATTGAAAATGCAAGCTACAAAACACACTTCTAATGCAAGTATTTGATTAAAAAGTCTAATAACTAAAATTATATGCTACTAGGTGGATAAGTAGAGGAAAAAACACCAGGAATGATAGGAAACTCCCCAGCGGAGTCACCAATTTGTTATGCAGAATCATGATCTATGGATAAATCAAATTTCCTAAGTGTGGTGCTAGGAACTTAGAACAAAAGATTAAAGACTTTGCTGTCACTTTCTCTAAGAATAAATAAACACACAGAAAGATAGAAGAACATACTTGTAATCCAAGCGCTTCCTATTCTCCTTCTGCCGCTTTTACTGTAGCCTTCAATCCAACTTAGATTGCCGGATTGATTCATGCAAGTATAAACAGAGAACAACAAACAAATTGCAATATACAAATGCCTATTTATCTTAATCAGTTAAATCAATTGAACTTGAAACTTATATATCATTCAAGAATCCATTACAAGAGAAATAGAAACATAAACATATACATATATGGTAAAATGAGCAACAATATTTATTAAATAGTAGAAGGGGGATGTTACAACCAATGATCAATTTGATGTCATCAGCTCCAGCTTCATCCCAGCCTCATCACAATCAACATCTCACCAGCAGCATATCACTCCTTTCACTCTGTCAATTGAGAATCCAACAACATTTCTTTACCAAAATTCTTCCTTCTTTTAGCACTAGGATGTATGCTCAATTTATAGGGAAACTGATGGAAGTTTCTCAATGAATGAATTTCTAATAATAGGCAAGACATGTTTCCAAGTTTAGAGGTGTTATATGGACACTTGGATTCGAAGTTTGACACATATGGAATCTTCTAGAAGGCAATGGACATGTGGAGATTTTGGAACAATGAGAATTTCACTCCCAATTGACCAACGCATACTTGAATGTCGAGAAGTACATTACAGTGCACCCTTGAATGGAGGCAGATGCATATTCAACACAGTTATTCCCTTGAGAGACAGCGTTGGTGAGTTGATAAGTGATATAAAATATACTTCAAACCTTTTAAATATTACAATAGAATTCATGAATGATTTGTTCTTGTCTTAGGGCATGTAGAAATTGAAATGATAGAGGGTGATAGACCCTATTTCATTGGTCTTGGGGATGATGTCCAGTTTGGCCATTTCATGGGGAATGATGCCCAAATTGACCTATAACAGCTTCTATTGTAATATTTACAAGGTTCGAAGTATATGTTATATCACTTATGAGCTCACCAACACTGCCTCTCAAGGGACTAATTGTGTTGCATATGCAACTCCCTCCATTCAAGGGTGCACTGCAATGCACTTCTCGACATTCAAGGGTGCGTTGGTCAATTGGGAGTGAAATTTTCATTGTTATGGAATATCCACATGGCTAGTGCCTTCTAGAAGAGTCCATATGTGTCAAACTTTGAATCCAAGTGTCCATCTAACACCTCTGAACTTGGAAACATGTCTTTCCTATTATTAGAAAGTCATTCATTGAGAACTACCATCAGTTGCCCTATAAATTGAGCAGAAATACTAGTGCTAAAGGGGGGAAGAATTTTGGTAAATAAATTTTGTTGGATTCTCAATTGAGAGAGTGAAATAAGTGATATGTTTCTGGTGAGATGTTGATTGTGATGAGGCTGGGATGAATCTAGAGCTGGTGACATCAAATCGATCATTGGTTGTAACCTCCCCATTCTACCCTTTATTAAATATTGTTGTTAATTTTCCCATATATTTATTTCTTTACGTTCCTATTTCTCGGGCAATAGACCCTTGAATGATATATATGTTTCATGTTCAATCGATTTAACTGATTAAGGTAAATAGGCATATGTATATTGCAATCTATTTGTTGTTCTCTGTTTATACTTGAAGGAATCAATCTGGTGATCTAAGTTGGATTGGGGGCTACAGCAAAAGCGACAGAATGAGAAAAGGAAGCACTTGGATCACAAGTAGGTTATTCTATCTTTCTATATTTTTATTTATTCTTAGAGAAAGTGATAGAAAAGTATTTAATCTGTTGTTCTAAGTGACTAGCACCACACTTAGGGAATTTTATTTATCTGTAGATCATAATTCTACATAACAAATTGGCGACTCCACTGGAGATGATTTCCAGTTTGAATAGGTCATGGGGAATGATGCCCAAATTGACCTATAACACACCACATCGACGATGGAA
Source organism: Pinus albicaulis (assembly GCA_034641835.2). NCBI lineage: Eukaryota > Viridiplantae > Streptophyta > Pinopsida > Pinales > Pinaceae > Pinus > Pinus albicaulis. Next base: position 1,417,779,701 of record CM076572.1, on the reverse strand, counting down.
TATTTTTCATGTCTTTCGACCAGCTCGGTTAGGACTGAACCTCTTCCTCACGGCCTTGCGCAGACTCAATCCCCCTTAGGATCCTTATTCCACTCAGATGAGGATATCCTTGATGCCATGACGAAGCCAGATTATCCATGGGATGATTGAATCAAAAGACTTCCTTCCATCAGGGAAGGTCGATTGGTTCAAGAATCCCATTCCGGTGCTTGATGTGTTCAATGAAGGGAACATGTCAAACATTTATCCTACCATCAAGGTGAATATCTCTCCAAATCCTAAAAAGTCAAAGAAATCTCACTAGGGGCAACATGTTCACCAGAAGATATATCCTCTTACACCCAGTTGCTGCAAGAGTATCAAGATATCTTCGCATGGGACTACTCAGAAATATCGAAGCTTAGTCCCACTATTGTAGAGAACCATATTGACACCTGGCCTAACGTACCACCAATATGCTAGAAGCAGCGTCAACTGTACCCATCCAAGGTAGAAGAAATAAAACAAGAAATCGACAAGCTTCACAAAGCCAAGTTCATCTACCCCATCGCTTACACATCTTGGGTTTCCAACCCTGTTCCCATCATGAAAAAATAGGGCACCATACGCGTTTGTACCAATTTTCACAATTTTAACAAATACTGTCGAAAGTACAATTACCCTACCTCATTCATCGACCAAGTCATCGATGCTTGTGCAGGTCACGAGTCCCTCTCTTTCATGGATGACTTCTTTGGGTATACCCAAAATCAAATACGTCACACCGACCAATACAAGACCATGTTCACCACCCCATGGGGCACATTCGCATAACGGGTGATGTCGTTCGGCCTAAAAAATGTTGGAGCCACTTTCCAGAGGGCCATGAATTAGATCTTTCCTGACTTGGCACACCTTATCCTCGCCTACTTCGATGACCTCACCGTCTGATCCAACAAGGCCCAATTGTAGAAATGAAAGCAACATAGTGATCAGAACCTCATAATGCCCAAAGGAGGCTCCACACATTCACACCTCCAAAAAAATAATTTTTCAGTACTGACAAGTATGCTTTCGCTTATCTTATATTCATTCAGCACATTTTTTCAGTAGTATTTGAATGAGAAACATGCTTTCACTTGGGGTATTTTGTTGCAGGTATTGTACAAACCATCTGTCGCCCATGTAATATCCCAAAATAGGGAAAATAAGCAGGATTGGGAATATCTTAAGATATTCCAATTTTGGACTACTCTGCAATGCATTCACAAAAAAACGCATTTCTAGAAATGTAAGCCATAAAAATATAAACTATCACTCAGATCCATGAGATATATCCATCTAGCATCTAATTCCAAGAGGAGACTAGAAATAAATTAAACTAGGTGAGGTAAATAGACCTCCCACACTAGTGTAGCTAAAAATGACCAAAAACCCCAGACACTGCTACTCAGAAATAATGCACAAAAGGGACTACGCAGTCTTATGAGTGTTTTAATTCATAAATTAAGGAAACAAATATATCTGCTCATATATTAGATAATCAAGCTTATAAACTGAGATCTAGTCTCCTTATTACAATTACAAGAAAACCCAGGAATGGTTTCTTTTCAAACACTCTGCATACAAATGTGATATTCAGAAATTTACTGAATCACCACTGCAAAATTGAAGCATAAGAGTGTATAAGGCTGAAATATTTCTGATCTGATGTAAATCCCTCAAGGGCTTCCTCCCATGAAAGGATGAACCTTTCAATCACAAGAAAACACTGCAACGGAGCCACTAGACCATCCTCTAAAGCTGCCTCCAAAAATAACGCATTACCTAGCTGGAAAAGCATTGGGAATGTTAGGAAAATGTGTGTTCTACTACCACAGATCTTAAATAATCTCTAAACCTCTCCAAACAGGTCTCTCTAGTGAAGGAAACCTTCCTCCAAAGAGAAACTAGCTCAGAAAGAGGGATTCCAATCCCTTCCACTGCTGCACCCCGCAACACTGCACAATCTCCTGCAGAAATTGCACTGATGAAGTAGGCTGAAGCTTGGCCTAAAAAACTGATGTGGAAAATGAACACAAACTCTCCCAAGAGGTTCCTCAAAGAAAGAGATGGGATTCTCACTCGGGAACACCCAGTGCTAAACAGCACTGCTACTCTGCTAAACAGCAAGAGGAAGCAAAAAGTCTGAGCAGACAAAATAATAATATAAAGCATGAGGAATAATGTTTCCATCCTCCTCCTTAAATAAAACATGATTTTTCTTGCCCTTGGCCCCACTCAATTAGGTCATCTCCATCCAAATATTCATCTCCCTCCAAAACTGTGTTATTCCTTATTTAATTCCTCCTCCTCCACAACTGTGTTGTTGACTTAGTCAAAGTGGACTAAATCAACTTGATATTATCCCTGTTCACACGTAGAGGTGTTTTATTAAGCTGTAAAGAGTGTCCCCTTTCACACTTGGAGTTTTTTTATTCCTCCTTTAGGAGACATATGGGCTTTTCTACCCATTTATTCACCGGTTAGAGATGCTGCTAACTCTAATGTTCCATTTAGCTTTGAGGCTAAAATTTGGGAACACTATAGTCCTCCCCTCCAAAATATTTTATTTTCCTTAATAAAATTTATAGGGAGAGAAAAATTTCTCCCCTATGCCTCTTGTGGCCTCCTATCAATAGCCTCCACCATTGCATCAAGATAATCTGTCATTCAATGTTTCCTCCCAAGTGTGACAAACCAAATGGTCTACATCAATCAAAGGTGGAAAGTGTGAATGGAAACCTGCATGTTGTCCCATGGCCTCACAAAGTAGGAGTGATGACAAACATGATGAATGAGTGCCTCCCTCACCCATGCTATCATCCAAATTAAATGAGCCTCCCTAGGTATCTCATCAAAAGAATCATTAACCCCGATTTTATACAATGTGTTGGCGCTGCAAGGAGAGATTGGATTCTCCCATCCAAATGGTTTCTCTCTCCATTTATGGTAAACATGGGGCTATTTATATCCTTGGGCTAAACTGACATGGCCTCCAAGAATGGCCCAAGTCTCCCCATCAAACAATTCAACCATTAAGTGCCTCCTCAAATTCTTCAAGTTGCTCCTCCCACAAGAAGGAAAGAATAGTGATGTGGCAATCATGGTTTGCCCATGGTTCCTCCTAAAATACACAACATGTAAAGTGGGGAGAATCATGCTCCCAATGGGCATCTCTAATACCTCCAGCACTCTCCAAACAATGCTTCCCATGAACATAAAAATATCAGCAGTAAATGGAAGCAAAATGCAATAAAAACAAGCTTCCATATGACAACCGGAGAGTGGTTCATAGTTCCACCAATGGAACCAGCGCACTGCATCCTTTTCCTGCATCCAAAAAAAAAATTACAAGTGCTTTCCCAGCCACTTTTTTTCTGCCACAATCATCTCATAAGATGGAGTCATGAATATACAATTTGGTGTCAATGGTGCACACTAGGAATCATGTGGCTTCCCCCACAAACCACCCATGAGATAGACAATATCAATGCTACAAAAGGCTACAAGTACATCATTATACAATATGAAAGAAGAGATAATTCTTCTTAATACATCATGTTGCTCAAACAAGGAAAATAAGTACAATACAAAATGTGAAATTATACCTCCTCCATCATGTACTTGAGATCTTGAGCTGAAATGGCTCAACTGGAATCTTTCCCTTACCTCTAATGAGTAGGGAAGTGGATGTGACCTCCTATCTATCACCATCCAGGCTATGCATATCTCCATATGCTAAAATATGTCCTGCTGGATGCCCTCCCAAGTGAACTCCTCTGCCAAAGAAATGTATGCATCATAATGCATGGAAAGGAAGTACTCCTATGTTGCAAGTAGAAACTTCTCCTTGAGACTAGAAGCTCCAGTCAAGAAGACTCTGCCATGTGAATAGATGACCATATCATCCACCATATACTCATCATCTCTATCCGGGTCATCAAGAATCATTCATGCACCAAGATCGTTGGAGTACTCTACTAAGAGCTGAGATCTCCAGTAAGGATCAATCCTCCTAAGAGACAGCGCTGGTGATCTGGCATGTGAAGCTCTTCTCATGTTGCCTCCTCCTACTCTGACATCCCCCATGCCAAAGTTCTCCTTCAAACTCTTCACCTCTCCAAAGTCCAAGAGTGGTGAATCCAAAGACAAGATGTCTTCCATCAACTCTAGATCATGTGACCTTCCAGGTGGGATGCCTCCATGTAGTGAGACATCAATGTCAAGAGTAGACTACACATATGGTTGGGCAACCTTGCCCCTGCCCTTACAGCGCAAATTAGTCTACCTCTTCCTTGAATTAGCTTCTTGAAATAGAGAAGGGTGTGTGCCTCTCATCAAGTGATGCTGCTCTTCCTCCCTACCTCCTCCTTCCAGCTGCAATTCTGCACATTAATGTTGCTCATTGATTGTGCTTGGACCTCCATGTATGAGATCCTGGGGAACTTCTTGTAAGGATACAAGACTCCCTCCTATTGGAGCATGTGCTCCTCCTCCCCCTGCATGAGGTATTGGATGTGCTCTAGATGTGACAATGTTGTTGCCCTCTCCTCCATCAATGTGTATAGGCAACATCTCAACAATTGGATCCTCTTGTGAAAAGGTGATCCCCATGCCCTCTTGTTTAGGAATATGAACTAGAGGTCTTGCCTCAAGTAATGTGAAATGCAAGATGTCTGCCTCTCCCATGGTTTTTTGAAGTGGATTTTCCTCCATCACATGCAAGGTTTTTGTTCTCTCAAGTTTCCCTTGCTCATGTGTCTTAGGAAGTTTTTCACTAAACCTCCCCACCAATGTTTCGATGAATCTTGCATAAGAGGAAGTGTTTGCATTTTTTAAAGAACAAGATTCAAAAATCCACCATGCATGGGCCTTACCTCTGAAATGCAGCACTGCAACTCTGATGACCTCATCTTCAGAAATATGGTGCTACTGAAAATAGGAGTCTAGCTCCTTCACCCAAGCTCCAGCTAAACATGTGGGTGAGCCTTCAAAAGTAGATAGAAAAAATCTACTTGCATCTTGTTGCTTGCTCTTCTCCACTTGGACCTTGCAAAACCCCTAGAAATCAGTATGATCTCTAAACCTCTCAGTTTCAGATTCATACTCCTGCAACAAATCACTAAGAGTTCTCCTCTTAGGCATTATTCCCCCTCTCATCCATCTCAAGATAGGTTTGGGAACTTGACTGCGCTGTGCATCATGGTGTGTTGCTGCATGCTCAAACTCACCATGTGAAAATTTAAATTCTGCTCTAGATCCAACTTCCTTTGGAGATCCCATATCCCTTCTCATCCTCTTCATCTCTCCTTGAAATCTTTACATAGATTTTGGAAGAAGCTTTGTAAGCCTATCTTCCTTTCTCCCTTCACATATTGAAGCCTTCTTATTCCTGTCCATCTCTCCTTCTCCCTGAATTATAATGGCCTGAGATCCACAGGCTAAGCCAAGATTGCAGCTTTGATGTCACTTTAATATCCCAAAATAGGGAAAATAAGCAGGATTGGGAATATCTTGAGATATTCCAATTTTGGACTGCTCAGCAATGCATTCACAGAAAAATGCATTTCCAGAAATTTAAGCCATAAAAATATAAACCATCACTTGGATCCATGATATATATCCATCTAGCATCTAATTCCAAGAGGAGATCAGAAAGAAATGAAACTAGGTGAGGTAAACACACCTCCCACACTAGTGTAGCTGAAAATGACCAAAAACCCCAGACACTACTACTCAGAAATAATGCACAAAAGGGACTGTGCAGTATTACGAGGGTTTTAACTCAGAAAATAAGGAAACAAATATATCTTCTCATATATTAGATAATCAAGGTTATAAACTGAGATCTAGTCATCAATCAATTTTTGTAAATAAATTGGAACATTAGATTTTGCTCATATTATCTAGAAGATAAATAAAATGGGTGAGGAGACCCATTTTCATAAATAAAATTCCACATGAAGTGAGAAGGGATCCATGGGATAGCCATTTTTGCAACTCCTAGTGTGAAAAGGGGGAAAACACATGAGGATGAGGCCATGTTGACCAAGTCAACAGCGCAGCACAAGAGGGTGTAGCATGCTTGGCAAGATAGCGTAGTTAGAAAGGGAGGAAGATTCCTTGTGGGAGAAACCCTAATTGAGTGGTGTCCATGGCATGGAGACATCATTTTTCATATAAGGGAGGATGAGGCAGCCATAGAGAGCATTATTGAAGATTTGGACTTTGAGTCTATTTTCAATCTCCAGATGTTCAGCTTAATTGCAGTGCCTTTGGCATGAGGGATTCCTGTTTAGGAGTTACCCTCCTCTCTTGAGTAGCTCAAGGAGGATTGCTCTTCATTTCTCCATATCCAGGAATTTGGCCATAACCACTTCTTCATCTACAGCGCAGTCACTGGGTTGTGTTGCAGGTGTTTCTGTGGAGGAGATTCCACAACACCATTCCTTGTATCATTTCTCATAGGAAGGAGTTCCTATTCTTTGGGAGGATCAACAAGGAGGGTTTCTAGAGCTGATTTGTGTATTTTGGCAGAAGGCCAAGCTTCTCCCACCTTCATCAGTGCAGTCCCTTCCATAGACTATGTTATCTCAGAGCTTGTCTGCAATGGCGGTTTGCTCCACCATTCTGGAGGAAGAGATTTCTTGTGGCGGGATGAGCCTTGCACTTAAGGAATCCATTGGAGGAGGTTGTTGTAGTTTGCAGGCCATATTCATTCTCCTCCTTCTATTGTATATTTTGAGTTGTTGCAGCTACCCAGCAACTCCGGCATTATTGTATTTTCATATTTTGTACATGTATTGCAGCCAATCCTTCTAAGGATTGTGTATTAGTGTTATAGTAGTGTTTTCAGGGGTTGAGAGTATGCTCCCCCTCATTTTTTGAGCTATTATTGTAATATCATTTTATTATCATTTTACATGTTGCAGTGTCTCCATATGACTGTGTAGTCATAGCTAGGGTTCACATGTAAGCAGTGTTCTCTTGTAGTTATTCCTTGAGGATTGGTATTTTTCACCTTGAGCATCATTTCCCTCAAGATTTTGTATACATTTGGAGGTGCTATTGTTATAATGATATGGGTATGAGTTCTCTGGCATTTTCTGAAGTTTGAGCAAGTTACTATTCATGCTTATGTTTTGCATATTGCTGTAGCTCATTCCCTTGAGCAAGATCTTCCTGAGGAATAAATATTTGCATAGCTATAGGCAAAGTCTGAGGGAGGGCCAGATAGCCTCCGGTTCTCATCCTCGCTTTAGAGGTGAAATAACTGATAAAAGCCCTCTCAGTCAATCTCTGACATAGCCTTGTTCATATTTCCAACAAAGGAACATTTCAGCGGTGAAAAAGTTTTTGATTTCCATTTCAGAACATTACACTAGTCTACTTTTATGTCAAGATTAATCTTTTTGACATATTTTCCTTCTCTAACCTACTAACATGAAATTGAAAACATGACTAAACCGGGATTAAGCAATCTGATTTGCCATGGGCTGAGGCATTTGAACAAGCTGCACACAGACATTATTTTTGTACAATCAAAAACTAGAAAACATGAGGGTTGTGATTTAGAATTTGTTAGGCATCCCTCTCTTTCTCTTTGGTTCAAATTTGAGCATTGAGAACCAACATCTTTTCCTAATCTAATCTACTGACAAGCCAAGCTTCAATGGTTTGACAAGTCTTCTTTCACTAACCTATCAGCAGAAATTTAAAACATGTTCAGTCATGATTAGACTAGATGACTGAACAAGACTCTCTCTTCTCAAAGGTAGTGGCATTTAGACCTGCACACTTTCAGCGCTACTCTTTTTTGGTATGGGGTTGTACCTATTCTTTTTCCTTCCCTCTTTTTCTTCTTTTCTCTCTTTTTTTCTTTATTTTTCTTCCTTTTTGTCAAAAAAATATGAAACTAAAAACTAGAAAGATTCTCATAGTGTTGAGCTTATTTGCATACCTATCTATCCTAATCTAAATTAGATATGATATATATTCATTTGGTGAACTTTCTTTTCCAATATAACCAATCAAGAAGTTGATTCCATGAGTGGTATTTTTTCAGTTCTTTGAGAGTGCTGAGAAAATAAAAAGCCCACTCCCACATCACTTGAGTTTGAATAGTAGTGCCTAAAATTTTCTTTAAACCTTGCATCAAACTAATTCTGACATATTTTACTCCATCTTCAAATTTTTTTAAGAGAACAGCAAAGGGGTCTTAATATAATACCTAGCTCTAAGGATTTGAATAACCAGCTGTATCCAGGACCATTCCTTGTTCCAGCCTGTTAAGCTTGGGATTCTTTTGAGAAAGAAACTCCACCTCTTCCTCATGATCATCTATACTGGCAGCCTCATCATATATTGCAATGTTGTCCTCTAGAAAACCTGATATATTCTGATTTAGTAGGCTGAATTCTGTGTGAAGGCCATTATTTTGATGAGCGGGAGTACTCTTTGGTAATAAATCTTCTTGAGAAGGCAATACAACAACTCTCCTGTGATTATTAGTTTCCAAGCCTTCATCTACAATTTTAAATTCAATGGAACTTGGTGGCTACAAATCTGGAGCTAAGGAAGATTCTATGTCGCAAATGATTTCCTCAACCATTTCAGGAAAAGTCTTATTATGAACAACTTGCTCAAGATGTTCATTATCTTCCCCAACTTTAACATCAAAACTGAAAGGCTACTAAATTCTAATCACATGAAAGTTATTTCTGATGGACTGAAATGAAGTAGAACAAAGAGTCAGAGAACCTTCACTTACTTCCAAATTTTCTATAATTTCCTCATTAGTTTCATAGCTAAAGTGTATTGGCTAAGTACTATTTTCAAGTTGATGAAACTGAACTTCCTCCCACAAACCAACTGTTGATTTCTCTGCAATATTAGCTTCTATTTGGAGAACATAACCATCATCATATTGATCAAACTTTGGAAAATCATTAATATAAGTCAGGGCACCAATCCTACATATTGGATTATCAGATTGTTTTTCTTTGAATTGATCTACAAATCCATTTCTTGATCTGTGGTAGCTGGGATTAGCAGGAAAATGAATAGAAATGTTCTGTTCATATGAATATTTAGAGGCTGGCTGCATGTTTAGAATCTAATTTATTTCCTATTCAGTTAAAAGAGGAGGAATTTTTCGCTTTCTTTGGACGGAGACCCAGTTTCTCTCTTTCTTTTGTGAATGATCATGAGTCTGAATGTTTTCTTGAGCTTTGCATAGAAGAGATGGTGGATCATCACTTATCCCTTCAAAGAGATCCTATGGATCTTCCTTCAGGTCCTGATTGATTTCATCCTTAATAAACTCCTCTTGGTTGTCATGATGTTAAATTGAGCATGAAATTCCTGAATCTCCTCTAATAGATTTTCTGGATGCCAATTTCCCAAATATTCATCAATGTTTACAAGGTATTGTATGAGGTCTTCAGATTGATCACAACAATTTTCAACTAATGATAGAGATGGAAAGTTTTTTTTATAATGCTCATAAAACACCTTGTGGAGATCTTTTAAGGAAAATAAACTACCCAGTTTCAGACCTTCATACCATTCTCTTGCCTTACCCTCTAATGTCCCCATGAACATTTTCATGAGGCAGCCTTCATGCCATTCAACTTTTAACCTCCATGTATGTATATGAAACTTGATGAGATGTAACAAGGGGTCATCAAACTTTTCATCTTGAAAAACATGCAAGTTTCTGCTCCAATTTATTTGAGGCATTTTGTGTGGAAATCTAGGGATATGATCTCTACTCATTGGAGCATATATTCGTTGTATTCTTGGATCCATATTTGTTAATCAAAAAGGGTCACTACATCTTTTCAACCTATATAGAGTCTTCTACCAGTGGAGTCTTTAGGTCTATTGAGAGTTGTGGAGTCGCCAGGTGGAGGAGTTCAATCTTGTTGTCCACCATCAGCAATACAAGGCAGAGAGGCTGAGATTTTTATGAAATTTTTTGAAAAACATACCTTTCTGAGTCATTACTAAACTCACACAGTGTGTGATTAGGATTTTAACTATTAAGACTAATTGACACAATCCCAAAGGAGTCTATGATAACCAGTGGAGTCAGTAGGCCTACTCGAGGCTAGTGGAGTCACCGGGTGGATGATGTTTACTGTTTTGAGGATGTACTTGTTTTCCACCATCAACAACTAAATACCAATCTAAGGATGTTTGTGTTTTTTCTAAGGTCCCAAGGAATACTTAGATTTTCACTGACTCAGAAGGTCCCACCATGATTGGCGATATGCTAGGTCTCCATAATTTTTTAGATTGGCAGAACAAATGAACAGGGGTAACATCAAACCAATCTTTGGAGTCCTAGGACCTAGCCTTCCTGGACTCAGAGAGGGCTCTCTCTATGTTTGTATGAAATATGTAACTTTGTTTGATTTTAGGGTTTTGATTTTAGGCTAGTTATAGGGATTAGGGTTTGCTTGTTTGTTTAGTTGGTTGGATAGGTTGTCAAGAAAAATAGGTAGAGTAAGAGAGAATCAATCCATTGGGCTATGGATTCTGCAAAGGTCCTGAAGAGTGCAAAAATAGGTCAAGGGTGTTTCATAGGGCAAGTTAACAAGGCCAAATGGATCTAAGTAGGTTTAGTGAGAGTGAAATAAACATGGAGTTGTGAGTATAGTAGGTTAAGGGGCAATCAAGGATTCTTTAACATACTAAGAACAAGAAAAATCTTTCAGGATGATAGCATAGTAAAACTTGAAGAGAAATGAAGGATTATTCAACTAAACCATACTAAGCAGACCTTAAAAACAATAGATAAGTAAACCTAGAGATCAGTTAAGGATTCTCTGAACCTTACTTTTAAACAAATATAACTTTTAACATAAAATTTCAGTAACACTAAAGAGCATTGAAGAATTATTTAGCTAAACTTCAAGGAAGAAAATAGAGAGATCAAAGGAGGCGGGCGGAATTAGGGTGCCAAGAAAGCAAATCCCATTCTCTATTTCTGTCTTATGATCAAAGAAACCATTAACACAATGAAAAACTGAAGGAAACAAAGACAAAGGTGGAATACATCACCGTATAACAAAGCTTTATGAATCCTAAGAATGTGCTCAATCCATAGATGCTCAATCTAAAGCCATCACAAGTCACCAAAGCCAATTTCACCAATAAACTAAAAGTCTATATCATATTATGCTCACCAAAAAACCAACATGTACAATGAGGACTCAATGATGTATCTAACAAGAAAGGAGGACCAAAACCCTATACAGGGTTTCCAAAATGTCATAAATACATCATAAATGCCAAATTTTTCTTATGAGACCATGCAAGGCCCAAGGCACAAAATATCTAAGCTAATAAATGAAAAATAACTCCAAACATAAATTCTCAGCTAACTCTGAAGTGGTTTTCCCAAAAAACCTAAAAATATCTATTTTCAATAAATTTGTGTCTTTGTTGACTTAGCAGGCAAGGGTGCAGTGCTAAGGTCCAAGGGCGTAGCGCCTGCACTGGGAAAATAGGTCATCTTGCAGCTGAGTTTTGGAGGCCTTCCCAGTGTCCAAATGCGCTCCATCATAGCACATTGGAAAGCTTATCAAGTCTAATTTCCAAAATTACCTTTATTTTTCTAATTGGACTTCATTTACTTGCTCAAAAACTAAATCTCCCAAGACTGATCAGGGCGCAGCGCCAGCTCTGAAATTAGGGCAGAAAGGTGGCTTTTTTGGGTATTTTTGGCACTTTTGGAGTACCAGTTTTTCTCCAAATGAGCTAAAAAAAAATTTGGATGATGTTCTTGGCTTGATGAACTCAAAAATGTAAATGCGCCTTTGTCCCTTCAAACAGTCAAAAATTCATAAGTGCAAAAATGTGCCCAAAGTTGGATGTTGTTTAGTTGATTATGTTTGGGAGACTTTGTAGGGGATGGATCAACCAGGTTACCAAGATTTTCTTTATCTTTAGCCTCATTGAGGGCTTTCCCTCATTGGCATCTACCTCATTTTCCTTACCCTCACTGTTGTTTTCCTTACGGCTTTCTTCATGGCTCTTTGACCCAATGCCATCACCACTCTTTGTCTCACATCATCATTGATTTTTCTTTATTTACATTTTCCTCACTGATGTTTTTGATTTCTGACCTATCTCCATCATCATTTCTGCTCTCTTCCTTACCATTGCCAACATCATCATTGTTAATCTATGTCTTATTGCTCTATGTATTATTGACATCTCACCTTTACTAACCTCTTCTTCATTGTTTTCTTCTTCATTAACATTTGCCTCACAGCCTTCAATTCTCTTTTCTTCACTGCTTGATTCCTCATTTGTATCAGCCCCCTCATTTCCTTCATCTTCACTGCCACTGTCTCTCCCTCTTGACATTTTGACCACTCTACCTTTGAAACCCCAAGACTGTAAATGGAAATGATTTTAAGGGATGGTGATGAAAGAGGAAGTTCTGTAAGTGAATGAGATGAGTGAAAGAGGGTAAATGTATATGAATGTGAGTGAGAGGAAAAACTCAATGACTACCCTCTGCTGATTGTTAAAACACCTTGCACTGATGGCAAATGGATATGAAAGAAGGTAATGAATTTGTCAATCTTTTTGTAATGTAAGGCATTGATTTAGTGAATGGAGTGAGTATAGACACAGACTTAGGTGAGTGAAAAATCTCCAACCATGTACTCCTTTTGGCTATGACTGTTCTTCTTAGCATGTGAATGAAGAAATGTTTTTAAATAGTGATTTCAAGCATGAAAATTAGGGTTTCTCCTTTAGGTTTCAAATCCTTTCAATTACAAACCATCAAAATGCTTGAAGAAGGACTTGATGAGATGTACTTACTATTAGCATTGATTGAAAAACCCTTGATGATGACTTGGAGCACATTTGAGGGGTTTTGAGTGTTTAAATAGTGTAGGAGGCCCTCCTGGCCAAGCATGCAACACCAAGGCCAAGCGCGCAATGCCAAAGGCCTTCTTTACTAGGCCTGTGGGGCGAGTCGGGAAAAGGCACAATGCCACCTCCCAGGCGCGCAGCGCCTATTTAAATACACAGGAGGAAAGTGTTAAGGGTGCAGCACCCAACTCCAGGTGCACAGTGCCAAGCCAGGGGTGCAACGCCACAAAATTTTCCTAGTTTGACTTGAAAACTCCAATTTCTTATCTCCTTGAAAACTTTAACTCTTTGCAAGGCATCAATGTTTCATTTAAGTATAAAATGAGTTTCTATAGGCTAATGATTTGATCTTAATCTCGACAAGCCCACTTTCTAAGGTTAAAGCCCTTTCCACTTTCTTTCACTAATACTCGTTAGGCCTTTATGTTTGCAGGTGATTGGAAACACTTGATGTGGCTCTTCCTTTTGTTCCTTGAAGACTTGACATGTTTACCTTTATGATTCTTGTGATGTTTACACATACTAGCATCCTCAAACCTTTCGTGATTACCTTTACAATACTCAACTAACCTTTCACCTTGAAACTTAACACATCTCTTTTTTTCATTCAGTCATGGTAATTTTATTAAACATCTTTGAGATGTTTTCTCATAGCAGCATTGTCAAAACCTTCTTCTGTCTATACCATGAAGTTTCAAACCATGTGTTTTTACCTTCTTTGACACTTCTGACTTGTAGGTGCCTGAAATGATGACTTGACCTTTCTTTTTCTCTTGAGGCATGACAAATTCACCTTTGAAAACATTAGGATGCTTGAACACAACAACACCTTCACAATCCTTAGTGCTTAAAACATCAATGATGACCTTACAACTTGTGAAACCCTAATGACCTAGTGGGAGGGTTCTTTGACCTGGTCTTTGACTGAAAATTGGTTTGGAGTCTTCAAGTGTAAAAAAAGAGTATTGACAAAGTGGTGTATTGAAGATCCAAAATCCAATGTACTTGATTTATCTAAAGAGCTTACAGAGATAGTTTTGAGACCATCAATGCTTGAGGAACCTAGTGAAAATGGGAAGGAATAGGTTTATAGGTAACCCTAGAGGAAAAGTGGAGTTATGGCCAAGGGAAAAATATATTGATGAGGTCATAGGTAGGAAAAGAGGATGGAGATGAGTAACACAACCCCATAAGGAGTCCTCTAGGAGTGGGAGAGTGACCATGAAATGGCAAGGTTTATAGAATAGTGAAAATTTTCCTATAAGGATAATGAAGGCAGTGATATTTTTAAAACTCACAATATTCAGGGAATTTTGTTTTTTAGAAATCTAGAACCCATCTATAGTCATCTACAAATAACAAAAATTATTGATGACTAATAGTGGCTCCATTTGGGTAGGGAAACTCCTTTTCAGGAGGGGTCCAGGACATCAGAGTTCAGATCTTTGAGTTTTGAAGACCAATGCCTTACTTCTACTTGGCAGATCCTTTTTCTTCATCTCCCGATTTTCTCTTCAAGCTATGATCTCAAAATCCGAAAAGACATGTTTGCTTCAACCTCATTTCTACCTACCCATCATACCTTGCCTAACATTTTTTTATTCTTTTGGGTGCACTTGGACTAGAAATCCCTTGACATTCTTTTCTTTTGAAAAAAAAAAAAAAACTATCTACTTGTACCCTTATCACTTCCAAGAGTTCAGATTAGGCTGATGGACTCTTTTATTCTCTACCTAGTCTACTTATCTATCAAGATTAATCTTTTTGACAGATTTTCATTCTCTAACCTACTAACATGAAATTGAAAAAATGACTAAACCAGGGTTAAGCAATCTAATTTGTCATGGGTTGATGCATTTGGACAAGCTCCACACAGACGTTATTTTTGTACAATCAAAAACTAGAAAACATGAGGGTTGTGATTTAGAATTTGTTAGGCATCCCTCTCTTTCTCTTTGGTTGAAATTTGAGCATTGAAAACCAGCATCTTTTCCTAATATAATCTACTGACAAGCCAGGCTTAAATGGTTTGAAAAATATTCTTTCACTAACCTATCAGCATAAATTTAAAACATGTTCAGTCATGATTAGACTAAACGACTGAAAAAGACTCTCTCTTCTCAAAGGCAGTGGCATTTAGACTTGCACACTTTCAACACTACTCTTTTTTGGTATGGGGTTGTACCTATTCTTTTTCCTGCCCTCTTTTTCTTCTTTTCTCTCTTTTTGTCTTTATTTTTCTTCCTTTTTTTCAAAACAATCTGAAACTAAAAACTAGAAATATGCTCATAGTGTTGAGCTTATTTGCATACCTATCTATCCTAATCTAACTTAAATATGATATATATTCATTTGGTGAACTCTCTTTTCCAATATAACCAGTCAAGAAGATGATTCCATGAGTGATCTTTGTTCAGCTCTTTGAGAGTGCTGAGAAAATAAAAAGGCCACTCCCACTTCACTTGATTTTTAACAGTAGTGCCTAAAATGTTCTTTAAACCTTGCATCAAACTGCTTCTGACATATTTTACTCCCTCTTCAAATGTCTCTAAGAGAACAAAAAAGGGGTCTTGATATAACATCTATCTTTCAGGATTTGAATAACCAACTGTATCCAAGACCACTCCTTGTTCTAGCTTGTTAAGCTTTGGATTTTTTTGAGAAAGAAACTCCACATATTCCTCATGATCATCTGTACTGGTAGCCTCATCATATATTGCAATTTTTCCCTCTAGTAAACCTGAAATGTTTTGATTTAGTGGGATGAATTATGTGTGAAGTCCATCATGTTGATGAGCGGGAGTACTCTTTGGTAATAAATCTTCTTGAAAAGGCAATACAAAAACTCTCCTATGATTATCAATTTCCAAGCCTTCATCTGAAATTTGAAATTCAATGGAACTTGGTGGCTACAAATCTGGAGCTAAGGAAGATTCTATGTCACAAATGATTTCCTCAACCATTTCAGGAAAAGGCTTCTTATCAACAACTTGCTCAAGATGTTCATTATCTTCCCCAACTTCAACATCAAAACTGAAAGGTTACTGATTTCTAATCACATGAAATTTATTTCTGATGGACTGAAATGAAGTAGAACAAAGAGTCAAAGATCCTTCACTTACTTCCAAATTTTCTAGACTTTCCTGATCAGCGTCATAGCTGAAGTGTATTGGCTAATTACTGTTTTCAAGTTGATGAAACGGAACTTCCTCCCACAAACCAAATGTTGATTGCTCTGCAAAATTAGCTTCTATTTGGAGAACATAACCATCATCATACTGATCAAACTTTGAAAAATCATTAATATAAGTCATGGCACCAATCATACATATTGGATTATCATATTTTTTTTCTTCAAATTGATCTGCAAATCCATTTTCTGATATGTTGTAGCTGGGATTAGCTAAAAAATGAATAGAAATTTTCTGTTCATATGAAGATTTAGAGGTTGGATGGATGTTTAAAATCTGATTTATTTCCTCTTCAGTTAAAAGAGGAGACATTTTTCACTTTCTTTGGACAGAGATCCAGTTTCCATCTTTCTTTTGTGAATGATCATGAGGCTGAATGTTTTCTTGAGCTTCGCATAGAAGAGATTATGGATCATCACTTATCCTTTCAGAGAGATCCTATGGATCTTCCTTCAGGAATTGATTGATTTCATCCTCAATCAACTCCTCTTGTTTGTCATGATAGTTAACTTGGGCATGAAATTCCCGAATCTCCTCTAGTAGATTTTCAGGATGCAAATTTCCAAAATCTTCATCAATGTTTATAAGGTATTGTATGAGGTCTTCAGAGTAATCACAGCGATTTTCAGCTAATGATAGAGATGGAAATTTTTCTTTATAATTCTCATAAAACACCTTGTGGATTTATCTAAAGAGCCTACAGAGATAGTTTTGAGACCATCAATGCTTGAGGAACCTGGTGAAAATGGGAAGGAATAGGTTTATAGGTAACCCTAGAGGCAAAGTGGAGTTATGGGCAAGGTTAAAATAGAATGATGAGATCATAGGTAGGAAAAGAGGATGGAGATGAATGACACAAGCCCATAAGGAGTCCTCTAGGAGTGGCAGAGTGACCATGAAATGGCAAGGTTGATAGAATAGTGAAAAAATTCCTATAAGGATAATGAAGGCAATGAGATTTCTAAAACTCACAATATTCAGGGAATTTTGTTTTTTAGAAATATAGAACCCATCTATAATCATCTACAGATAGCAGATATTATTGATGACTAACACCACACAAGAGACCAACCCTCCTCACATCATCGGTGAGCGAAAATTTTCATGTTTTGGGGCACCCATCTCTATGTTTTGTACAATCCAATCCCATTATTTCATCCTTTTAATAAGTGTACAAAGATCCCATACAGAGAATATTCCCCCACTCATCCATCCATTTTTCACCCATGGCAATAGTCCCTATTCACCCTTGGTCGAAGCATCACACCTTTCATGCAAAGCTACCATGACATTCATAACCAACATATACCCACCCTGGAATTCCTACCAACTCTAGGGATTTCCTCATTAGAAATAGTTATGATTGTCTCCAAGCTGCTTTTTTATGATTCGGCCTTGGGCCACTGAACTCCCATCATTAGTTTTCAGTCACCCCTCCCCATAATGCCTATGTTAAACCTATCAAATTACAGACCCTGGTCCCTTACATCAGTAGCTCTCTTAGCTGTTTGAGGCTTCCTCTTTGTCAACTTCAACACCCGTTCTCTAAAAAGGAAGCAGTATCTTGGATGCCTCCCCACCACAATAGGGGCATCCTCGGATGGCACTGTGGGAATCATCATGGACCATACATGTCATCAATATTCCTAGAATTCGACTATGACACAATCTTTCATGTCAAGATGGTATCGTACTTTACAACCATTGCACTTTTCTTAAATTCATCAAAGACATGTGCCATTATAAGCATCTCTTTCAGCAATTCTTACATGGATTGTCCCAGTCATTCACCCATGCTTACAATGAGAATTTATAAGCCATACCAAGATTACGCATGGGGGCACTACATTCAACCTATCGTCAAAGAAGAAATGCCCCTAAGGGTGTCAGCAATTGTCTTCATCAACCAAACCAGCAGATCACTACTACATCAGTGACACAAACAACACCTTTGTCTGTCAGATAGATTTATTTAGCTAGCCAAAGCATCATGAGCATGGGACATGTCCACCTTGTAGAAAAATTGTATTTATTGTATCATATTATTTCTTGCAGGTTTCCGACAGAACATGGTCACTCTTCTACCCACTATAATGGGTTTCCAACCTTGGGTTGTATGCAGGTCTCTCTCTCTCTCTCCACACAGGTTACACAAAAAAGAAACTACAATTTATTTCGGCTATACAGTTCTTCCTAGACCTCACACATTAGGGGGAAACTGTTATCACTAGAAAATCGGACAAGAAAAAATGACATTACTAAATTTCAAGCAAAAAGATTTATAGAGCTCAGGAACATTAAAGGATATGAACATTTTAAAAAATATCTAAGGTCAAGAGGAAAAAATCAAATTATGCACCAGAAACATAGGTGAAATTCACCTCTCATGCATTTTCATTCGATAGGCGCATTGGTCTACGTGGCTTTCCCTCAAAAAGTCATGCAGTCCTAGGAGTGGCGGAAGTAACTTTCCGGGACCACTTGACACACTTCAGGAAATGATCCTCCACTTGAGGCTGCCCAAGGACAGCCACCTAAGCCACCTTGGGGCCTCAAGCGAGCACACAATGAAATCAAGTGGGCACACAAAGGAATCAGCCCTCTCTCTTGGGTCACCATCCACAAATGGACCAAGAGAGGGAAGGAGAATTTGAATTTGCCTATAAATGTCCACCATGAGATGAAAAAAATGAGAGAACATTGTTATGCTAGCCAAATTTCTCATGAGAAAGCCAGTTGTGTGCAATCCATAGCAGCAGTAGAGTGAGGATTCAGTTGTTGGCCACCCAACAACTTCATTCTTTTGACGTAGAGAGAGACACCTTGTGACATCAGCTAAAGGGTAAAAACGTCCTTGCACTGGGTCTTAGAAATCCATAGTTCTAAGGATCCTTTGGCAAGAATGTAATGCTGTATGTTTCTTCCTAACAACGGTCAATAAGAGGGGACTTTGATTCCACTATTTGCATTATTATCACGCTTGACTCTTTGTGAGATTTTGTTTTAGTTTTAGTTTTGCTTTGTTTTCTCTCCTTATATGCATACTACATTCCATAATTTAGTGTGTTTTATATTTATTAGCATGTGTTCACTAACCTACTAACCATATTTTTTGCCTGTGACCATATCTTGGAGGTAACGACCACTCCTAATAAGCACCGGTGGATTGGTACACGTGTGCACCAAAACCACTGCTACAATAATTGTCTTGTTTTGAAACCCTAGGGGAAGGAGAAGGGAAAGGGGTAGGATAGTAGGTTTAGGGAGTTGGGATTAGTGTAGGAAAATTTAGGGAATTGGGGAAGGTAGTCAGGGAGCTTAGGGAAGTGGTGGGGGATAGAAAAACTTAGGGAGATAGTGTAGGGAATTTGATTACATGGATATGGTGGGACTGCCTAGGAAAATGAAGTCTAGGATTAGGGTTTTAGAAAATCAGACTTGGGTATAAGGGATAAACTAATGTAGGGATAAGGGGAGTGAAGTTTAGAGTTTGGGAAAGGAAAATAGGGTCTAGGGGAAACCACCTTAGTTTTCAATGGTGAAAGCTATGGTTTCTTGGCTCAAAACATGAAATGGTAAATGAGGATGGTTTATACCATGAATTAAAATTATAAACTGAAGGGAGGGTTAAGAGAGGTGTAACCTAATTGAAATTGATTGAAGAAACCCTTGTTTGATGGTTAGAGAAGTTGCATTGAAGATTTTGAGCCGTGAGGGAAAGCTGGAAAAAGTGCAGCGCCTTAAGGAGAAGTGCAATGCCTCCTTGGTAAAAGTGCAGCGCCTTAAGGAGAAGCACAGTGCCTAGCAAAAAAAACTCGTCTTTCTCACTCAAAATTCAATTTTTGACTTGGGAGTTTGAGAGCTCAATACATGAGGATGAAAATGAGTGTCTTTTTGGTCTTTGATGACCCTTTATACTTGGTGAATCTTCATAATTTTTCTATGGGACCCACATTTCCTTTTAAACTCAACTTTGACATTGCACTTTACCCTTTGAGCCTGATCTTTAGATTTGATCGTGTTGATGGATTTTGAAAACTATAGATTTTTAGAACATTGACTTATTTGGATGATTGGAACCTTGAGTATGCAGCTTCTTGGAACCATGAGAAATTATTACATATTAGGAAACATAAAATTACATATTGAATTGAAATTAAATTTACAAATCAAACTTTCATAATGAAATGTTTTTATTGTCACTCTCTTACTAGTTGGTCTTTTATGCATGCAAATGGTGATTTGATGGAACTTGAAAACCCTAAGACCTAATGAAGACTCTGACTGAATGAACTTCATGATAAAAGGACTGAAATGATGATGATAACTCATGACTAATGTACACTCAGCAAAGTGGTGAAATGAGCCAACAAGTAATGAAATTTCTGAAAAGGTTGATGCTTTACCTAAATCTGCACCAAGTGACCAAATTTTCGCATGATAACCTAATGGAATGACAAAAATTTCATAATGGGACCCTTAACATGACATGAAATATTTTATTTGATCACTGGTGGAAGGATGAAAATATTGACAGTAACAGAATCATGAACCTAAGTTTTTAATTAATAGCCTAGAGACTAAGAAACGCACAGAAAAATTAATCAAAAATCCAATCCAATTAGAAGAATTAATGTGAGATTACTTTCCTTAATGGGTTTCATAGTTTCCAAAAATTATTGGCATAATTACCAACCTTCAAACCCCTAACACAAGAATTGGAAATTATATGGTGATAGAATAGACCAAAGAACGAAAGAATTTGGATATGAATTTGTTGGCTTGATAGCTCCTGACCCAGGTTCGGAGGTGAAGGTTTGCCAATAAACCCCTTTACTATTGGCCCTTTCGGCAATGACCTACTTGCGCAGACCAAGGTCTCACCCAAAGTAGTATGGGAGGGTGTTGAAACCAGGTTTCCGCACCCTAAGAGAGAGAAGGTAATTTGAGGTAGATCTAGGTCACAGCTTATTAGGTTCACATAGAATGAGTCTATTCACAGCTCTTTTAACAGTGTAATAAGCATGTAACCATAACGAAGCTAACAAATCTAATGAGTATATTTGCATCCATGTGTGTATTACCAAATACCATCACAGAGCTCTATAACTGCAGCCAATATTAGATCATAGATATACTTATGCCAATTCCACAACACAGATACATTCACAGCTTAAACAAATAACACAGATGCGCTTTTAACAGTAAACACAACCAATTTAGATAACACATAGATAATTCAACTATACTTTGTATTCATTAATATCAAAGACCCACTTACAACCCAAACATAGCCTGCACACACAGCCTAACGGGGTCCGCACACAGCAAGACTGAGGATCTCCGCGCACACAGCCAGTAAGAGTCCTTACCCAAAACAACCCAAAAAGATCTTAACAATTCGCACGTAGCATCAATCTATTGACTTACTTACTTACTAGACCCAAATATCTATCTATTTATAATATCGTAGCCTTCGCTACCCTATGGTCTGAAAAACATGGTTTGCGGACCCTAGAGCTACCCTTGAACCCATTACAACACATTAGGGGCTTTGACCCACCCAAAAACCCCTAGGCAGGACCGAATTTAACAAAATTGTACCAAAAACGCAGGTTACGGAACCCTATTCCAACAGGCCCTCAACACAATCTTGTGACTCGTCTTGAGTCACTATGACCGTGGGTTTTCCATCTTCGCCTGTAGCTACTTGATCGCATCAACCAGCGGGGGCAGCATTCCTTCACTCTAAGCATCAGCATTCTGAGAAATCTCCACCAACTTCTATGACGTTGGGCCTTCTATAGCAGTAGTGACACTCTCGAAATTATGGTTCAACTACTTAACTGCGATATCGACGTCCTGCGAGAGCTTGAGGGCTTCATTGGCCCAAGGCTTAAGGTGGTCACTGAGGACCTTATTTTTCTGGTGGAGCTCTTCAATTTCGTCTCTCATTGTGTGACTGGTATGCAATCGTGCCAAGCGTTGAGCGGGGATCAGAGTAGGCATAGTGGCTTCCAGCTGCTCAAAATCTTCTTCCTTCTGGCGCAAATCTTGAGTAAGATCGTACAAGAGAGGATCACGTTGCACCTTAGTCCACAGCTACATAGTTGTTTCCAACATTTCTGTGCCCTGAGCAATCTGATCTGTGATGACATTGGTGGCCTCTGTGACCAGCGCGGCTTGTTGGGCACTTACCTTAGGTGGTGTTTCCAACTGTAATTTGGCTTGCAAGGTCGCAATCTGTTGTTCCATCTCCATCTTGACTTTCTGGATCTCGGTCCTCAAAGCCTTGAGTGCTGCAACAAGCCCCTCAATCTTGGCCTGGGGGGTGGCAGAAGTTGGGATATCTTCAGTAACATCTGCGTAGAGCCTACTGAATATGCGTTCCAACTCTGTTTGTTGCACGGCGGTGAGGGTACATGCAGCCTGTCTCTGGGACACCTCATCGGTTTTCTCCACAATCGTCTGCTCAGCTGTAATGAGCTGCTAGTGCACTCGATGGTCTCTGTGTTGAATCTCTTCAAACAGGGAAGTGTGGAGGACCTATAATGGTTCAAGTGGTAGTCAGGCTAGGTCCAATTGTACCTCTGCACATGCCTAGACTTGCGCTCCTAAGTCAGGTGGACTCAGAACGAGGGTTGCACCTGGTAGAGGGTAGAGGCAGCTTTCCGTTGTAATGATCAGTTCTCTGCTTGTTGTTGGGGCCAACCTTGCCTAAATCATACTTGTTTGCAAGGTGTCAGTCTTGATCTGCAGAGCCTGGAGCTCAACCTGGAGTGTATCAACTGTGGTCTTTTGCTGCTCTTCCAAAGCCAACCATTTATCTTATGCGGCGAGGGTAACTGCGTCGGCAATCTTCTCCAGGTCCTCCTCTATCAGAGTAACACCTATGTCTCGTTCCGGTCATTGAGCTCATTTCTTCTTCCATGGTCCTTTAGAAGGGTCACCAGTCTGCTTTGTACCTCAAGGGGAGTCAGCACCTCCCACATCCAAACCCTCTGCGCCCAAATCCTTCTGTGAATCCTTCTTTGAACCCTTTTATGATTTCAGGTCCGCTTCCTTCCCAGTACTCTTGCCCTGTCCTTCCTTCTATGATTCCGAGTCCACCCCCTTTCCATTACTCTTACCCTATCCTCCGGTCTCTTTGGTGGTGGTGGGCGGGGTGACCTTTGTGGTGCTCATACCTGTAGTGTCCATCATACCTGACTTGAAGTTGAGTTTCCAATGCGGGGTCCAAGTAGCAATAAGGCGATCTACCTCCTCGTTAGCAACCATATACGAGAGTGATACCCATGTGGGATCCTTGTGGCCCATGATCGGTACATTGTGCATTGTTACTTGGAACACTGCGATGCTCTTGTACTTGTCATAAATTGCTGGTGACAAGCGCGGTCGGGAGTGAATGTCTATTGCGAGCTCGCTCTGAAATAGGACCCAGAAGACCTAATTGTCTTCAATTCGCTTTTCATCCTTTGAATCCCATAGATTCGCATACCATGCCCCTTTGCACATATCTAGTAGTAGCTGGGGGAGGACTAAATCTTCTGGGGCTTCCCATGTGACCAACATGATGAGGAGCAGCAACCAAGAGTAATAGAAGGCCCTTCCATGATCCTGGGCTTCGCACACATTCCCCAGGAATTTAGTGCATAGGAACTGGAACCAGTTGAAGCAGACCCCCTTTTCACAGTGGCCGGCCAACTAGATTACATATGCAGGGATCATGGCAGCCTAGCACTTGCGCATCATCTTGAAAGCTAACAACAAGGTACCCATACGCACACCGGGGTCGCGGATAGTGATGATCATGAACCCCCTAGTGTTCCATTCCACGTGATAATCCTCACGCACCTTATCAACATTCTGTTGTTCATATTTATTCCCGACACGTTCCATGGGATTCAACCCTTTCATGGGCAAACCAGTGATGCGGTGAATGAGCACTACGTCTATAGGAATGTGGTCCTAAATCCATAAGCAACCGTCATGGACCGGAGCGAGAAACTGTCGCACAAGCCTGTCAATGATACTGTAGTGGCCGAAATGAGGCATTCACAGAAAATTTAATAATATGGACCCAGCAAATCCACTTTCCCATGGCATAGGGACTACCTTCAGTACATCATCCTCCAATACCCTCTCTAGATACAATTTCAGTGCCAGCTCTGGGAAGGCATCTAGGTTTGCTAGGTCATGGCTGTTGAACTTGACCGTGTGGGGCTTGCCAAAGGAGTCTCCAATGATGGGGACCTCACCCAGAATCAGGGGCATTTGCAGATAGGCACGCATCCCATCGAGGTTCTTGGGCATGCGCACTGAGGGCCTGTGAGGTCGTACATAGGGTGGCAGCCATCTTATTGGTTCAGCGATCTGGGCTTCTTCCTGAGCAGACAGAGGTCTCTTTAAGGGGTTGGTAGAACACGCCTTTGGCACCATTTTTGGGGATTTCACATTCCGAGGGAAGTATGCAGCTTCACCCCAACCCACTTCACAGGTTTTCCTGACCCTTGCTCCTGGCCTTTTCCCTTCCCTTTCTGCTTGCCCTTGCTCGATGTGGACAGAACCTCCTCCACTTCAGGGGTAACTTCCAATACTTCCTCAGATTCTTTCTCCATTGAGGCCACAGTCTGGGAAGATTCAATGGAATTATTCGTAGTCATTCTTGCATGAAATATGAACTCAGGGCGGCTACTATCAGAGGGGGAAGCATGCTCACACATGAACAAGGCACAATAGTCACAGAATCTCACAGAGCACAAACTGTTCAAGATACACGGAACCTTCTTCTGAGCTATTGTTGTCCATGTAAATCCCCTCTGTGGACAAAGGCGATCCCTCTAGCCCTAGGGTGGGTCTAGCAACTACAAGAAAATACTAACATCTACCTTCCTAGATTGTAAATGAAATTCAGAGCAAGGAAGATGACCTACCTTGTCCTGATGCTATGTTATCGTCTTCCGTCAAAGCTTCTTTGTCCATCTCTCTCCTCAAGTTCGATACACACTGCTGCCAACGTTCGATTACCTATACAGATAGTCAAGACACCACGACAAGTGTAAAACCATGACAAACATAAAACAATTACAACCTATCTAACTGATCAAGGAATGCTAGAAATCTCATTATAAATGTAAAAAAGAGTGGAAGATAAACATCAGTTGCATTTTATTATGATAAAGACAAGGGGAGTTTACAACCAAGCCTTGATGTTGAGGCTCT
Source organism: Pinus albicaulis (assembly GCA_034641835.2). Lineage (NCBI taxonomy): Eukaryota > Viridiplantae > Streptophyta > Pinopsida > Pinales > Pinaceae > Pinus > Pinus albicaulis. Next base: position 1,417,754,370 of record CM076572.1, on the reverse strand, counting down.
CCTTCGGTAGGTCTGTATCCAAGCACGTTTACAACACCCTCACACACAAAGGTCCAAGATCTCACTATGTTCCCAATCACACTCTGCACTATTCTCCTGAAGCTATAATTGCTTCTCTTCTCTATGATTTCTAACTTTTTCAGCTATCTATTCAACTAGCACATCAATGGAAGATGGCTATATTTATAGAGGAGAGGAGGAGGTTGGGATCTCTACAATAGTGAAAGGGAGGCCTTATCCCTTGGGAATTTTCCCTAAAAGGTGGAAACAAGAGGCCAAAGGAGGAAGGTCGTGGTTATTCATTCGAACCACTCCCTATGACTCATCCACGAAGTTGTTGTGATCGAAACTTCACCTCTATTTTTTTTAAAAATTCCATAAATAGATCATTGCAGGAAGCTAACTGATACAGAGCGCCATCTCGCGTGGGGGCCAGTGTTAATCTGCCTCATTGGCGCGAGGGCATAATGGGCTACTGTTACACTGAAAACTGTCACCTTGACATTTTACTGACTGTATGAGCTCATTAACACTCATACATGCCTCCTCTACAAGTCTTACAACCTTTGTTCCTCAATCCATGCCCTGAAACTGGAGAAAAAAAACCCTTAAAACTCAAAAAGCCTTGGGTACGCAGGTAATATGAAGCCTGCCTGCGTTTTTAGCTAGGGTACGCAGGTAAGGTGAAGATAAACTGCGTTCTAGAACGTATTTTTCCAGTGTTATTGGCGACTCCGCTGGGGAAAGAACTTGTTTTTTGGTTCTCTTTTATTTTGATTTGAGGAAAAGTTTTTTCTGGTTTTTGATTGATGGATATCTGCCTGGGTAGCTTAGTTTTTCTTCTTCTTTTTTAAATTTTGAAATCTTTTATGTTTTTCTTGAAGTTTTCAGGGGACCGCACTTTGTCTTCACACACAGTGCGGGCATCTCCGCACTTTCCTTAAGTAAACAGTGCGGGACCGCACCTGTTACTTCTGGGAGCCTGCGGATCCTGTTAAAATTTTTGAAAAACTTCTGATTTCTTCTTTTATTTTACTTTAGATTTAATTTAGGATTCTTAGCATCTACCCAGATCTGTATTTTTCTGTCAAAAATCTCTTGTTTCTAAGTTTCTTTCAGCAAATTCTTCATCTCATCAATCTCCATTAAGTTATTTGGGTGTTTTGAGTCTCTTTTTTGAGAAATTCTTAATTTGATTTCCTTTGGTCTTTACTTAGAAGTTTGTCTCAGTCTTTTCACAATTTTGCATCTTTTTGCTTTTGTTTTTGCTAAATTGTGTATGAGTGTTAATCGCCTTTGAGTGTTTTTTTATCTTTGGAACTCTCACCCGATTTTCTTGACTTCCACTTGATTGGTTCTTAGATTACATTAGAATCATCATGTGTTTGAGAATTCTCTTGCATAGATTACATTTGCATAATTAGAATTCTCATTTTCAGAATATGAATGAAAAATGTGCATAGATTACATTTGCATACTTTTCAACTGAATTGTGCATAGATTACAATTGCATAGTTTACATTCTGAAAAATCAATTATAGATTTAGATTAGTTTTCTTTGATTTGAATTTAGATGATTGTTTTAAAAACACAAAAATAAAAAAAATTGTTTTGGGATTGATATGCATTAGTTTTTCTTGATGAAATTAGTGCATTAGAGAATTTGTTATATTTTCTCTTAGTTATCAATCTTTGCATTGTTGGAAGCAAATGGAGACTCTTTCCTTACATTAGTTAGGATTCATCGAATTGAAAAGATTACATTATCATATTCGATTGCATTCAGTTTTGGTACGGGTCATAACACCATTGGTTTCATATCCATTTACCCTTTTGAGTAATAACAGCCTAAATAACACAGCGCTTAATTAAAATTCATCTAGTAATTTTTACATTTTTAGGGCTCTTTCCACCAATCTAGCTTAGGCTAGTGTCTTGGAATAGGTTTTAGTTAACTCTCCAAGACAGTAAAACAAACAAGTAGTCGATCTTGCGGTAGGAAAAATTCCAATTGTTGCATGTATGCTCTGGGAAGCTCCTCCTAAAGGAGTTAAGCACGAGATCATATCTGAACCAGTGAGGTAATCAATCCTTCCTCATTGGGAACGATAGCAGATATACACGTATTAAAAATGGTAAACCTCGGATTGACCATTGTCGAGGAGCCTGGGGTCACTTGTCGGTATACCTTGGATTATGTCAAGGAGCCTTCAAGGGGATTGAGCTTTGTTACTCTGCCCTTGCGTGTGTATCGGATCGTAGACTGTTCCCCCAGGTATATTTGTTTCTATTGGTAACCTTAGTGGCCATAATCTATAGGATTCTTTCCTAAGGTGACAGTGGAGGGAAGATCCCACTGTACCTGGAGCAGACGTCGACTAGACTCACTTGGACTCTCTGGGGGGTTATCTTCACACGAGATGGTTTTGTGAAGAAACTTGTGCCAGTCTGTTTCATTAAGCAGGTTGTCGGGGTAACTGTTCCAACCGCCCTTTCTGTATTAAATTCTACGATGTTGGATTTCATCACCAACTAGTGTTTTTAGTACGGGAAGTTACTGTTTGTGTGTGGTTACTGTTCATCTACCCAGATCTGTATTTTTCTGTCAAAAATCTCTTGTTTCTAAGTTTCTTTCAGCAAATTCTTCATCTCATCAATCTCCATTAAGTTAATTGGGTGTTTTGAGTCTCTTTTTTGAGAAATTCTTAATTTGATTTCCTTTGTTCATCACTTAGAGGTTTGTCTCAGTATTTTCACAATTTTGCATCTTTTTGCTTTTGTTTTTGCAAAAAAACTTCCCCCTCATTCGCCGGGGGGGGCTAAATTGTGTATGAGTGTTAATCGCCTTTGAGTATTTTTATTTTTGAGCTTTGGAACTCTCACCCGATTTTCTTGACTTCCACTTGATTGGTTCTTAGATTACATTAGAATCATCTTGTGTTTGAGAATTCTCTTGCATAGATCACATTTGCATAATTAGAATTCTCATTTTCAGAATATGAATGAAAATGTGCATAGATTACATTTGCATACTTTTCATGTGAATTGTGCATAGATTACAATTGCATAGTTTACATTCTGAAAAATCAATCGTAGATTTAGATCAGTTTTCTTTGATTTGAATTTAGATGTTTTTATGTTTGTTTAAAATATATATATATATATATATATATATATAATTGTTTTGGGATTGATTTGCATTAGTTTTTCTTGATGAAATTAGTGCATTAGAGAATTTGTTATATTTTCTCTTAGTGATCAATATTTGCATTGTTGGAAGTGGATGGAAACTCTCTCCTTACTTTAGGTAGGATTCATCGAATTGAAAAGATTACATTATCATATTCGATTGCATTCAGTTTTGGTTCGGGTCATAACACCATTGGTTTCATATCCATTTACCCTTTTGAGTAATAACAGCCTTAATAACACAGCGCTTAATTAAAATTCATCTAGTAATTTTTACATTTTTAGGGCTCTTTCCACCAACATAGCTTAGGCTAGTGTCTTGGAATAGGTTTTAGTTAACTCTCCAAGATATTAAAACAAACAAGTAGTCGATCTTCCGGTAGGAAAAATTCCAATTGTTACATGTATGCTCTGGGAAGCTCCTCCTAAAGGAGTCAAGCACGAGATCATATCTGAACCAGTGAGGTAATCAATCCTTCCTCATTGGGAATGATAGAAGATATACACGTATTAACAACGGTAAACCTCGGATAGACCATTGTCGAGGAGCCTGGGGTCACTTGTCGGTAAACCTTGGATTATGTCAAGGAGCCTTCAAGGGGATTGAGCTTTGTTACTCTGCCCTTGCGTGTGTATCGGATCATAGACTGTTCCCCCAGGTATATTTGTTTCTGTTGGTAACCTTAGTGGCCATAATCTATAGGGTTATTTCCTAAGGTGACGGTGGAGGGAAGATCCCACTGTACCTGGAGCAGACGTCGACTAGACTCACTTGGACTCTCTGGGGGGTTATCTTCACTCGAGATGGTTTTGTGAAGAAACTTGTGCCAGTCTGTTTCATTAAGCAGGTTGTCGGGGTAACTGTTCCAACCGCCCTTTCTGTATTAAATTTTACGATGTTGGATTTCATCACCAACTAGTGTTTTTAGTACGGGAAGTTACTGTTTGTGTGTGGTTTGACTCCTAGATTTGATAGCGCGTGTTAATTTGTTTGTTTTTACTTTTAGAGACCATAGGTGTGAGTTGTGAATTTTAATTGTTAGGTGTGAATTGTTAATTGTTAATTGTTAATTTTAGTTTTTTAATAAAATTCACTGAAGTTGAATATAATGGCAACTGTTCCGGAATTTACCAACCAAGGAACCCCTCTTAACGAGAATCCTAGTACTTTTCCTTGCTTTGGAAATGTTGGTCCTCCTTATATGGCTACGTTTTCATTACCTGGATTTACAATAGGTTTACCGATATGGTTATTTTCAACTTCGTTGGCCCCGAATACTCCAATTGTTTCACCTCAACCGGATGCTTCACCTCAACATAGTTCACCATCTCAACATCACCAAACTTTTGTTGACCCTTCACCTTCTTCGCCTAATATTTATTCCTCCATTTCTTCCTCTTCACTTGGTAAAAGCCTTGACGCTAGTAACCAGGTGGCTAAGAAGAAGAAGAAAGGGAAGAAGAAGAAGAAGAAGAAGCAAGATAAGAAAGAAGTCAACCAATCAATCATGGATGTAAGTGTTAGTAATGTTGAGGAAACCTCCAACATGCATCGTAAACCCAAATACCCTTGCAGGCTTTGTAAGGGTGACCACTTCCTTATCAATTGTCCTGGTATTCCAAAGGTCTTGGAAGTATGGTCAGAAAAATCTTATCAACTTTCTGTTGATCCATCAACCAGTGATAGTCAGCTTCCTAAGAAAAAGAGTAAAGTTAGGTTTCCTTGTAAGTTATGCAAAGGGAGTCATCAAACTCACATTTTCCCTCACATGGATGAATCCTCAAAATTGTTGGAAAACCTTACTGTTCCACAGCAAGAACTTCCAACTGGTTACCGTCAACTTTCTCCCAACCTACCGTCAACTGACGGAGTGATTGATCTAGTTTCAAGTACAGTCAATCCCACTCTTCCATTGGAGAGTCAAACTCATATCACTCAAGTTGGTGATCCTTTAGTTGATCAAGTGGTCGATTCAATTTCACATTCAGTCGATCCCATTCTCCCTGTAGAGAATGAACTTCATACTGCTCAGGTTTTTCTTGTTACATCAGATTCTTCTACGCCGGGGGGCATTTCACCTGTTTCTACAGAACCCCCTCCAAGTACTGAGGTCTTTTCCTTTGATTGGAATAGACTAACAGAAACTCGTCTTCCTTCCTCCATCCCTTTCCAAATCATTGTGAAGTTTGGTGGTAGGGACATACACCGCACAAAGGTAGATGAAGGTGCTTCTGTTAGTATTTTATCCTCAACTGCTTGGAAAGCTTTGGGTTCACCTCAGCTTGTGCCTATTACGCAGAATCTGAAAGCTTTTAACAGAACCATTAGTGAACCTTTAGGGATCCTTCCTAAGTTTTCTATTACTTTGGAAGGTAAAACTGTCTGTATTGATCTTATGGTAGTTCGAGGTCCCTTGGATTTCAATTTACTCATTGGGCGAGACTATGTCTATGCAATGAAAGCTGTAGTATCGACACTCTTTCGCGTGATGTCTTTCCCTCACAATGGCAATATTGTGACTGTAGACCAGCTTCCGTTCCCTAGTCTTGTTTCGACTACCAATAATCTGACATCTCTGAATGTTCCTAATTCTAAAGTGGTATCTACCCTGCCACGGGTTAATTATGTGGCAACTAGTCCCATGTTTTCAATTACCGATGGAAGCGAGCCTCTCACTGTTTGCTCTACTTCCTATGATTTAGATCCGGTAATTGACATGGAAAACTCTATGGGATTATTTGAACGTGATGTTCTTATCCCTTTTGAGTCCCTTGACATGTGTTCCTTCCAGAGGACTGTTCTTCCTTCTGATGAAGACCTCTTGGAAACCATGATCAAGGTATGTCCATTGACATGTGTTTCTTCCGGTTCGAAGCCATGAATCAGTGAGGGTGAGGAAAGTTCCTTTTACTGTGTCAACCTCGTTAAAAAATGAAACAATGAGTGTGAGGAAAGTTCCTTTTACTGTGTCAACCTCGTTAAAAAATGAAACAGTGAGTCTGAGGAAAGTTCCTTTTACTGTGTCAACCTCGTTAAAAAATGAAACAGTGAGTGTGAGGAGAGTTCCTTGTACTGTGTCAACCTCGTTAAAAAATGAATCAGTGAGTCTGAGGATAGTTCCTGTTACTGAGTCAACCTCATTAAAAAATGAAACAGGTGTCTGGAGCAGAGTTCTTGTCTTGTGTCAAGCTCCTTAAAAAATGAAACATGTAGGTAGATTGTAGAGAGTAGATTGGTAGATTAGAAATAAGTAGTTAGCCGAGGACAGTTCCTTTTACTGTGTCAACCTCGTAAAAAAATGAATCAGTGAGTGTGAGGAGAGTTCCTTGTACTGTTTCAACCTCGTTAAAAAATGAATCAGTGAGTGTGAGGAGAGTTCCTTGTACTGTGTCAACCTCGTTAAAAAATGAATCAGTGAGTGTGAGGAGAGTTCTTGTTACTGTGTCAACCTCGTTAAAAAATGAATCAGTCGGCGGTGAGGAGAGTTCCTTTTACTATGTCAACCTCGTTAAAAAATGAATCAGTTAGTCTGAGGACAGTTCTTTTCCTGTGTCAACCTCATTAAAAAATGAAACAGTAGGTAGATTGTAGAGAGTAGATTGGTAGATTAGAAATAGGTAGTTTATGAGGATGGTTCCTGTTACTGAGTCAACCTCGTTAAAAAATGAATCAAGGTATGAGGACAGTTCTTTTCCTGTGTCAACCTCATTAAAAAATGAATCAGTTGGTCAGAGGATAGTTCCTTTTACTGAGTCAACCTCATTAAAAAATGAAGTAGGTATGAGGACAGTTCTTTTCCTGTGTCAACCTCATTAAAAAATGAATCAGTAGGTTATGTAGGTAGATTAGAAATAGAGTAGATCTGAGGATAGTTCCTTTTACTGTGTCAACCTCGTTAAAAAATGAAACACGTTGCCATGAGCATAGTTCCTTTTCCTATGTCAAGCTCGTTAAAAAATGAAACAAATCCTCCCCTAATTGAGTCGAGTCTTTGAATAGATCTCTTAGATGTTAAGTAATATATTTAGGTTAGTTTTTAGGTCAGGTCTTTCATATGATCTCGTAAATGAACCTTCATTCCATCCAGCTATTAATTACCAGCAGTGTACTTAGTTGAATGAAATGAAGCTTTGGGGGCATGCGCTCTAGCAATTACGCTTAGGGGGCACCAAGCACAATTTTCTCTTTGTTTCAAGCTTGTGTAAAAATGAAACCACTCTGAAGCATAGTTTTTCTCTGTTTCAAGCTTTTGTAAAAATGAAACCTATATTGAGTCAATTTCAGTTATTTTCAAGACTCGTTAAACTCATGAAAATCCCGAGATTATTTTGCTATCTTTCATTCTCGTAAAACACATGAAAATGCCGAGTTCTTTCCGTCTTTTCCTGCTCGTAAATTAAATTGAAAGTCGGCCACAGGAGTATATTTTTATCCCTTTTTCGAACTCGTTAAAACTTACGAAAAAGTGAAAACCATGAGTACATTTTTATCCCTTTTTCGAACTCGTTAAAACTTACCGAAAAAGCGAAACCTTGGAGTCCTCTTTTAAGCCCTTTTCAGACTCTCTAAACATGAAAAGATTGCCGAGTACTTGATTATTCGAACTCGTTAAAGTAAATGAATGATCGTCCCTTCAGTATAAGTTTACCCCTTTTATGGATTTAAATGGACTATTTACGAAAAAGGTATACGTTGACTAATTACGGTCAATAGAGTTCTCTCCCGCATTATTTTATCCTTTTTCGGGCTCGAGAGACTAAATTTATGAAAAATTACACCCATGGATTTTTCTTAAGTTTTTTCTTCTGACTTCCTAAAATTGAAAAACACCGAGTTTCTCCTATACTAGACTCGTTAAAATTTAACAGTAAAGGACCTGTTTAATTTTCAACAGGAACGAACCACTCCTTATTAGGGTTCGAATCTTAAACTAAGTTGGACTCATCCGAAGGATGAGCTTATAAACAAGAAAATGTTATCCTCCTCAAGCTTGTCAAAAATAAAGAGGTACTTGCCAGAAATGGTGGGGGAAAAGAGAGAAAAACGAACCTGTTTGTTACATTTTGATTATTTGGAAAACCGTTAAACCACTCTTGAACACGACACTTTTTGTCCACCTGGGTTGGGAAATCCTTTGCCTAATAGTTAATAAAACCACATTGAAATTCTTCAGCCGGTTTCTGGGTATTAGCTTTGGGTCAATTGTCACCAAGCCATCTGCAGTGTCGTTATGTGTTCAAGAGGACAGTTCAAATAAACCATTCATCTGCAAAATATCTGTCATCCATTTTGACCATCCCTGAGTCAGTCCTTGCCGATATATTTCTTCAAAACTTGATCTATGATTTTGTGTTGTGGGCTTGCCTACGACAGATCACTTTCTATCGACGACAACTCATTATCTAGGAAGTTGATCTAGAAATCGTCAGTACCTTGAAATCTGCATGCCTCAATGACAGGTTTCTCGCCTTCGACGACAGGTTGCATCATTGACCTTCGATTTAATGATTCCGTGACATGTTCGACTTCAGCTCATTGATTCACATTTCATGGATTGTACTGAGTACTTTGAGAGCCATTGACATTACTGGTGGTTTCTCTCACACTTGTTAACAGTTTACATCATTGACTGGTAATCAAGTGGTTTCTACCATGTTCGACTTCAACACATTTATTCGCATGGATAGAATCATACTGGTTCGAGAAGCGGAAATCAAGACCCTGGATCTAGTTTCCACCATCCAGGCTGCAAGGAGTTTTGTTATTATACAGTGGACTATTTATAAACAGATGGCTGCGACCATGCTGTGTCGACATATGTCTATACTGTTGATGTATTCAAAATCATTCCTGTATCAGAACAATTTAAGTTAGTTCTAGTTAGTTTTTGATCTGAGTATGGGAATGCCTACCTCAGCGATGATATGATTACATATATATATATTTTGCATTGAATGTTTTTACAGGTTCCGACTGGGGTGTCCACAGGATGATCCTCGAAATGATAAAGTACTTCACTCTTCATATATGACAGACTTCATCTTCATCTATTTCAGACTTCGCACTTTAGGGGGCAATTTGTTACACTGAAAACTGTCACCTTGACATTTTACTGACTGTATGAGCTCATTAACACTCATACATGCCTCCTCTGCAAGTATTACAACCTTTGTTCCTCAATCCATGCCCTGAAACTGGAGAAAAAACCCTTAAAACTCAAAAAGCCTTGGGTACGCAGGTAATATGAAGCCTGCCTGCGTTTTTAGCTAGGGTACGCAGGTAAGGTGAAGATAAACTGCGTTCTAGAACGCATTTTTCCAGTGTTATAGGTGCGGTACCCCTGTAAAGTTAAAAATGCGCGAAATTTAACTGAAAAAGTTGAATTTTGGTCAATTCTAGAAGGTTCTGGATGAGATTTTTTGGGGATGAGTACGCTTTGATAAGGTGCATGTATCCCACACCTTAAGGAACTAATCCCTTGATGTAAGGAGCCTATCCCTTTGAAGGAGGATTATATCCCTTTAAAGGTGGAATCCTAACCTCCTCATCTGCTCTATAAAAGGAGGCATTGGGTAGCCTCAAAGGGTTAAGAAAAAAAGTTAAGTTTTTTGGAGATTTGGAGATTGAGGATTAAGGTTAAGTTTTTTGAAGAAGATTTTTGAGTGGAAGTGCTGTTGAGATTTAGTCTTCTTTCTGCTGAGCTTTTGGGAGGGAAGATCACATACCTCTTTTTGCTCCTGAAGGTAGAGTGCAAGACTTATCAAAGTAGAGGAGATTCCTGCTTCAGACCCCAGGAAGGCCTTTCGAACATCAAGGCTAAGGTTGTAAGGTTCTTCTGTATATTTTAAGATTAATACAATCAAGTTCTATTTTTCTCAATAAATTGTCGTTCAATTGTTTATTTCGATAGGTAATCGTTTGATTGTTATTTCATAGATTCCTTGATCACTATGATAGGTATGTTTTATAATTATTTGTGATCTGGTACTGTTGATATTTTCTTGAAGATGATTGCAAATCAGCGAAAGATGATACTTTCTTGTGACAAAAGAGCTCTTGTTGCGATGAAGGATTATTGATGCAACAGAAGCTTTACGACCACAAATAAGCATTGGATCTAAGGTAGGATCGACACCTTCATAGCATTTATTTGTAAAACAAATATATTTAGAGAAAGACAAACTTAGTTGTTCGTTTGTTGCTAGATTGTCTTCTGACACTAGGGAGATCAGTCTTGTCGCAAAACGTTATCACGTCTTGACTACGGTAGCGAAGACAAAAACAAGGGTTCGATGATCCGTTCAGGAAATTGTTAACAGAAGGAATATTGTGCTCATGGAAAGGGATGTAATGATGTATTTGCAAGGCATGACACTACTTATTGGTCACAGAAAGAATCCTCCAATGTGTTGGATGGGGATTTAAGGGAAAGTGACAAAATTCTGTGTAACGGATACCCCCTAAGCATGGTCGAACATGAGTAGAGGTGAAATGTTAAGTCCCTATATTAATAGTGTAGCCCCTTATTATGTTATTGTAGCCCCCCTTATTTCTATTATTGTACCCTTGTAACCCCCATTTTGTTATTATTGTGCCCTTAAATTATTATTGTTAGGTCGGCTAGGATTACATTGTGGCCCACTAGAATTACATTATGGCCCCATGGACTCCTATATATAGAAAGGAGGTTTTGTAAATTGTATCATCCAAGAATTGTTCATTTATGTAATGTATAGGAGGTTTCCCCCTCGAAGTGGCTCATTTCTAAGGCGTTGATATCTTTCTTCCCTGTTTTAGGTACAAAGTTTACCACAAAATTTATTATCGAAACCTTAGTTCTAAAGGTTTTATTTGCTCAAACGAGTCATCGTGGAATTTTCGCTATAAATTTTTTTCTACGAATTTTCAGAAGCTGAAATATTTAGGGTGCGAATTTGAAATCCAGAGGAACATTTTCAAAAAATTTCAGAGCTTGGTTCACAATATTTTTGGAGATATGATCTATGGAAGTTAGGTCTTTTTTCAGACTTCTAAACAGGTCATCGTGGAAATTGCGCTATAACTTTTTTTCTACGAAGTGTCAGAAGCTGAAATTTTTAGGGTGTGAAGCTGAAATCCTAAGGGAAATCTTAAAAAAATTTCAGAGCTTGGTTCGTAATATTTTCGGAGATATGATCTGTGTAATGTAGTGCTTTTTCAAGCTCCTGAATTTCATCTCAAAGAGGTGATCGTGGGAAAATCTTCATAACTCTCTCTCTGAGAATCGGATTGGAGTTCCGTAAAATATGGTTGCAAGCACACAGACTTAGTTTCTTGGCTATCAATTTCAGAGCTGAAGGATGAAACAGTGACACGTGGAAAGTCGTACAAGTTCACTCTACTGAACCAATCCATAATTAGGTCATTGTGGGAGATTGGACACAACTTTGTCTTGGAGAATCCAAATCAGGTCAGACCTGTGGCATTCAAAAGATAATTCAGAGGGCTAAATTGGTACCGAAATTCAAATATTGAAGTGTCGAAACGCGCATATAATACAATTTCAATATCGAGCTCCTCAAAGCAAGTAAAAGGTGTGTATTTTTTCCGAATTGCATAAGTCTTGTTTGAAGAATCAAGTTGAATTGATTCCAAGGGCATATTGTAGAATAGGTATCAATATTGGATTCTAAAATGGTGCCTAAAAATAATTCAACACCCATTAAACCTTCAGAAGGCTCTACCATGACTCATGAAGATGAAGAATTGCAACATGATCTATCAAAATTACAAGAGCAAGTGCAACAAATTTCACTTTCGCAAAGAGCAACAAAAAATGAAATGGAAGTTTTGAAGAAAGGCGTGGAAGTGAAGATGGACGGTTTGAAGAAAGGCATGGAAGCTAAGATGGATGGTGTGGAAGCTAAGATGGATGGCATGGAAGCAAACATGAAAGACAACATGGAAAACATGAAGAATGATCTCAAAACAGAGATCGAAGGTTTGACAAAGTTGATACAAGAAATGTTTCCTAATGGTGAAAAGATAGTAGAAGAACCTCATGATGAGAACAAAATAAATGTTAATCATGATTTCATAAACTCTAATGTTGGCGGGAAGAACCACCATATTCCAAAAATGGACATGAGGAAGTTTGATGGAAAGGATCCTGTAACATGGATACTACAGATGGAGCAATATTTTGATCTCCATAATGTGCAAAACACACAAAAGGTACGCATTGCAACTTTACATTTAGAACAAAATACATTTGTATGGTATCGATGGCTTTGCTCCCGTAAAAAAATTGTCACTTGGTCAATTTTACGGAGGAAATGATAACACATTATGAGGATACAAAGAGCAACACCTTCTTTAGCCAATTGATAAATCTCAAACAAAAGGGTTTAGTGGGGCAGCATATTGAGGACTTCCAAAAATTGAATATAAGGGTAAATGATATTCCAGAGGAACACAGGATTGACCTCTTCATAGGCACTTTAAAGGATAACATCCAACATGAAGTTCGCGTTTTGGAACCGGATTCATTGGAGAAGGCATTCAGGTTGGCAAGAAAAGTTGAATGTAAAATAATGGCAACAAGGAAGCCTACCACTCAATTATATAAAGAAGGAAGTGTTGCTACGCCTAGATTTCCACAACCTACAAGGTTGACACCACAACAATTGGAAGAAAAAAGAGCAAAAGGGATTTGCTACAGTTGTGATAGAAAATACACTAAAGGTCATAATTGTGCTGAGAAGAAATTATTTTAAATAGATTGTGAAGAGGAAGAAGAAAATGAACAAGAAGAGGATATACACCAGGAACCAACCCTATAAGAGGAATAAATGAATCCGACCATATCGTGTAATGCACTGGCAGGAATTACCACTCCTCAAACTCTCAAGATAGAAGGACATATCAAGAAGAAAAAGTTAATAGTGTTGATTGATTCAAGTAGCACCCATAATTTTATTCATTGTAAGGTAGCCAAGGAATTAAATTGTTTCCTATACCCAGCACCAGAATGTCAAGTGATGGTTGCAAATGGAGGAACTATAAATTGCTCTCGAAAATGCCATAATATCAAGCTAACCATGGGGGAATATGTATTGACTAGTCCAATGCTTTCCATTCCTATGGGAGGTGCTGATGTTGTACTAGGAGTACAATGGTTACAATCTTTGGGGACGGTAGCTTTTAATTTTCAAGAACTTTTCTTGAAATTTTTTTCAGAAGGAAAGGAAGTCGAATTACAAGGTATTGTGGGGAAGCCAGGAAGGATAATAAGCTCTAATGTCATGACAAAGCTTCTAAAGAAAGAACAGCGAGGCGTAATTGCACAATTATGCTCACTACAAGTTCCAACATCAAAATCATCTATTTCTGCAGATCTCCAACAAGTCTTGGACAATCATTCCAAGGTGTTTGAAACTCCCAAAGGACTCCCACCTATTCGTGATCATGATCATGCTATTCATTTGATTCCAGAAGTGTTCCTCCAAACATCAGGCCTTATATATATCCTTACGTCCAAAAGAGCGAAATTGAACGTATGATTGCAGAAATGTTAGAGGCGGGTATAATTCAACCTAGTCAAAGTTCTTTCTCTGCTCCTGTAGTATTGGTACACAAGAAGGATGGATCAGGCGAATGTGTCCGGATTATAGGGAGCTCAATAAGCTCACCATTAAAGATAAATTTCCCATTCCTGTGATTGATGAATTATTGGATGAATTACATGGAGCAATTTATTTTACCAAGTTGGATCTTCGTTCAGGATATCATCAAATTAGAATGAAGACTGAAGATATTCCGAAAAAAATCATTTCGAAATCATGAGGGTCATTATGAATTTTTGGTCATGCCTTTTGGCCTTACCAATGCACCTTCTACATTTCAAGGGTTGATGAATTCCATTTTCAAACCCTTCCTTAGAAAATTTGTGCTAGTATTTTTTGATGATATACTAATCTATATCAGGTCTTGGAAGGATCATGTTGAACATGTTGACAGGGTGCTCAAACTATTGCAGGAGAAACAATTATATGCAAAAACATCCAAATGTTTCTTTGGAGTACAAGAGGTGGAATATCTGGGTCATATTGTATCTCACGAGGGTGTTAAAGTAGAGCCTAACAAAATTAAAGCCATTAAGGAATGGAAAGTCCCCACAACCATAAAGCAGTTGCACAAATTTCTCGGGTTAACAGGGTATTATCACAAGTTTGTTAAGAATTATGGGAGAATAGCAGCACCTCTAACAACATTATTGAAGAAAGATGCATTTTCATGGACTCCTGAAGCAACTAAGGCCTTTGAACATCTTAAAGAGGCAATGTGCCTAGTACCGGTCTTAGCTATGCCAGACTTCACAAAAACCTTTATTGTGGAATGTGATGCCTCAGGAAATGGAATTGGTGCAGTTTTAATGCAGGAAGGAAGACCCATTGCTTTTGAAAGTCGTCCAATCAAAGGAAAGTATTTACAGAAACCTATTTATGAGAACGAAATGTTAGCAATACTGCATGCACTAAAGAAATGGTGAACTTACCTAATGGGAAGACACTTCAAGGTAAAAACTGATCATGATAGTCTTAAACACCTTTTGGAACAAAGACTATCTTCAGAAGAGCAACAAAAATGGGTCACAAATATGTTGGGTTATGACTTTGAAATAATCTACAAAAAGGGAAAGCTTAATGTTGTTGCAGATGCACTCTCAAAAAATAATGAAGAGGTGGAAGCATTGCTTTGTGCCATTTCTATTATCCAACCACATTGGATAACCGAAGCAAGAGATGAATGGAAGAAGGACAAAGATGTATGGACACTCATTCAAAATTTGCAGCAAGATCCTAGTACATCTGATACATTTAGTTGGAAAAATGATTCCTTATGGTACAAAGATCCCTTATATCTTTGTAAGAATTCCCAACTAAAATAAAAGATTCTTCTAGAATTGCACACTTCTCCTTTAGGAAGACACTCAGGATTTTTAAAAACTTACCACAGGGTGAAGAAAGAATTTTCTTGGGATGGCCTTAAATCTGATATTCAAAAGTTTGTGGCGGAATGTTTGGTTTTCCAGCAGAATAAAGTTGACACAATTAAGACCCCGAATCTGCTAAAAAATTTACCCATTCCAATTCAACATTGGGAGGAGGTTTCAATGGATTTTATCACAGGTTTACCTAATTCCGAAGGAAAGAGTGTCATCATGGTGGTAGTTGATAGACTTACCAAGTATGCACACTTTTGTGAATTATCTCATCCATTTAAGGCAAGTTCATTTGCTACTGCATTTATAGAAACAATTCAAAAGATACATGGAAACACAAATAATATTGTAAGCGATAGAGATCCCATTTTCACTGGAAATTTTTTGGACGGAATTATTTTCTTGTTTGAGTACTCAACTAGCCCATAGCTCATCTTATCATCCTCAATCCGATGGTCAAGCTGAGATAGTAAATAAATGTTTGGAAGGATATCTTCGTTGTTTTGTATCTGATAAACAAGCACAATGGGTCAAGTGGTTACCTCTCGTTGAATGGTGGTATAACACTTCCTTCCATACTACAACAAAGGTGACCCCATTTATGGCACTTTATGGATATCATCCACCATCTATCACATCATATTTAAGTGAAAATTCGAAGGTTCAAGCAGTGGAAGATCACATCAAGCATCAGCAAGAAGTTCTCCAACTCTTAAAGGATAACCTAAATTTGGCGCAAAATCAAATGAAACAACAGGCAGATCAACATCGCAGCGAGAGAATTTTTGATGTAGGAGATTGGGTATTTTACGGCTACAACCATACAAACAAATTTCCCTCAAGCAAGCTAAGAAGGATAATAAATTATCGCCAAAGTACTATGGTCCTTACAAGGTGTTGCAAAATATTGGTACTATGGCATACAAATTGGAGCTTCTTGCTTCTTCACGAGTGCATCAAGTTTTCCATGTTTCATGCTTAAAGAAGGTTATAGGTGAAAATCTTCCAGTTCAAACAATATTGCCAAAACTTGATGAGGAAGAAAAAATCATATTGGAATCTGAAGCGGTCACAGAAACAAGAACTTGTGACTATGGAATCGATCAATTTCAGTATCTCATCGAGTGGAAACTTACTTGAAGATTCTACATGGGGGGATGAGAAGTTTATACAGAAGCACCCAGAGCTACTCAAGCGTTGAGGACAACACTTTTTTGAAGGAGAGGGGCATGTTAGGTCCCTATATTACTAGTATAGTCCCTTATTGTTATTAGTGTAACCCCCTTATTGTTATTATTGTACCCTTGTAACCCCTATTTTGTTATTATTGTGCCCTTAAATTATTATTGTTACGTCGGCTAGGATTACATTGTGGCCCACTAGAATTACATTATGGCCACATGGACTCCTATATATAGAAAGGAGGTTTTGTAAATTGAATCATCCAAGAATTTTTCATTTATGTAATGTATTGGAGGTTGCCCCCTCGAAGTGGTTATTTATAAGTCGTTGATATCTCTTTTCTTCTATTTTTGGAGCTAGTTACACAACATGAAATGCTTTACAAGTACGTGTAAGGAACCAAACGCTGCTATCAAGAGACCTGCAAATCAAGCATAGATACATATACATAACTGAAATCTCTGATGAAAATACATGAATCCATGGTATAGGAGCAGCTATCCATCAAGAAGAGGATCATGTGAATGGATCCTTGACATGGACACAGCCATCTGAATGAAGGGATCATATGAAATATATCCACGGCATGGGTGCAACCATCCATATAGAGAGGATCAAAATAAGAGAACCCACGGTATGGTCACAACCATCCGTCTAAAGAATCATGTATATAATCATGACTTAT
Source organism: Pinus albicaulis (assembly GCA_034641835.2). Taxonomy (NCBI): domain Eukaryota; kingdom Viridiplantae; phylum Streptophyta; class Pinopsida; order Pinales; family Pinaceae; genus Pinus; species Pinus albicaulis. The sequence goes on along the minus strand of CM076572.1, from coordinate 1,417,737,330 downwards.
CACTCCTCGCAACCTGGACTTTTGTGATCGAAGCCCAGAGTCTTGCGCTCCAACACCACCTGATCAAAGTACAAATTCCAACATGTGAATAGATGTGTTGAAGTAAAACATGCTATAAAATCACTTGATTACCGGTCAATGATGTGAACCATTAACAAGTGCGAGAGAAACCATCCATAATGTCAATGGCTCTCAAGGTACTACTAGTACAATCCACGGAATGTGAATAGTGATCTGAAGTCGAACACCCGTGAAATCACCTGATCGAAGGCCAATGATGTGAACCTGTTGTCGAATGCGAAGAAATTTCCATTAGGGCATGCAAGCTCTAAGGTACCAGAAAGGAGTCTCTAGATCAACTTCCTAGATAATGAGCTGAAGTTGATAGGTAGCGATCCATCGAAGGAGGGTCATAATGAATCCCACATCATCGACACGAAACAAAGAAGGTAATATGAGTGTGAATCAAGGCTGGATCATAGGATCAAGGAATTTACAAACTGCAGAAGGATTTTTTTCTTGAACATATCGGCGACACGACTCTAGAATTTGACAGCATTTGACTCAAATAGGATCAGAGGTCATGTTGAAAAAATCGATAATCGAATGAGAGGCAAAATGATTTCCCAAACCCATCGAGGCAAAGTGACAGAATGAAGATATCCCAACCTGACACGTACTACAAATAAGTGTCATGTTCAAGAGTGACATACTGCCGGCACAACTGACGAATAACTTCCATTTTCCCCCACCAATTCTGGCGAGTACCTATTTATTTTTACACAAGCTTGAAGAGGATACCATATGCTTGTCATATAATTTTTTCCTTCAGACAAATCCATCCTCGTACATTTTACGAGCCCTAGGAAGGAGGAACTCAGATAACGTCATGGTGAAGATTTCCAATGTCATCAAGGTTTAGCGAGTCTGACAAAGGAAGAACTCAGCATCTTTTCATGTTTAGAGAGTTTGAAAAGAAGCAGAAAAGAAAACTCCAGCTTGTCCCTTTTCGTGAATAGTCCCTCAGATCCGAAAAGGTAGAAAACAATATCTGAAATAACCTCTTAGTCGCGATAGGCTAAGGTATTCATTTTTCGTAAATAATCCATCCCAGCTCGAAAAAGGGGTAAACGTATACTAGGTAGATATCGTTTTGCAGCCATTTAAAAAGTTCGAAACGACAAGAATCTCGACAATATTTTCAATTTTAGAGAGTCAGAAAAGAGCTGAAAGTTGACTCCTCTTGGAGGAACGAGTGGTATAAAGGATAGCAACTGGTTCCGGTGATGGTGTAACTACTCAGAACAAGTAAAGGTTAAGAGGCTAGCTAACAAGACCACTCATTATAGAGGTTCCTCAGGAATGGGTAAAAAAATCAAGTGAAGGCCTATGATCGGCCAAGCAAACGGTGACGATGGAATGGAAAAACCAAGGCTCATCTGGCAAAACAGGCTGATAAAATGGCAATCACGAGAGGTAAAAAGGGAATGGTTTCATTTTTACACAAGATTGAAAACATGAAACTCTGCTTGAAATTGGTTTCATTTTTACACAAGCTTGAAACAAAGATAAACTATGCTTGAAACCGGTTTCATTTTTACACAAGCTTGAAACGAAAACAAACTATGCTTGAAAAGGTTTGCATGCCCCATCATGGTGACTCAATTCGAGGTACATGCCCCCCAAGCTTCAATCCATATGAAAGGCAGATGGAATGAAGGTTCAAATTACAAGATCAAGAGAAATTCTTGACTTGAATGGGAACGTGTTCCATTGTTTTAACGAGGTTGACACATTAAAAGAACTATCCTCGTGAGCTAATTCATTTTTTAACGAGGTTGACATAGAAGACAAACTATCCTCGTAAGAACATGTTTCATTTTTTAAGGAGCTTGACACAAGAAAACAAACTCTGCTCCAATGACCTTGTTTCATTTTTTAAGGAGCTTGACACAAGATAATGAACTTTGCTTTGATGAGCTTGTTTCATTTTTTAAGGAGCTTGACACAAGAAAATGAACTATGCTCCTACAACCTTGTTTCATTTTTTAAGGAGCTTGACACAAGAAAATGAACTATGCTCCGACTAGCTTGTTTCATTTTTTTAGGAGCTTGACACAAGAAAATGAACTATGCTCCGATGAAAACTCATCATGTTGAATAAAAATTCATGGTGTCCAAGAGGTTCTCATCTAATGGGAGAACAACATCTTGGAAATCCGGACCCAATGCCCCCAGCACATGATGCACAACGGCACTATCACTGAATGCGAGCATGGGACAAGTAGCCACATAATTAACCTGCGGCAGGGAAGATACAACCAACAGATAAAGATCTGGAAGAGATGATGGCGGGCCAGCTGCCACATCAGGACCAAAGAATGAAATTTGATCAATGGTCACAATCTGACCTTTGTGTGGAAAATATATCACACGAAAGAGGGAGGAAACAAGTGCACCCATGACATAAGCATAATCGTGCCCCAAGAGTAAATTGAAATCCAAGGGACCTTGGACAACCATCACGTCTATATAGACAGTTTTACCTCCCAAATTAATAGGCAACTTCCGACGGATCCCTAACGGTTGATTGGTTCCTCTGTTAAAAGCCAACAAATTCTGCATAACAGGCACAAGCGGTGGAGAACCAAAATCTTTCCAAGTAGTGGAAGATAGAATACTAACAGACATGCCTTAATCTAAAATGGTGTTGGGTACGACCACATCAAAGGTTTGTACCGTGATGTCAAAAGGCACATTAGAAGGAAGGCGGTATCCTGCAAATCGACTCCAATCAAAGGAAGCGATCAAACTGCTTGGATGGGGTACCATAGAAATGATATGGTCATCCCTTGGTGTTATCAGAGCAAGAGGAGCATCCTCCTGGACCTCCATCATGGGAGCAGGAGGAGAAAATTATTGAGTCACAAGGACGGGAGGATCTTTCTCCAAGTCCGAGGAATCTAAAGAAACAAGAAGAACGTGGGGGGAAAGAGATCCACTCTCGATAGAAAAGACCTGATGAACCATCAGCGGGATCAGATCAACCGATTCCACGACCAATGGTTGGTCAGGAATGGATTCATGAAATTGAATTCCGAGGAAATGGAATCGACCAAGGATGACCCTTGACTGATCATTGAATCAACTAGTGGAGGACTCGAAGAAAGCTTCTGGTAACCAGCCAAAAGGCAGGGTGCAGAAACAGTAGGGTTGTCCAACACTCTCTTGGCTTCATGCATGTATGGAAAAATTTTAATGGGATGATGCCCTTCACACAACTTATAGGGATTGGTAATCTTACCATGTTTCTTATGATTCTTATCATGGCTAGTCGAAGATGTGTTACGAATATGACTTCTAAAAGCCACAGGCAACGGCAGACGGCCTTTGTACCATGCTTCAAGTATCTTGGGAATGCCAAGACGGTCTCGAAGAAGGTGGTCACCTTTGCACAACATGCAAGGGAATTTGACTTTCCGTGGAAGTTTGGATGGTTTATCAATGGATTATTTATCAATAGCCACAGTGTTAGGCTCTCTCTTATCTTACTTCTTCTTCTTCTTCTTACCCACCTGGTTACTAGAATCCAGAATTTCACTAGGCGAAGTAGAAGAGGAGGACAAAGAAACAGGCGAAGAAGGGGAGAGGTCCACTCTAGAATCAACATGATGTTGTTCAGGTGGAGGGGATGGTTGTATAGCAAGCGGAACACTCGAGACCACAGAAGTTAAGAATAACAAAATAGGCAACCCAACAGTTAGCCCAGGCAGGGACAATGTTTCCATATAAGGGGCACCAACATTTCCAAAAGAAAGAAAAGGACTAGGATTCCCTTCGGAGGGGATTCCTTGGTTGGAAAACTCCAGAAAAGTTTCCATTGGAAACAACCGTAAAACAAAACGCTAAGGAAGATAAATTTAACCAAGAATATTTCGTGGGTAGTTTAATTTTTAAGATATTGAAACAAAACTCTGTCATTTCACATTTTAAGAGTCAAGAAATAGGCAAAAGGTGACTCTATCACTTTCAAGTTGAAATGAGCATGAAAGGACAAGCGCTCGACGATCTTTTCTCTTTTTAAGGAGCCACGAAAAGATCGAAATGACTACTCTAGTAATCTAAGAAAGAGGGTGTACCAAGTTTCTGTGAACTTCCATATACACCTTGGTGATAAAATGAAAGAGAAATGACCAAGGACTTTCTGTACATGCAGGTAGTCTCCCCGAATGTTGTGTTCGGTGTATCACGATTACACGGCGGCAAACTCGGCTTCCTATGGATAAAAGGATATCAAACTATGAGGGTCTACCTTTATATACGTGATGGTACGGGGAGCACAAGTCCATACTAGTGCTTTCTAAATCTAGATGGCAAACGATAGCTACTAGGCTTTAAGACGCCAGAACACGTCTCTAGCTTAGACCGCTAAAATTTTTATGTTAAGTTCCAATGTTTCCTTAGGTTAATTCAATAAATTTTAAAGTTGATCTTGAATTATGTCTTGGTTTCAATGCCCTACCGCTGTCATCTGAATCTCCTATATGCAGCTATATGAGAAAAGAAATCTTTCAATTCGATGAATGCTATCTAGTTAAGGGAAGAGTCTCAAACAATGATGCAACAAATAGTAATACTACAAATGGAAATTTTTCCTAACTAGATGACTTTCACTATCCAAAAGTAATCTAAAACATTCAACGATGCGAATTATGAAATGTAATCTATGAAAAATTATATTTTTTGAAAACTATGCAATTGTAATCTATGGACAATTTCCTTTTTCGTTTGAAAGAATAAGAATGCACTCAATGAATTTTTCAATGAAAGTAGAATCTACTTAATGCATGCTTTTAATGAAAGAGAATACACTCAATGTGATTTTTAGCTTTCAATCATTAAACAATGTTATCTAAGTTCAATGATAAATCTCAAAAAATACTTTTCAATGCAATGTGATCTACTTCATTTTAACGAAAAGAAAACTCTTAGAAGAAAACTAAATGAACACAAATTTCCTTAATGGAAGGATGAATGAAAAAGGGATGCAAACTAACACTAAGAATGCAATCATTGTTTTAAACACTTTGTAACGAAATTCCTCAAAAGACTACAAGACATATGAGGTCAAGAAAAAAAAGGACTTCCAAAGCATGAGCTCAAAACAAGGCATTCATTCCCTTTTACATCAAGAAATCATAGAAAGAATATTTTTCAGTTGAACAATGAACAATGTAATCTATGCTCACAAGCGAACAAGTGGACCAAATGAACTCAAAAGACACTTGAGACTTGAACACACAATCAACTGAAAAGAAAAAGGTAATCGACTAGAGATGGCTCACCAAGAAAGGAGACTGACTCAATCAAAGGGTGATGTCCCGAGAAGCATGCAGCCAGGAAATTGATGCACAGTCCTAGAAAAATGTAGGATGTAAGGATGCATGTCTGAACAGGAAAAAAAATTGAAAACAAAACCAACAAGCCAATCAAACCCACTTGAGTGAAGGGGAGAGCATATAAATCATAGAGAGAAAAATATTGGAAGGGAAAGACACACTGGTGGAGGAATTAGGGAAAAACCTCAATTTGTCACACACCCTGAAATTGGCATGACTTTTGTGGGTGAAACTAGCACCAACTAGCACAACTTGCTCACTGAAAAATAGTGCCAATGGCCAATTGGTGCGGGTTGCTAACACAAAACTAGCACCAATCGGCGTGAATGTCAGAAAAATAAAAGCGCCAATGCCTAAATAGGAAAAAACAAATAATTTCTCCCAAACAAGACCAAACTCACCACTTCAAGCAAAAACTAAAAGATTGTAATTGATGAAAAACATAGGAACAAGCATGGAAATGGTCGTTCGACTAAATCCGTCGAATGACTAAGACTCAAAGAGTGACAAACTCAAAGGAAACTCCCTAGTGGAGTCGCCAATTTGTTGTCCAGGTAAATCCCCTCTGCGGACAGAGGCGATCCCTCTAGCCCTAGGGTGGGTCTAGCAACTATGGGAACATAATAAAATCTACCTTCCTAGATTGTAAATGAAATTCAAAGCAAGGAAGATGACCTACCTTGTCCTGATGCTATGTTGCCGTCTTCCATCGAAGCTTCTTGGTTCGTCGCTCTCCTCAAGTTCGATACACGCTACTGCCAACGTTCGATTACTTGTACAGATAGTCAAGACACCATGACAAGCATAAAACTACAACAAACATAAAACAATTACAACCTATCTAACTGATCAAGGAATGCTATAAATCTCATTATAAATGTAAACAAGAGTGGAAGATAAAAATTAGTTGCATTTTATTATGATAAAGACAAGGGGAGTTTACAATCAAGCCTTGATGTTGAAGCTCTCCTTCGGCAGGTCTGTATCCAAGAACGTTTGCAGCACCCTCACACACAGAGGTCTAAGATCTCACTATGTTCCCAATCACATAAAAACAATCACACTCTGCACTATTCTCCCGAAGCTATAATTGCTTCTCTTCTCTATGATTGCTAACTTTTTCAGCTATCTGTTCAACTATCACATCAATGGAAGATGGCTATATTTATAGAGGAGAGGATGAGGTTTGGATCCCTACAATAGTGGAAGAGAGGCCTTATCCCTTGGGAGGTTTCCCCAAAAGGTGGAAACAAGAGGCCAAAGGAGGAAGGTCATGGTTATTCAGTCGAACCACTCCCTATCACTCATCCACAAAGTTTTTGTGATCGAAACTTCGCCTCTATTTTTAAAAAACTTTCCATAAACAGATCGGTGTAGGAAGCTAACTCAAACAGAGCGCCAGCTGGCGTGGTAGCCAGTGTTAATCTACCTCATTGGCGTGAGGGCATAATGGGATACCAACGCCAAGGCAAAAATAGGGGTTTCTGATGATTTGTTCATGAAATTGTTAATAGAAGGAATATTGTGCTCATAGAGAGGGATGCAATGATGGTATTTTCGAGGCATGACACTGATTATTGGTCATAGAAATAGTCCTCTAATGTGTAGGATGGGGATTTCAAGGACAGTGACAAAATTTTGTGTAACAGTTATCCTTCTACTTTTATAGCCTTGTAGATCACCCAATGGGTGGGTGAGGCTTATCAGGAACTTACCATCAAGTAAACGGTAAAAAATCTTCAAAAATCGCCTCATTAATTATTGGTTGCCCGCTCCTTTTAACGGTAAAATTTGTTTTTTACCCAGTTTTACTGTTCCAACGGCTAGTTTTCACAGCTGTAGATTACCCCTACGCTTCCAGTGTACCTCCTACGCTCTGAGCACACCCCTACGCTCCCAGCACACCTCCTGCACTCTGAGCACACCCCTCCGCTCCTAACACACCTCTTCGGGCCTCCAAACCTGTGATCGATCCCTGCGCATACCACGGTCCTGCCTGCATTTTTCTCCCTTCCTGTGCGTATTCCACCCCATACAGCTACTCCGGCCATATATTCATTTTATCCAATATGGTTTGAGCTAGATGCCATTGACATATCCTGGTTTCATATCACCGCGTAGCGTGGCTAACCGAACTGCTCCTCTGTCAGTAATTTCCTTGACCATATAGGGACCTAGCCAGTGCTGACAGAACTTCTTTGGGTGTTTCGCAAACTTGCTATTGTATATCAGGACCAATTCTCCCTCCACGAACGTCTTTTTCCAAATAGGTCGATCATGCCATGCCTTATCCCGAGCCTCCTAAACTCGCTGATGGAAATTAGCAATGAAACGATCTTCCTCCAATGCTACAAGCTATGTTAACCACTCCTCCATTATATCCGGCTCTGCCATGTTGGTAAACGTTGCGATGCACAAGCTAGGAATGATATACTCCATGGGCATAATGGCCTCCTTGCCATAAACCATCCTAAACAGTGTCTTCCTAGTCATCTTCTTGCAGGTGGTTCGATAGGCCCAAAGAACTGACACGATGTGCACATCTCAGTCACTGCGATCGACATTACAGACCTTGGTCAGTGCCTACTGCAAGATCTTATTAAAAGCTTCTACATCTCCAATTTCCTGTGGATGATATGGGGTGCCTTTCGCGTGGTGAATCCAAAATTCTTCAGTCAAGACCTGTATTGTTTCGTTCACAAAATGTGTACCTCTATCGCTCATTAAGATCTTCAGACAGCCAAACCTAGTCAGAATCTGCTCAAAAATGAAGTGCGCAGTGGTATCTACAATGCAATCCTTCACAGCTTGTGCTTCAGCCCATCTGGTTACATAATTAGTCGCAGTGATGATGTAGCATGCACCTATCTTCTTTCCTAGCGGGTTGATGGGCCCAACGAATTCCATGGCCCATTTTTCAAATGCTTACAAGGCCATTTGCGGTTGCAAGGGCATTTCGTCTCTGCGCGATGGCCTTCCTATCCTTTGGCACGTATCTTAGGCTTTGCAATAGTCGTGAGTCGCTATGCAGTGTGGGCCACCATAGCCCAGCTCTCAAGATCTTCTGCGTTGTTGCTTTTCCTGCGTAGTGACCTCCTACTACGTTCCCATGGGCTTCTGCTAATATGGCATGCCTTTCGTGCTCCAACACATATCTTCGTAGCACCTCATCAGCTCCCAGCTTATACAGATGGCCCGCTATGATGGTAAAATCCACAGCTCAGGTTACCATCTCCTTCTTCTGTTGTATTGTATATTCCGTAGGCACCATCCCCATAGTTAAGAAGTGAATGATGTCAGCGAAGTGTGCATCAACCACCTTAATCATGAATAGTTTCATATTGGGTAGTCCTTCCTCTAGGTTATTCAGTTCCTCACCGCTCTCGATTCAAGATAAGTGGTCCAATCCAGTAGTCAACTTCCCCGGCTTCATGATGATCTCAAAGTCATATTCTTGAAACAACAGCAGCCATCGGCAGATTCCCCACCCCCCCCCCACAACACAAGCTTATTTACTAGTTACTTCAAAGCTGAGTGATCTGTAAACATCTTGAAGTGCCCTCCTAACAAATAATACCGGTATTTTTGCAGTGCGTAGACCATGGCCAACCCCTCACGTTCAGTAGTGGAGTAGTTGCGCTCCGCACCAGAAAGTTTCCTACTAGCAAATGCAACTAGATGGTCAATGTCTCTGTCTCCAGGCTGCATAAGGACAACTCCCAAGGTGATCCCTGATGCATCTACATGAACATGGAAAACCTTCGCCCAGTCGTGAAATATGAGGATGGGCACAGAGACCATCTTCTCCTTGAGTAGTTCGAAGCTCTTCTGACACTCCTCGTCCCAAAAAAACAAAACGTCCTTCTTTAGCAATTTATCCATAGGTGTTGTGATCAGCACGTATCCTTGAATGAACTTCCTGTAGTAGCCTGTATGTCCGAGGATAGAGCACAGCTGTTTCTTAGTTGTAGGTACTGCCAGGTTGATGATAACTGCTATTTTTGCCAGGTCAACCATCAATCCTTGTCGACAGACTATGTAACCGAGAAAGATCCCGAAGGGTACACAAAATATGCACTTCTTGATATTCAGAGAAATATGTTGCTTTCTATAGGCGTCCAACATCATGTGCAAGTTTGAAACGTGCATCTTTACCAACCCGAAGATGGTCCAGTCATCAAAATATACCTCCAAAAACTTGTGAATGAACTCCTTGAATATTGCGAACACTAACCGCGAAAAAATGGCAGGGGCATTCTTGAGCCCAAATGGCATGAAATTATTCTCAAAAGATCCCAATTTAGTGGCGAACGTAGTTTTTTTGTGATCTTCAGGTGCGATCCTGATCCGATGGTAGCCCAAGAACCCATTCATGAGTGAGTATGATTCCTGCCCCCCATGATTTCAAGGATTTCATCTGAGAATGTCATAGGAAAGGGATCACATATGCAGGCATAATTCAATTTGCATAGGTCAACACAGATCTGTATTTCTCCCTTAGTCTTTTTCTCCTGAACCACCATAGGACTTACCCAATCTGACTGTTCGACTGGTTCGATGATACCTACAGAGAGAATTTTTTCGATTTCTTCCTTGACCTTTTGTTTGTACTTGGGGTTTAACTGATAAGGGCACCTCTTCACAGGGTGTGCATATCGTTTTAAGGTAATGCGCATGACCCCCAAGTCCCCTGTAATCCCTTTTAGTTCCGAGAATTTCGTAGGAAATAGGTTTTGGTATTCCGTGAGGAGTTATGAAAATTTTCCCACAGTATCACCGTCCCAGTAGTCCCCAATTTTAGCTAGATTAGGTTGCTCCTCCATCCCAATGTTGACTTCTCATAGCTTCAGAGGCTTAGTGACATTGACAGTATGCAATGGGGGTCCAGCAACTACGCTCTCTCCCTCTGATTCTGGGATATAGACATTTCATGGGTCTTTGTCACATTCCTCTATTGATAGATTGTGACATTTGACAATATCCTCCATCTGTGTCTCCCAGGTTGGTGCCCCATGTGCTGCACAAGGGCATGATTCATTAAATACAAAGGCATCATATATCCTACAGAGCTTCTTTGAGTGCCTCCATTCCTCCTATCAAACCAAATGTCCCTACAAACTCATCCTTCAGGGTTTCCGAGTGGCGGGTGCGTTGGTGTAGTTCTGCACCTAAATACCATGCGGTCGGGATTGGCCCCAAAGCATGAATGAACAGATGGACCCATTCCTCTCTATTTCATTCACACCATTTCTCCATTCAGGCGGACAAGTGCTCGCGCGGGTCCACTAGGCCAAGGAAAGTCTTTACGCACAGGTGAGACGGGGGTTCAAACCGTAGGATCATCATTTCGCAACACTCCTCCCAGTCCTGGAACATTCCCTTATGCGTATCCCATCACCTCGCAGGGGTTGCGCACATGGCTAGATTAAGGGCCCACAACCTTTGCTCCTATGAGACTTTAGCTTCAAATGTTCACAAAAACTCCCTAATACTACCAGAACCATCAAAGTAGGGCAGTTCTCTTACCTCCAATGAGATGCACTGGAAGTCCCTTGTGATTCTAAGACATCGCAGCGCAGATACATCATCTAACCAATTCTGCCAATATTCTATCTCCCCGTCAGAGTCAGAGAATCATTCTCTATCCTTCTCCTAGCAAAGCACACCATCAGTCGTAGGGTTGATCCAATCCTCGTCTCGAGCAGTGAATTTATAGATGTGATCCACATCCTCTTCTTTGTTCACTGGTTCTGTATACTGCTCTCCTTCCATAGGGTCTAGTGGGACTATCACCCTCGTGCCCTCATTCTCAAACACCATGCTCCTTTTCTTTAGGTTGGTAATGCCTCCCATGTCTATTGCCCAATCCAATCCTAGGAGCACTGGATAGGGGTCTGCATCTTCCACAATCTGAATTACCTCAAAGTCGGCGATGACCTTAACTCCTGTGATATCTACCATAATTTTTGACAGCCTTCACAATGGTATGATCTTCTATTGGTTGGACATGCACAACTGGATAGTAGATCATTCCAACTTAGGCTCTCCCATCCACTGCCAATTTTTCTTGGGCAGTACGTTCGTGTCTAACCCCAGGTCCAAAAGAACCTGATACGTTTCATAGTTGCCAATCTGTGTTGTTAGCCGCATTTCCCGACCAATTTGTTTCTTATGCTTGTAAATTTTTTGCACATCCTTAACTTCTGGGGGAGGGTTATTTCTCTCTGTGTAGCTGTATATTGGTGGTTGTAGATTTTCTACTGCCTTCTGGTTGTGTAGCAGCTTCATACAAGCCTATAGAAATGGTTTAACTTCGTCATTTGTTCTTAGGTTTGCTGGAGCTTTTGAAGTAGATGCCTCATCCTTAGTAAAGTCTTTGCGAGTTGGAAAGAAGGTTTCCTTTTCCCTTTGTAGGTCCAATATTTCCTGTTTGACAGCTGCTTTCCAGATAAGAGGATCAGCTGTGGATTTCTCCTTAGCTCCTCCAGTATCCATGCCACTGCGCATTATGACATTAATACTTGGTCCTTCATCATGCGGTTCCACCTTAACCCTCTGCACATTTTACATAGGCGTCTGTTGTTTTTCCTGCATTTTTGCTATCAAGACTGGAAAATCTTCAATCACATGGTCCAGTTGTCGACAATATCATCAATATTGTCTCGTAGGGCTTGGAAAATCCCTCACAAAGTGCCCTATTTCTCCACAATTGTAATAGATCAGTTGTCCTCTTCCCTGACCTGCGCCTCCACCCCTTCCCCCTCCCCTGCCCCTTGCTGGGGAGCCTCCTCTGCTTGAAGGGGATAGTGGTGAAGAAGGGTTAGCCTGTACCCTGTATAGGTTTCCTCGATCTATCATCAATTCATAGATCCGGTAGTTATGCTCGTCATGCCCCACTGAGGATCAGAATCGACACCATTGTTGCTTCAACTCTGGAACGTAAGCACTAAGACGGGGACAATGGTTAGTATCATGTAGCCCGACAACACGAAAATCAGCGCACCATAACGTCGAACCACTCAGTCCCATAGCCTCCTTAGGGCGCAATGGTCTAGGTCCCCCAGCCTGCATGTAATCTATCAGCAGAGGACACTGATCCTTGGTATGGCCAAACACCCTTCATCTTATGCACCATATGTCTGGACTAGCCTCTTTCCCTCGTTCTTTTTGTAGGTTTTGTATTTCAAGGTGCATTGCCTCCAGCTGTCCCTAGATCTTCTGTACCCAAAACTGGGCATCATCTATTGGCGTAGCCTCTAGTTTCATAGCAATCTCCAAGGCTTTCTCTTGCGTCTCAATTGCTTGCTAACCCATAGGTCCGCGTAGGTGAGGTAGTAGCATAGCGATAAACCATTCCCCTTGTTTTCTATCATCATACAGGAATTCTCAATCTCTCATAACCTTATTTAGCCACTGATCAGCTTCCCATACAAACTCAGTGGGTCCCTATCTGAAGTATTTTAGGTCAGTTACCAGTTGCGAGTAGGACTTAGGCTTTTGGAATTGCTGCTTTAAAGCTTTCTTAATCTCCTGAATGGACGGATCCACATGCTATCTTACATATCCCATATACCAGTCCAAGGCCCTTCCTTTAAAGGTGAGTGATAGTTGCCCTCTCTTTACAGCATCGGTAGCCACATTCTGTGCAGTCCATACTGATTCTGCTACAAACCAAAATCGGTCCATATCTTCATCTCCGACACCCTTGAAGGTAGGTAGCTTCATGTGTGTGGCCATATCTTCTTCGAGTGGCAACGAAGGTGTGGGTGACTTCTTACCCTTATGTTGACTTGAAGGTGGTGTAGTTGGACTATTTCTTTCGTGTGCATCCGATTATCTTAATGGATTTTAGATGGATCGATCTCCTTCTTGATTAGTTCGGTAGTACTTACCACTTCGTGTTGTACTCTCGCTTAGATCAGAGGTCATTCACTCGGTGTGGCTGTTAGATGATCCAAATATCATAATGTAAAGTTAAGATAAAATATTTATTAAATTAGAATATTTAATAAATATTAGAGACACTTAGAAATAGAATATTGTTAGCAAAGATATGAATCTAGAATAGAGTCGTATCTTAGGCTCTAAAATAGGAATAAAGATAGTAGATTGGATAAAAGATCATTTATTGTAAATGGACACTTGTTGTTTTATCAAGTGGTCCATAACTAAATTAAGTTAGGACATATAGCTTATAAATAGGTTATTTTTCTAATTGCAAATTAGTGGAAGTTTACGTTTGTAAACTCTATCAATTTCTATGTAATTTCTTTTCCATTATCAATAAAATTACATGTCTGAGGACACTTCTGTATTATTGTGGTATCAAAGCTACACTAATGCAAATGATGTGAAGGTGGAGATTTCAGCTATGCAAGCTTTGAAAATTCTGCTAAGGAATTAACTGGTATGTAATCTATTCAATTTAATTTTTCCAGAAAAGAAATTTAATTATAGTTTGGATTCTAGATTATTTGATTCATTCCTTTAAAAAAAAAAAATTACGTTGCCCTCCAAATCCGCAACAACAAGCACCCCTTTGAAAGAAATTTATAGCCCTTCTCCTCCACTATGCGTACAGCAATCTACATCCCTTGTAACTTTGGCCAAGAAATCAAAACATATTGATGTCCGATGACTCTCCATCGCTATCCTTGCATTCTTCTTGAGCTCTTATTCTCTGCCTCCCACTGCACGTTCACAAGATAGCTTAATCCATTACCAACACCCTTTTCTTGTCAGTGCATGTTGATATATTGGCAGCAGCTATTAGCTAAATCTGATTATACACTTTCAGTGTATGTAATTTTTTGGAATGTAATAATGTTGGTAATGACATTACTTTATTGGTTTGATTTTTTAATTAATAGTGCAGATTTTTGCTGCGAGGAGGCAGAACTATAGAATGCAGTATTAACGTGTTTTGGCTTTTGTAATAATTATATTTAACCATAAAACATCAGTGAGCTGCTCTAAACATCAGTGAGCTCCATGGAGGACGGCTTTTATCATTTGGAGTTTTTCTGAGGGGATGTAGGTGAGATGGTGTTCCTACAACATATTCTCCACGCTGAGGACAAGTTTGCAATCATCATTTGATTCTACAATCCTCTTTTTCATGGACCCCTCCTTTTCAACCAACCACGTTGACAGAGAAATAAAAAATGGATTCCATTGGGAACCCGCATCGACAGAGTAATGCTGCTGTAAATTCCATTGTTTTACTTGTTTCATCCACCAAATCCCTTTCGAGTCTCCATGCCAATGTGTTAGTTGGGATCCGATTGAGAAATCCAACTGGAAATACTATATCGCAACACATTCTCCCACAATGGCACCATCTATAATATTTACTACATTTTTGGCATTTGCGTTAATCCTCCTATTCATCACCGGGGTTCGATCTCAATGATCCCTCAATGAACTGGTTCTCACGTCTCATATAAACCAGCAAGGTGAATCCGCAAGGTAGCGCCCCTCTCTGAGTTCTCGACATCGATGCCAAGGGCGGTGCCACAATAAGGCAGTTCTGAGTACATTTTCTATATAGATTTTGCAGCTTCCGAGGCAGACCCTCATGCCCAACGGGCCCTTGAAGAAATACTGGTCTTGTTGCTCACAAAAGTAGCACAATGATTGAAGGATGAATGATGATGGGACAAAGTGTGGTTTTCAAGGTTAACATTGAAGGATAAATAAGTGAAGGGATATATATATTTCATGTAATTTTTTTTATTTTATTTTTTGGAGGTACAAGTAGTATTGTAATATTTTGTAAAATTTGGAGTTATAAGGGAGACAATTGAAATTTTTTTGGAGCAATAAGGTGAAGTGAAAAAAAAAAAGGTGAAAATGTTGTCATTGTTTTTGGATGAATAAGTAGAATTTTTATTTTGGAGAAATAAGGATTATTATTTGTAACTCAAAGTACCTTTTACTTTCAGGGGGGTTAGATTTTTTTTTTTTAAGAAATTTGTAAGGGCATTGTCAAGTGGTCAAATTTTTCAAAGATTTCATTGTAAACACTCAACGAGAAATTGATTAGAGCCAAGTGCAAAGCTCAGTCATTTTTCTCCCTTTTTAATGACTATACGAGGGTCAAGGCCAAGCTCCGATAGATCGTTTTTTGCGTCGCGTGTTTCATGTGACGAGTTTCTCATCCTTTCTTGTGCTTGATTCCTTTGGTGTGCTGCTTCAACACTACAATGTCAAAGTTAATTAATTTTTTCTCTGATTTTGATGAGCTAGAAGGGGTGAAATCTTATAAGACATGGAAACGTCTAATTGAAAGCACTCTCATATATAATAAATTGTGGCATGAAATATGCGATGGCAACATTTAACCTAATAAACCAATAGATGCAGCTTCACTTGAAAAATGGGAAGTAAAAAATGCCAAGGCATTAGCTCTTATAAAGGCTTCAGTTAATAATGAAATGTACATACATATTGAAAATGCCTCAGATGCATGGACTACTTTACGTACATTCAAAGATCTCTTTGATACACAACCTGAATTAAAGAAGTTTGATCTTTAGTTAAAATTTCTTCAACAGAAATTAACTGAAGGTGGTGATGTCCTTGAATATATTTCACGGCTTAAAAACATCAAGAAAGAAATAATAAATGTTGGTTTTCAAGCTGTCGATGAAAGTTTCTTGACTACAATTTTAATTTCTGGATTGCCATCATCTTACACACACTTTTTGGAAACTTTGCAAGTCACTGGAAAGTTAGAGAAGATAAATTTTGATGAATTGAGTGATATGTTAGCCCAACATGATAAAAAATTTGGGAAGAAGAAACATATTGGGGAAGATGTCTTCTTCACCGAAGCCAGCTCAAGTAACTCCTCAGTTGATAGTTCAAGAAACCGAGGAAGAGGAAATTTCAATCAAAGTCAAGCAACCCAAGGTCGTGGTCGCAGTCAAAGCAGAGGAAACAATTTCAACATAGTCTACAATTCAGGCAGGAACAATTTTAAAGGAAGAGGCAACAATCAAAGTAGAGGATATAATCAAGGCAGAGGACAAAGTCCAGACAGAGGAAAAACTCAAAACAGAGGCCAAAGTAGAGGCAGAGGACAGTATTAAGGCAAAGGACAGTCTCAAGGTAGAGGCAGAGATTTCAGTCAAATTGTTTGCAGGAGATGTAACAAAGCTGGCCATTATGCAAAAGATTGTAGAACTTCTATTGATAAAATTCCCAAGTTTCATCCAAACTTTGCACAGTTTGCAAATGATGAAGATGATCCTGATGGTTCAGAATATGTCTTCAGCAACACAGAATCAATAGCTTTACAGGTTTCAATATTTCTTAGAAGTGATTATGAAGATGCATGGATTATAGATACATGCACAACCCAACACCTGACTTTTCAATGAGATTTCTTTTGGAGCTTCCAACAATGCCATCTCAATTCAATCTATCTCGCTGATAAAACAAATCATACTCCTTTTGGCAAAGGAGTAGTTAAATTTTTTTTACCTGGCATTGGAGAAAGAATGATTTCAAATGTATGGTATGTCCCAACATTTAAGAAAAATTTGTTATCTTTAGTCACAATTCGACAAGTGGGACATATGGTGATTATGGAAGATGGCTTAGTTAAAATTAACTCAGTCAAACAGAATATGAAAATAGTAATGACAGGTTATGAAGATGGAAAACTGTTAAGGATGAAAGGGATAGTTATTCCAAGAAGTTCTGCCTTTGCAGGAGAAACAAGTACAGACATTTCACTGATCATATTTTGGCATGTAAGATATGGCCATCTCAACTTTGACAGTCTCTCTCAGTTACAAAAACAGGGAATGGTTAAGGGACTTCCAACCTTCAAAAAGGAAAATGCAAAATGTGAATCTTGCGTTTATGGAAAAAAACATCGAGAGACTTTTCCTACAAGTTCATGGCACACAAACAGGCATTTGCAGTTGGTTCACAGTGATATTTGTGAACCCTTACCAACTTTGCTAGGAGGATGCAGATATTTCTTACTCTTTGTTGATGATTTTAGCAGGATGACTTGGGTATATTTTTTGAAGCAAAAGTCAGAAGCATTTTAAAAGTTCAAAACTTTTCGTCAGCTTATTGAAAATGAAGTAAATGAGAAGATTAGCACTCTTAGAACTGACAATGGCGGAGAATTCACTTCAAATGACTTCAAAATGTATTGCATGGATAATGGCATAAAACGACATCTTACCAATGTCTACACTCCGCAACAAAATGGAGTAGTAGAAAGAATGAACCGTACCTTGTTAGGAATGGCGAGATCTATGTTAACTTTCAAAATGTAAAGTCCTATATATTGGGCTGAAGCAATTCATACCGTTGTCTACTTAAGGAAAATATCTCCCACTGCTTCTTTAGACGGAATCACACCTTATGAATCATGGTTTGGCTTCAAACCTCGGGTTAAACATCTCAGATTTTTTGGATCGGTATTTTATGCCTTAGTTCCGAAGGAAAAACGAACTAATCTTGACTCATGAAGCTTGAAGTGCACAATGATTGGGTATTCTGATGAGAAGAAAGGGTGCTGAATTTTGTCAAATGGGAAATTTATTGTAAGCAGAGATGTGATTTTTGATGAAAATGAGAGTAAGAGTGTTGAAGAAGTAGAAATACTTCTTCAAAAGTTAGAAACAAAAGGTGATAAAATAATTGTAAATATACAAAGTCAACCAAATTCACACAATTGGTAAGAGCTTGAGTTTCCTTCATTTGAAAATGATTCATCCAGACCATCTTCTTCACCAGCGTCGTCTGGGTCTTCTAGAATTTCATCCAAATCTCCTAGCAGCAACAGTTCTTCTGACAATGACTCTCCACCCCCGGAACCTGCGGTTGATAAAAAAACATCAGTTTACATCAACCCTCTTTACAATGATGGTGCTTTTTCACAATCTCAAACCAGTGAACATCAATTGCCAAAATGGGCAGTTCAACTTTTGAAAGATGTAAGGCCTAATGAACAGAATAAAACAGGAATAAGGGGATCACAAAGAAACGAAGGAAATGTTTCCTTGATAGCAAATGATTTTACTGAACCTTCTACTTATCGAGAGGTAGTAAAACATAAAGAATGGCTACATGCTATGGTTGATGAATATCAGGCAGCTATCGACAAAAACACTTGGAAACTTGTTGATTGTCCTTAGAATGTTAAACCCATCAGATGAAAATGGGTTTACCGAATTAAGTACAAGAAAAATGGCGATATCGACAAGTATAAAGCAAGACTTGTTGCAAAGGGTTTTGCACAATAGGAAGGCATAGATTATGAGGAAACGTTTGCCCCTACCGCTAAATGGAACACCATCCGACTCACACTTGCCTTAGCAGCTCAAAAAGGATGGAAAGTTCATCAAATGGATGTAAAAAGTTCTTTCCTCAACGAGGATTTATAGGAAGAAGTGTACATGACACAACCACCAGGTTTTGAAATTGAAGGACATGAACATAAAGTATGCAAACTAATAAAGGCTTTATATGGTTTAAAACAAGCTCCCCGAGCTTGGTATGCCAAAATGGATGAAAACCTTCGAAAATTTGGTTTTCAACAAAGTGAATCTAATGATACCTTGTATGTACGCCAACAAGGTAAAAATCTGGTGATTCTGGTTATGTATGTAGATAATTTTATTATCACTGGCAAAAATGATGATCACATTGCACAGGTGAAAAAGGAGTTACATGCAGGTTTTAAGATGACATATTTGGGACTACTTCACTACTATCTTGGAGTTGAAGTATTCCAACATCCACATCATATCTTCATTTCTCAGAATAAGTATGGAGCAGAAATTCCTCAGCGATTTGGAATGCAATATTACAAGCTTGTTCTTACCCCTATGGAACAAAACTTGAAACTTTCAAAATTTGAAGGGGGGGGGTTTTGGATAGCACTACTTATCGACAGTTGATTGGTATCCTGATTTATCTGAAAACTACTTGACCAGATCTTTCTTATGCCGTCAGCATTCTTTCCCACTTTATGCAGGAACCACAAGATAGCCACTAAAATGCAACCAAAAGAGTTCTTCATTATATCCAAGGAACAAAAGATTTTGGTCTTCTTTACAAAAAGACTAAAAATTTTGTACTTGGTGGATTTTCAGATGCCGACTTTTCTGGCAGTATTGATGATAGGGCATCAACCTCAGGTTATTTAATGAACATGGGGTCAGCTGCAGTGTCCTGGAGTTGCAATAAGCAAGCTATAGTGGCCACTTCTTCAGCAGAAGCAGAGTACATATCAGCATGGGAAGCAGCATGTGAGATTGTTTGGTTGCGTAGAGTTTTACAAGACTTGGGAATTCCTCCAGCAGAAGCTACTTTGTTATTCATCGACAACCATTCAGTAATAAAGCTTGCCAAGAATCCAGTTTTTCATTCAAAGACAAAGCATGTGGACACCAAGTATCATCATATCAGATCACTCATTGCAAAGGATGTCATCAAGCCGATTTATTGTCCTTCAGAAGATCAGACTTCCTTCACCAAACCTCTTAGCAAAATAAAATTTACTAAGTTCAGGGATGAACTTGGTATATGTTGTAATGTATCTTTGGATCATAGGGGGGAATGTTAGATGATCCAAATATCATAATGTAAAGTTAGGATAAAATATTTATTAAATTAGAATATTTAATAAATATTAGAGACACTTAGAAATAGAATATTGTTAGCAAGGATAGGGCTCTAGAATAGAGTCGTATCTTAGGCTCTAAAATAAGAATAAAGTTAGTAGATTGGATAGAATATCATTTATTGTAAATGGACACTTGTTTTTTTATCAAGTGATCCATAACTAAATTAAGTTAGGACATATAGCTTATAAATAGGTGAGTTTTCTAATTGCAAATTAGTGGAAGTTTACGTTTGTAAACTCTATCAATTTCTATGTAATTTCTTTTCCATTATCAATAAAATTACGTGTCTGAGGACACTTTTGTATTATTGGCTACATAGAACGCGTTTTTCGCATAGTAAAATTTTGATTAACAATGGCAGTGTTTTCAAGAACTTACCCTGGAACCCTTTGAAGAACCTTCGCTCTGCTTCAGAATAGGATACAAACTGATCAACTGTGAATTTTGTCACAAATCCTCCCAGCACGCTATCCACCCAATGAATAGCATGCAGGTGATTGTATTGTCAGTCCTCTCCAGCTGTTGAATCGATTCTGGTGTCCACTGCGTAACCTGATCGTCCTTCCAACATGTCTGGAATTCTACAAGCCTTGCCAACCACTCCTGAAGCTCGTGCGCAAAGGTTACAAAGAAAATCTCATAGACTTCGGTGAATATGTACTTATTCTTCCACTTATCAGCTGTCAGCTTTGTGCTGCGATTCTCCTTTACAGAAAATTCCTGAATCTGTCTTTCAAACCAGTCTTCAATTTCCACCCTCTTAGGTCTCCAAGGACCTTGTGGCATTACCCGATCTCTCTCTCAAAGTGCTCCCAGTCCCGGAAATGAAACCATTTGTTGGCTTGAGAGGACCTGACCTAGGTTCGGAGGTGAAGGCTTGCTAACAAACCCCTATACTGCTGGCCCTTTCGGTAATGACCTACTTGCGTAGGTCAAGGTCTCACCCGAAGTAGTATGGGAGGGTGCTGGAACTTGGTTTTTTCACCCTAAGAGAGAAAAGGTAATTTGATGTAGATCTAGGTTGCAACTTATTAGGTTCACACAGAATGAGTCTATTCGCATCTCTTTTAACAATGTAATCAACATGTAACCATAATGAAGCTATTATATCTAATCAGCATATTCGCATCCACGTGCGTATTACCAAATACCATCACAGAGCTCTATAACGGCAGCCAATATCAAATCACAGATAACTTATTCCAATTCCACAACATAGATACATTCGCAGCTTAAACAAATAACATATATGCGCTTTTAACAGTAAACACAACCAATTTAGATAACACACGGATACCTCAACTATACTTCGCATTCATTAATATCAAAGATCCACTTACAACCCAAACATAGCCCACGCACACAGCCTAGCAAGGTCTGCACATAGTAGGACTGAGGATCTCCGCACACACAGCCAGCAAGATTCCTTACCCAAAACAACCCAAATATATCTTAACAATTCGCACGTAGCACCAATCTATTGACTTACTTACTTACTAGACCCAACTATCTATCTATTTATAATATCGTAGCCTTCGCTACCTTATGGTCTGCAAACCGTGGTTTGTGGACCCTAGAGCTACCCTTTAACCCATTACAACACATTAGGGGCTTTGACCCACCCCAAAACCCCTACGCAGGACCGATTTTAACAAAATTGTACCAAAAACGCAGGTTAGGGAACCTCGTTCCAATAGAATTTCTTTTATTTTTACCTCATACACTTCCATCAAGGATACAAAGGAGGTGCGTAAGATGGCACAACCTATTTTCCTATCCTATGTAAAAGGTACCTTGGAATCTACCTTCCATTATTAATAAAATTAAACGAAAATTAATATAGTGTAAAAAAGAGTCTAATGGACATCAAATATCATTCAGATTCTTTCATTGTCTATATAAAGAGAAGGAAATGTTTTAAAAGACACTAGGAAACTCATATAGATCTGGAATACAAAGAAAGAAGATGAAGACATGTCTTTCCATAAAAATAATAACTCTCATTGTCTAGATATTGAACAAATATCTAAAGAAACATTGAATATAGTAGAGATCCTACTATCTTAACAATCATCGCAAAAATGTTAAGTTCTTCCTAATTTTTTCCCCAACAACACCTTTGGATGGAAATCAATCAAATTTTCTCCAAAAGCTCATTTTTAGTAACTTCACTACAATAGAACAACATTTGAGTGGGATGACCTACATCAATAGAATCCCTAACATATTTAGTTATTTTATAGTATATGGAAAATAATATATTATATGGAAAACAATATGCACCCATACACCCTACAACAACTTTATATGAAAACAATATGCACCCCATGAACACTGCAATAGACCACTTACTATTTTCTATGCTAGGAGATATACCATTCAATCTAAAAGTGCTTTACATTAGAACGGTATATAACATATAAAACTTTAAATACTCTATATCGATTTACTTATTGTCGTTGTTCATATCAACATGACAATAAATTATTAATGATACCAAATGTTAGAGCCAGCCACACTGCAAACACAAAAGACATTCATTGATACCTAGTTGATAAAAAAGAATTGATCACAAGACAAACCCACCAACAGTGCAAGAAAGAACTAATGTTGTTGCGCACAAATTTTGTCACTAAATATTGATCATAATTGCTAAATTAAATTAGAGAAGACGAGCCTTCTCAAAAATCAACATATGAAAAATGGTAAAAGCGATAGATATAGTGCAGTGAGCTAAGAATAATTATATTTATACCTGATATACCTTTTAAAAAATGATAATAATTTTTAGGTGTAGACAAAGTAAAATGAGGTAAATTCACTTACAACTTGAAATGCATGCCAATGTCCTTGATAAAGTTGCAGTAGGATCTCCACAAATTGACCTCCTTCTTGGCATTGATACTATCGAGTCTTGAAAGAGAAAACTTATCAGTCTTCTCCATAGTGAAGTACCTTCCATCCCCAAGTTTCTCGGCCTCCATGTTTCTAAATAAAACTAAAAACTTTCGAGCAACACCTGAAACCTAAATCCTCTTGCACAAAAATCACGCGCTCCTTTAACAATGTATCTCATTGCCAAAAAAATAAAAAAATGCACATTTAACCCTAATTTCCACCATTCAATAGAAAACAAAAACCGAAAAGGATTACAGCCATTTTTTAATGCCCATATTCTACAAATCGAACCTAAAATAAATTACATATATTCTTTAACCAAGACTTCAAATTTCAAATCCAGAATAAATTTAAACCTAATTAGAACCCCAAAGATTCCACCCTGAAATAATGCGATTTTTAAACCTCAATTCGATATATTCGAATTTTAATGTAAAAAGTGATACTCTTAACCCTAAAATTATGCTAATCAGTGGTTGTCATTGATGTTAACCCAAGCAGCACCAGGGGCTACCCTGATATTGCATGGGCATTTTGACTTGACAACTTACTCTATTCCGAGTCAAGGATATTGCGATGAATCCTACTCTTCAATATATTTCGTTGATATATGGCATGCCACATAATTCTTCACAGTTTGAGAGATATTTTCATTTGAAGTTAGTAACCCCAGTTAGTGGGCCAAAACCCCATGGGGTTGCATGGCACTCATCATTGGTTGTGGTCATTGAATAGTCAATAATTAATAATTTTTAAGCTCCTAAAATCCCTCTAACATTCACTTGTTGAAGACCCTCTCAACCTAAGCATTTCTATAAATTGTGACCCTCATATCCTCCTCATGCAAGGATTTCACTGCTTCAAACTGATCATCGTGGAATTTTCGCTATAATTGTTTTTCTATGAAGCTTCAAATGCTGAAAAAAAAACTCATTTGAGCTGAAATCCTAATGAACCTCTTGACCAAATTTCAGATCTTGGTTTGCTATATTTTCAGAGATATGATCTGAGGAAGTTAGGGTTTTTGCAGGCTCCCGAATTCCATGGCAAACAAGTGACCTTGGGAAAATCTTCATAACTTTCTCTATGAGCATTGGAACCAAATTTCATAAAATGTAACAAAAATAGGACATACTTTGGTTTGTTGGGTATCGTTTTCAAGACCGAAGGTTGAAACAATGACACATGGAACTTCGTACAAGTACGCTCTACTGAACTAGTATATAATCAAATCAACATGGGATATTGGGCATAAATCATTATTAAAGAATCCAATATCAATCATGCCTATGGGGTTGGAAAGAATACTTGGAGGGCTACCACGGGACATAATTTTAGACCTTGGAGATCCGAAATTACATAGATACATCAGATTTAATATTGAGCTTCTAGAAGGCAAGAAAAAGTATGCATTCAAGGATCACCCTAGTAAGGACCACACATCAATAGTCAAGGGTAAGTCTGCTACAAAAAGGTACATATGATTAGTGTTCGAATTTTAATTTAATATCATCTCTGACATGTGTTTTTTCAGGAGAGTGTAAGTATTTTGTATGTATGTTTGTTTTGATTTTGTTCATAAATTCTAAACATATGCACATTTGAATTTTGAATATTTCTCTGACATATGTTTTGCAGGACAATGTAAGTATTTTGTTTGTATATTGTTTTGGCTCTTGTTCATTAATGCATGTGTAGGAAGGAGGCCACAATAGGAAAACTCATACACATACTAGAAGGATGTGCAATGCCAAAGTACCATTACCTGAAGCAAGCACAACAGTACTTCAGCAGCTGCTAGTGATCCAAGAAGCAATGTCAAGTCAAGTACCAGGTCGTGTCAAAATTTAGTGTTGTAAAAATCATCATTGTAAAATTGTAAAAGATTCATTATTGTAAAAGAGTCAATCTGCCTAGAGTTGAAGAGGCATTGTTGGGAGGTATAGGAGTCATTGTTGGATATTGTTATGGTTGGGTTACAATTCATAGTGTAATTGGGTGATTGGTCTAGTTTAAGAAAATAATTGTGAATCATATTGTATCATGTATCATTGTCCCTGGTATAGGAATCCACACTCTTGTCATATTTCGAATCATTATAGGGTGGAAAGGAGGTGCTAGTTTGGTGCATGAAGTCACCTAAAGGTTGGATCCTGTGAACACTTCAGGGTGGTAGGTCGGTCTAGGATGTCAGGAATCCATTCAGTTGACTACTAAAGAAACTAGGGTGTTGAGGCGTCCTTCCAATGGGAGTTGGAGAAGAATTATTTTCTATAATTCTAGGAATTTTTAGCTTTCATTTCAGTTGGGGTTGAATATTAAATAGTTTATTAGAAAAGCGTTCGGTGGTTTTTGACCCAGAGGGTGTTTTCCACCTAAAATTTGTGTGCCTATTGTGTTCTATTGTTTATTGTTGGTATTGGATAAACGTTAAGAATAATTGAAGATTAACTAATGCTCTAAAAAGGTTTAAAAGTGCTAATTGCTAAGAAATATTGATTCACTCCCCCCCCTAGTATTTCAAAAAATTGGTATCAGAGCTTGGTTCCTTCAATAGCAATCTAACAACAGGAAGGAGATCATGGAGTATACTAAGAATTTTGTTCCTTTATTCAATGGAAATAACTACACATTTTGGAGTGGAAGAATTCAGGTTCATTTTTTGGCACAAGGATACGAAGTATGGGAAATCGTCGAAAAAGGATTTACAGCGACCCATGATGAACAAGGTAAGAAAAATATGGTATATGATGCAAAGGCTAAAGATCTCATTATCAGTGGGTTATCAAATATGTCTCTCTTCAGGTACTGAGTTGAAGATTTTCTAAAGAAGTATGGGGCAAGCTTGAGAATATATATGCAGGTGACTCAAATGTGAAAGAAGCAAAGCTTCAAATTTACAGTGAAAAATTTGTTGTAATATTCCAAAATAAGAAAAGAAGAAATATGGAACATAAAAATGGAAATAGCAATGAATATCAATACACAAAGATATGAGACAAATATAGAGCCATCTTATTATGCAAATCAACAGCAAATAAGTAAAATATACTTAGGCACAATTCAAGCCATCAAGGCAAACAAGCCTCCAATGAACAAACACTCCCAAACATGAGATGTTGTTGCTATACAAAATACCGAAGAACTGGTACAGCGCAGTCCCAGTGATTATAACTGTTGCTGGGAAATACAATAATATGGATCTCCTGATATATGACTCAACAAGTTCCGAGAATAGAGATCTATACTCCCAAGCACCTTTCCAATACAATCCATAAAGGGTTTCCGGAAATACACAAAATACAAAATGGTGAACTACAGCCCTAGGGCTGAAGAATTACTACAACTAGATAGCTGAAAGGTGGTGGTTGAAATGATGTATAAATAGATGGAAACCCCTCCAATAGACTTTCCAAATGAAAGGCTGCTCCCTTCACTGGAAATCTAACTCACCAAATGTGGCACTGAATCCTCCACTGTGACTGCTCAATAGAATAAAACATTCTATCAGGAAAACTACACTGTAGGGGGTGGTAGCAACTTGGCCTGATGCCAAATGATCAAATAATTCTCAAGGACCTCCCTTGCTTGCCTCCCAGTGGAGAGGCTGCTCCCTCCACTGAAAATAAGCTCATAAAATGGCCCTATCAATCCTCCACTGCCTCTGCCCTGCAAAACAACACAACCCTGGAAGAGACTGCGTTGTGGATGATGGATGAAGCTTGGCCTAATTCCGGATGGTGGAAATGTAGCTCAACAAACCTCTCCTGTGTGGGCACTTGAAGTCCCCCGAGGATGAGGGTGGGATTCCCGCTCGAGAACACCCTTGTACTAAATAGCACAACATACTCCACTAAACAGCTAAAGCGTTCAAGAAGTCATAAAATACCAAAACATAAGCAATAATAAAAATGCCCTCTATGGCTGCCTTCCCTTCCTTACATGATTTTTGAGCCTTCTCACCTTAGGCCCCACTCATTAAAGCCACTACTCTCATGGAAACTTCCTCCCATTAACACTGTGTTGTCCCTCGTTAACTATCCACTCCCTCCAAGCGCTGGTGATTTGGTCAAACTTGACCCCATCCATATGCTTCAACCTCTATTCACACATGAGGGTGCTTTATCCAGCTACTAAGGTGATCCTAATTCACATTAGGAGTGATTTCATTCCTACTAAGGAGATTTATGGGTCTCCCTACCCTCTTATTCATCTATCTAAGTGACAAAAGAAAATTTTAATATTCCAACTAGCTGAAAGCTAATTTGGAATATTACATATGTGCAACTCAAAATGAAGGAAAATGAAAATATTGTTTCATATTTTCAGTGTGTTGATGAAACAACAAATGCATTGGAAGGTTTGGGAGAACCTGTCAACACGAAAATTGTTGATTGAAAGATCCTTAGAACCCTGTCGGTAAGATTCAACCCAAAGGTATATGTCTTGGAATATAGTTTGAATCTAACTAATCTCAACAAATATGAATTGCATGGAGTCCTTACGACATATGAAATGAGGATTGAAGAATAGGATGACACATCTCACCTAGAAACAACATTTTCCGCATCCAAGAAGACTAGTAAGGACAAGCATAATCCGAAAGTGAAAATGTGAAATTGTAAGGAAGAAGAAAAGGAAGAAGATGAAGAATAATTTTCAGATAAATAATTTTCCTACTTCATGCAAAAAATGAGAATGGTGCGGGGAAATTCAAAGGTAAACTTCCATTGATATGTTTTGATAGTGGTGAGTTTGGGAATTTTGTAGCCAAGTGTCCTCACAAAAATGAGGTTGTTACGAAAGGAAATAAAGGCTCGAGGAAATTCAACAAGAAAGGCAAGAATAAATGGTTTAAGAAGAGTTTCTTATCCAAAGAAGATAGCTCCTCATCTGAATAAGACAGTGATACTGAAGAAGAAATCAACAGAAGAGTATTGTTTATGGCCAAGCACTATAAGCAAGAAGCATCTGATGAAGAAGGAGACAAAGAAGAATAGATGACTGAGGTTGAATTTCTAAACGAAGTGACCAGGGTTATCAAAGAGCTCAAGGCCGAGAAGAATCATGTCAACACTCTTGAAGACGAATTAAAGACAAAAAGGGAACATGTCCTAAATATTAAAATCAAGGTTGAAGAATTGCTCTAGGAAGAATTAAAGGAAAGAAACAAGGAAAGAGAAGCATTTGAAGCTGAAATAGTTTCTCTACGAAAGAAAGTAAAAAATGGAAAACTCTTGAAAACTACGCCAACGACTGAAAGGCATTGGAAGAAATCATCAGCAATCAGTGATCAAAAATTGACAAGACTAGTCTTGGTTACAAAGAAAAATCTAAAATGGAGCCAAGTCCTTCTATGACAACAAAATAATATGGATATGCAAAATCTGTTGAAAATGGCAACAAGAAACAGTGAAGGAGGCCTCCTGAAACATCTTTCCTGATCCTAGTTGGAAAGTGATCACCTAAACTAGGTGGGGACCACACATGTGATTTCTGGCGCAAAGTCTATTTTTAGACTATGTCTATTTTTAGACATACGGAGCATGATTCGGGGATTCCAGTTGGAGATTCTTGAAGTATGTGTCATATTTGGTAAAAATAGATGGGACTCTATTTTTTAGGTCAAAAAAGAATTAAAACATTTTGAAGCCTCTCCTTAAAATAGGGAAGTCAAATATTATTTACTCTTAATAATATTTGGACTCTAAACATTATCTTATTCTCTTGGAGCACTTCAGTTTGATGCCTAGATGTGGCACATGCAGCTGACAGAAGGAAATACGCTTTTCCTAGGGTTTAAGTGAAGCTATTGCATGATGACTTCAGTTAGAACTCATGTGACAGAGTTTGGTGGAGTTGATTGGGGAAGTTAGTGGAGTTGTATTCAGTTTAACTAATCTAAACATAGTTGAGATTTTTGTATCCAAGTTAACTAATAGATACAATTAGTGAGAGTGGTGTGAATTAATTATTAATTAATTCACTAATTAAATACTCATAAATCAACTAAAGAATACATCAGTTAACTTCAGTGCATGGACAGTTTCAGTGGAGACCAGTGTAGAAATAGGTGAAAGAGCAGGTTAACTATCAGTTGTGACTATACTGTTGCTATTTGCAACACACAGATAGGTGGAGTAATCAATGAGGATTGCACAGTTCAATCCAGGTGGTTTATCTATATAAAGAGACCATCCCATAGCATTGAAACACGCAATTCAGGTTGGCTATCAAGTGGCTAAAGGTTGGAGCATGAGTTTTTCTAGATCTAGCTTGATAGTGTGTAGCATGGGAGGTAGTGCATGAGAGCTTGCAAAGAGCTTTGTACTATGATTGTTACATGATCTCCATGGCATGTATAATATACAGATAGTTGGGGGTTTTCAGCTTTAAGCTTTCCCATGAAATACTGTGTTCATATGTGCGAATTTTTATGGCTTTAATGTGTGCATGCAATTGATTTTATTTCCGCATGTGATGATCAATGGTAGAAGAGATTCTGTATTATGCATGAAGCTAAAATAGTGTGTGATCAGGAGAATCTCGGTGGATAACATATCAGTTATTCAAATTTCTACATGGTATCGAAGCTATATTGATCATTGGAGCGATTGCAAAGCATTGAAGCGGTTGAGTTTAGGATAAACTCAAGAAACATAAAGATGGAGAAAGCCGGAAATATACATGCATATTGTATATAATTTTCTACATGGAATGAGAGCGAGAATTTTTGGGTGCGCGAGTTTGTAGGGAATATCTGAAAAATTTTGGTGAAATATTTTCAGAAAAAAATAGCATATTTGGATTCCTTGCGAAAAAATACCCAAATTGAAAAAAAAAATCGGTCGAATCGGAGCTCGGATGAGGGAGATATCATCGATTTAAAATCAACTCTTTTGTTAGAAAATTTTGCGACGGCGGGACAATTGCAATGTGCGCGAGCCAAGAATCTACATGCACTGAGGTACAAGATGCATGCAAAGCTTTGAAGAGCAAAGCAGAGGTTAGTGACTTGGTGGTTGAGATGGAGCCTCTCAACATGCAGCGTGAGAAGCAGTCTCGGAAGGTTGTGGAGCAGCCACAACTGGAGATGCAGAAGAATCTTTATAGATTTGATGTAGATGGGATTTCTACGGAGCTTCCTACTATTGGGAAGCGGAAGGAAGACATGCAATTGAAGCTTGAGAGGGAGCGGGTTTCGCATGCAGGTGATAGTGAACCTCGGAGTGTGGAGCAGCCACAAGAGGATCATGGAGTGGAAGAGACCACTCATGCAGAGAAATTTCGTGCCAGACGGGCAGAGGGAGTGCATGCAGCTATACCACCAGGTATGAGGTGGGGCGACATGCATGATTGATCCCAAGAGGAGAGTTCTGGGCAGATTCATGAGATGGTGTGGATCTCATGGATTGAACCTGGCTACGAGGTGCCCACAGCATGGCAGTAGCAAGATCAGTTGGAGTGATGCAGGCAGATCAAAGTGACAGTGTCGGATACTGGAGCGCGGATCAGAGTTGACAACAAGTGCAAGAGTGCATGGTTGCAAGAGTTCAACAGCGCAGTAGTTCCTGATGACATGTGCAGTTGGCCAAGCAGAAGTCGAAGACTTTGATGATAGATGCTAGATGCATCAAGACTGATTGAGTTGTTTGGAGCCTATTCAGTTTTAGAGGAGTTGCAGAGCAGATGCATGGAGTTGCATGGCGCTTGCAAAGGGTGCATGGCATATGCATGGAGTTGCATGGTGCATGCATGAGTTTGCATGGCGCATGCAAAGGGTGCATGGTAAATGCATGGAGTTGCATGGCGCTTGTGGAGGTTGCAGGGCGAATGCATGGAGTTGCATGTCGCATGCAATGACAGTCCTTTCTTGTTGAGAGGGAGTGTTGAAAATGGCAACAAGAAACAGTGAAGGAGGCCTCCTGAAACATCTTTCCTGATCCTAGTTGGAAAGTGATCACCTAAACTAGGTGGGGACCACACATGTGATTTTTGTCGGAAAAATTTATTTTTAGACTATGTCTATTTTTAGACATATGGAGCATGGTTCAGGGATTGCATGTATGAGATTCTTGGAGTATGTGTCATGTTGGTAAAAATAGATGGGACTCTATTTTTTAGGTCAAAGAGGTCAAAGGCTATTTTTAGACTGCCTCTCCTAAAAATATGGAAGTCGAATATTATTACCTCTTAATAATATTTGGACTATAAACATTATCTTATTCTCTTGAAGCACTTCGGTTTGATGCCTGGATGTGGCACATGCAGCTGACAGAAGGAAATACGCTTTTCCTAGGGTTTAAGTGAAGCTATTGCATGAAGACTTCAGTTAGAACTCATGTGAGAGAGTTTGGTGGAGTTGATTGAGGAAGTTAGTGGAGTTGTATTGAGTTTAACTAATATAAACATAGTTGAGCTTTTTGTATCCAAGTTAACTAATAGATACAATTAGTGAGAGTGGTGTGAATTAATTATTAATTAATTCACTAATTATAAACTCATAAATAAACTAAATAATACATCAGTTAACTTCAGTGCATGGACAGTTTCAGTGGAGACCAGTGCAGAAATAGGTGAAAGAGCAGGTTAACTATCAGTTGTGACTATACTGTTGCTATTTGCAACACACGGATAGGTGGAGTAATCAATGAGGATTGTGCAGTTCAATCCAGGTGGTTTATCTATATAAAGAGACCATCCCATATCATTGAAACACGCAATTCAAGTTGGCTATCAAGTGGCTAAAGGTTGGAGCATGAGTTTTGCTAGATCTAGCTTGATAGTGTGTAGCATGGGAGGTAGTGCATGAGAGCTTGCAAAGAGCTTTGTACTATGATTGTTACATGATCTCCATGACATGTATAATATACAGATAGTTGGGGATTTTTAGCTTTAAGCTTTCCCATGAAATACTGTGTTCATATGTGTGAATTTTTATAGCTTTAATGTGTGCATGCAATTGATTTTATTTCCGCATGTGATGATCAATGGTAGAAGAGATTCTGTATTATGCATGAAGCTAAAATAGTGTGTGATCAGGAGAATCTTGGTGGATAACATATCGGTTATTCAAATTTCTACATGGTATCGGAGCGATATTGATCATTGGAGCAATTGAAAAGCATTGAAGCGGTTGAGTTTTAGGATAAACTCAAGAAACATAAAGATGGAGAACGCCGGAAATATACATGCATATTGTATATAATTTTATACATGGAATGAGAGCGAGAATTTTTTGGGTGCGCGAGTTTGTAGGGAATATCTGAAAATTTTTGGTGAAATATTTTCAGAAACAAATAGCATATTTGGATTCCTTGCGAAAAAATACCCAAATTGAAAAAAAAAAATCGGTCGAATCGGAGCTCGGATGAGGGAGATATCATCGATTTAAAATCAGCTCTTTTTGTTAGAAAATTTTGTGACGGCGGGACAATTGCAATGTGCGCGAGCCAAGAATCTACATGCACTGAGGTACAAGATGCATGAAAAGCTTTGAAGAGCAAAGCAGAGGTTAGTGACTTGGTGGTTGAGAGAGAGCCTCTCAACATGCAGCGTGAGAAGCAGTCTCGGAAGGTTGTGGAGCAGCCACAACTGGAGATGCAGAAGAATCTTTATAGATTTGATGTAGATGGGATTTCTACGAAGCTTCCTACTATTGGGAAGCGGAAGGAAGACATGCAATTGAAGCTTGAGAGGGAGCGGGTTTTGCATGCAGGTGATAGTGAACCTCGGAGTGTGGAGCAGCCACAAGAGGATCATGGAGTGGAAGAGACCACTCATGCAGAGAAATTTCGTGCCAGACGGGCAGAGGGAGTGCATGCAGCTATACCACCAGGTATGAGGTAGGGCGACATGCATGATTGATCCCAAGAGGAGATTTCTGGGCAGATTCATGAGATGGTGTGGATCTCATGGATTGAACCTGGCTACGAGGTGCCCACAGCATGGCAGTAGCAAGATCAGTTGGAGTGATGCAGGCAGATCAAAGTGACAGTGTCGGATACTGGAGCGCGGATCAGAGTTGACAGCAAGTGCGAGAGTGCATGGGTGCAAGAGTTCAACAGCGCAGTAGTTCCTGATGACATGTGCAGTTGGTACCAACAGAATTCGAAGACTTTGATGATAGATGCTAGATGCATCAAGACTGATTGAGTTGTTTGGAGCCTATTCAGTTTCAGAGGAGTTGCAGAGCAGATGCATGAGTTTGCATGGTGCATGCAAAGGGTGCATGGCATATGCATGGAGTTGCATGGTGCATGCATGAGTTTGCATGGCACATGCAAAGGGTGCATGGTATATGCATGGAGTTGCATGGCGCTTGTGGAGGTTGCAGGGCGAATGCATGGAGTTGCATGTCGCATGCAAAGACAGTCCTTTCTTGTTGAGAGGGAGTGTTGAAAATGGCAACAAGAAACAGTGAAGGAGGCCTCCTGAAACATCTTTCCTGATCCTAGTTTGAAAGTGATCACCTAAACTAGGTGGGGACCACACATGTGATTTTCGTCGGAAAAATCTATTTTTAGACTATGTCTATTTTTAGACATATGGAGCATGGTTCAGGGATTGCATGTATGAGATTCTTGGAGTATGTGTCATGTTGGTAAAAATAGATGGGACTCTATTTTTAGGTCAAAGAGGTCAAAGGCTATTTTTAGACTGCCTCTCCTAAAAATATGGAAGTCGAATATTATTAGCTCTTAATAATATTTGGACTATAAACATTATCTTATTCTCTTGAAGCACTTCAGTTTGATGCCTGGATGTGGCACATGCAGCTGACAGAAGGAAATACGCTTTTCCTAGGGTTAAGTGAAGCTATTGCATGAAGACTTCAGTTAGAACTCATGTGAGAGAGTTTGGTGGAGTTGATTGAGGAAGTTAGTGGAGTTGTATTCAGTTTAACTAATCTAAACATAGTTGAGCTTTTTGTATCCAAGTTAACTAATAGATGCAATTAGTGAGAGTGGTGTGAATTAATTATTAATTAATTCACTAATTAAATACTCATAAATCAACTAAAGAATACATCAGTTAACTTCAGTGCATGGACAGTTTCAGTGGAGACCAGTGCAGAAATAGGTGAAAGAGCAGGTTAACTATCGGTTGTGACTATACTATTGCTATTTGCAACACACAGATAGGTGGAGTAATCAATGAGGATTGTGCAGTTCAATCCAGGTGGTTTATCTATATAAAGAGACCATCCCATAGCATTAAAACATGCAATTCAAGTTGGCTATCAAGTGGCTAAAGGTTGGAGCATGAGTTTTGCTAGATCTAGCTTGATAGTGTGTAGCAAAGGAGGTAGTGCATGAGAGCTTGCAAAGAGCTTTGTACTATGATTGTTACATGATCTCCATGACATGTATAATATACAGATAGTTGGGGGTTTTTAGCTTTAAGCTTTCCCATGAAATAATGTGTTCATATGTGTGAATTTTTATGGCTTTAATGTGTGCATGCAATTGATTTTATTTCCGCATGTGATGATCAATGGTAGAAGAGATTCTGTATTATGCATGAAGCTAAAATAGTGTGTGATCAGGAGAATCTCGGTGGATAACATATCATTTATTCAAATTTCTACAAAATCTAACAAGCAAGTAGAACTCTCATCCAACTCAAGAGATCAGGACTCGTAGGAAGAACCATGGAAGACAATTCCTTGAAGAAGATTTCCTCCCATGTATTAACCTAAATTCTAGGTCATTGTTATTCATGTGGAAGGTTTGGACAT
Organism: Pinus albicaulis; assembly: GCA_034641835.2. Taxonomy (NCBI): domain Eukaryota; kingdom Viridiplantae; phylum Streptophyta; class Pinopsida; order Pinales; family Pinaceae; genus Pinus; species Pinus albicaulis. The sequence continues at coordinate 1,417,702,636 of CM076572.1, read as the reverse complement.
AGAGTTATAGAATGTCGCACATATGTTTGGAATAAATACAGTTTTAGGAGATCTTTCAGAAATGGATATTCTGGAACTGAGAAGAATATTAACAGATTTGATCCTTTGAGAGATGATGTTGAATGTTACAAACGTAACAATTTTTGACACCAGGCTAAATATTGCAGACTTGGAAGTTATTCAAAGGAATTCTCACAAAATCAGAATGAAAAAATATGGAAAAAGAAGATTGAAAAATGTGATATTGTTCTCAAGTCTCAAAGAAACAAAAACTTTTGGTATGTTGATAGTGGTTGCTCAACTCATATGATTGGACATAGGAATAGGTTCATATCCTTGAAGGAAAAGAAGGATGGAATAGTGTCTTTTGGAAATGTCGGGTCTTTGAACGTCATAGGAGTAGGCACGGTCACACTTGGAAGCAAGAGTGCATTAGCGAAGGATGTGTTGTTAGTTTAAAATATGAATCATAATATTCTAAGTTTTGGACAGATGTGAAATCAGGGACACACGATGTTATTTAACTCTAATAAATGTGAAATCAGGAAAGGCAAGTTCGGTAAAATTGTGGCTACAGCAAGCAGAGCTTCAAATGACATATATATTTTGGATGAGACACCTAAAGGGTGTTTTTTTGGAGAAAGAAGATGAAAGTTGGTTATGGCACAAATGAATGGGACATATCAATTTTGACAATTTGGTTAGGATCAACAAGAAGGAAGAAGTAAGAGAAATACCTAAAATTTCAAAACCTACCAATACAATATGTAAATATTGTTGGCATGGAAAGCAGAAAAAATTTGAGTTCAAGACAAAAGAACCCTTTGCATCACGTCCATTGGAATTAGTACATATTGATCTATGCGGTCGTATGAGAACAAAAGGTTCAGACAGATAATTATATTTTATGCTAATGGTAGATGATTACACTAGAATGACAGTCGTCGGCTTCTTAAATAAAATGTATGAGGCATTTAAGTATTTTAGAATTTACAAGGAATTGGTCGAAAATGAAATTGATTTAAATATCAAATGTCTGAGATCATATAATGGAGGGGAATTCACTTCTAAGGTATTTCAGCAGTACTGTGAAGAAAATGGAATAAAAAGGAAATTCTCAATAGCCATAACACCATAGAAAAATGGATTTGTTGAAATAAAAAACAAAATTGTACAGGAAATAGCCAGAACAATGTTAAATGACTCAAAATTAGATGATATATTTTGGGTTCAAGAAATCGATACAATTGTATTCATTGTAAACAAAGGTCTGCTAAGGAACAATTGTAACATGACTCCATATGAACTAAGGAAAGGAAGGTCGGCTAACATCAAATACTTCAAAATATTTGGAAGCAAATGCTACATCAAAAGAGGAGATAAAAAATTGGGCAAGTTCGTTTCCCGTGTCGATGAAGGTATTTTCGTTGGTTATTCATGCAAAAGGAAGGCTTATAGATTTTGCAATCTGAGGCAAAAACAAATAGTGGAAAGCATAAATGTTACTTTTGATGAAGACTGTGTTATAAAGGATGATGATGAGATTTTCCTTTCAAGAAATTATATGGGATCTAAGAGAGAATCTATGAAGGATGAAGAATAAGCTCTAGAACAAGACCAATCAAATAAGGAAACAACAATCAACCAAGAGGAAATAAGAAATGATTAGCGGGATGTACAAGAAAATTCTCCAAAAGCTTTAAAAGAATGGTGTCAAAAGAATCATCCGTCAAATCAAATCATTGGAAACAAAAATTAAGGAATTGGAACCAGAATAATTTGAAAACGTCGTTCATCACAGTAAGCCTACCTTGCTTTGTTAGCATCTTTTGAGCCTAAAAATTTTGAGGAAGCTAGTCAAGATGAACACTGGATATCAGCTTTGAATGAAGAACTGGATCAAATTGAGAAGAAAGACACTTGGAAATTTGTTCCACTACCAATGGATAAAGATGTTATTGGAACTAAATGGGTCTTCAAAAACAACTTGAATGAGGACGAACAGCTTTAACAGGAATAAGGCAAGATTAGTCTACAAAGGATATGCACAAGTTGAAGGAATTGATTTTGAAGAAACATTTTCTCCTATTGCCAGAATGGAAGATATAAGAATGTTTCTCGCTTAGGCATGCTCGATAAGAATCAAGGTCTACCAAATGGATGTTAAGTCAGCCTTTCTAAATGGTGAATTGGAAGAAGAAGTTTACATTGAACAACCCGAAGGTTTTCTGCTCTTTGAAAAGGAAAACTATGTCTGCAAATTAAAAAAGGCACTATATGGTCTCAAGTATATTCCTAGAGCTCAGTATACTCATCTTAATGGATATCTACATCAAAAAGGATTCAAGAGAGGAAGTGCCGACAATAATCTCTATGTGAAAGTCGATCAAGATAACCTAGCAATTATCAAGGTATATGTGGACGATATAATCTTTGGAAGCAATAATGAAATATTAAGTAAAAAAAATGCCACAAAGATGGAAAGTGAGTTTGAAATGTCTCTACTTGGTGAGCTGACATACCTTTTAAGGCTTCATATATCTCAGCACGATAAAGGAATATTTATATATCAAACCAAGTACATCAAGGAAATTCTCAAGAAATTCAAGATGGAAGATTGCAAGCTTGTCCTTACCCCAATGGTAACAGGTTGCAAGTTAAGTTTAGAAGATTCTTCAAAGGATGTGGACCAGAGGCTGTATAGATCTATGATTGGCAGCCTTGTATATGTGATAGCTTCTTGACGAGACGTAATGCAGGAAGTTGGACAAGTAGCAAGATTCCAAGCATCACCAAAAGAATCTCATATTTTTGTCGTCAAAATAATTCTCCGATATCTTAAGGGCACAGTAGAATATGGTTTATTGTATCCCAAAGGAAATGATCTAGTTATACAAGCTTATACAGATGCAGATTGGGCAAGAAATGTTGATGATCGAAAGAGTACTAGTGGAGCAACATTGTATCTAGGTGATTTCCTTGTTTCATTGTTAATTAAAAAGCAGTCTTCATTCTCATTATCCACAGCAAAAGTGGAATATATCATGACAACAACTTGTTGTACTCAAGTTCTCTGGATGAAGAAAACTTTGCAAGATCTTAAAGTCAAGTTTGATGAGCCTATTTCCATCTTTTGTGATAATACCAGAGCCATCAATATCTCTAAGAACCCGTGATGCATTGAAAAACAAAGCACATTCCGATCAAATATCATTTCATTAGAAAGCAGGTCGCCAAAAACAATATCAAGCTTGAATATGTTGGCACAAAGGAAAAAAATGTTGACATATTTACCAAACCATTACCTCATGAAAAATTTGAGTATCTTCACCAAAATCTTGGGATTATCCCAAGTTCTCATTAGACTCTTTCTCTTATCTAACTAAGTAGAAAAGGAGAGTGGAGGTGTGTACAGGTCCGCAGGATGACAGGGTGTCATGATCGCATGGGGAGTACTTGTGTTGCCATCAATGCCAAAGGGGGAGATTTTTGATTAGTGGTTCTCATTGACGTCAACCCAAGAAACACCAGTGGCTACCCAGATATTGCATGAGAATTTTGACTTGACAACTTAATATATTCTAATTCAAGGAAATTTTGTATGTATTCTACTTATCGAGATGTTTCCATTGATATATGGCACGCCACTTAATTCTTCACGGTTTGAGAGATATTTGTGTTGGAAGTTAGTAACCCTAGTTACTAGGCTAAAACCCCATGGGGTTGTAGCATGGCACTCATCATTGGTTTTGGTCATTGAATAGTCAATAATTAATAATTTTTTAAGCTCCTGAATCCCTCCAACATTCACTTGTTGAAGACCCTCTCAACCTAATCATTTATATAAATTGTAACCCTCATATCCTCCTTATGCAAGGATTTTTCTGCTTCAAACAAATCATCGTGGAAGTTTTACTATAACTTTTTTTTCTATGAAGCTTCAAATGCTGAAAAAAAACCCCATTTGATCTGAAATCTTGATGAACCTCTTGATCGAATTTTAGATCTTTTTTCGCTATATATTCGGAGATATGATCTAAGGAAGTTAGAGTTTTTGCAAGCTCTCAAATTCCATGTAAAACAGGTGACCTTGGGAAAATCGTCATAACTTTCTTTCTGAGCATTGGATTCAAATTTCGTAAAAAGTGACAGAAAGATAATGGACTGTAGTTTGTTGGGTATCGTTTTCAGGACCTAAGGTCAAAACATTGACACGTGGAATGTTGTACAAGTTCACTCTATTGAACCAATCTATAATAAGGTCATCATGGGAGATTGGGTATAACTCCTTTTTGAAGAATCCAATATTGATTAGACCTATGGGGTTGAAAATATGACTCAGAGGGCTACCGCAAGATGCAATTTCAGACCTCAGAGATGTGAAATTACATAGATACAGAAGATTCAATATCGAGCTTCTAGAAGGCAAGAAAAAGTATGCCTTTAAGGATCACTGCAGTAAGGACCACACATCAATAGTCAAGGGTAAGTCTGCTACAACAAGGTATGTATGATTAGTGTTTGAATTTAAATTTGAATATCATCTCTGACATGTGTTTTTGCAAGATAATGTAATTATTTTGTATAATGTAATTATTTTTGTATGTATGTATCTCTTTGACATATGTTTTACAGGACAGTGTAAGTATTTTGTTTGTATATTGGTTTGGGTCTTGTTAATTAATGCATGTGCAGGAAGGAGGATACAATAGGACAACTTGGCACATATTATAAGGACGTGCAATGCCAAAATACCATTACTTGAAGCAAGCACAACAATACCTCAGCAGAGGCTATTGATCCAAGAAGCAGTGTCAAGTCGAGTACCAGGTCGTGTCAAACGTCAGTGTTGTAAAAATCATCATTGTAAAATTTTAAAAGATTCAATCTTCCTAGAGTTGAATAGGCATTGTTGGGAGGTTTAGGAGTCATTGTTGGATAATGTTATGTTTGGGTTGCAGGTCATAGTGTGATTGGGTGATTGGTCTAGTTCAAGAAAATCATTGTGAATCATGTTGTATCGTGGATCATTATCTCTGGTACGGGAGTCCACATTGTTGTCTTATTTCTGGTCATTATGGGGTGGCAGGGAGGTGCTAGGTCGGTGCATGAAGTCACCTACAGTTTGGAGCATGTGAACACTTCGGGGTCGTAGGTCAGTTTAGGATGTCATGGCATCCATTGAGTTGACTATTGAAGAAACCAGGGAGTTGGGACATCATTCCAATGGGAGTTGGAGAAGAATTCTTTTCTAAAATTCTAGGAAGTTGTAACTTTCATTTAAGTTAGGGCTAAAGATTAAATAATTTATTAGAAAAATTTTCGGTGGTTTTTTACCCGGAGGGGGTTTTCCACCTAAAATTTGTGTTCCTATTGTGTTCTATTGTTTATTGTTGGTATTGGATAAACATTAAGAATAATTGAAAATTAACTAATGCTCTGAAAAGATTTAAAAGTGCTAATTTCTAAAAAATATTAATTCACTACCCCTCGCCCCCTCATTATTTCCAACAAATTCAACCCAAATAATAATAACCATTAAAATGAAAACACTAATAAGTCACAACATAGAACTGTTAAATACCACCGTGAGTAGATTGATAGTGAAGCTTAGTAGAGCTCACCGAAACAATAAATTAAACCAAGCATCATAGTGTGGCACACTAAGTAAACTTCCTACAATCGCTATAGCCCTCTGCCTTTCACTACCTTTCCCTTTGTTTGCATTCAAGACTCTATGAAGTATTCCCTAAATCATGGAAAACTATAACATAGCAATGTCATAGTTTAAGGTTAAAGAACACATGCAAATAGAAAAACGAACGCTTAAATGGATTGTAAAAAGGAAAGAAATAATTAAGGAGACGCAGAAAAATGAAAACAGTAAACACTCAAAGATACAATTTCATATTTTAAAATTCTTGTAGCTCAATTCATCGCAAAATTCTTCTCTCCCCCATTCCCTATGCCCTCTGCTCTTCGATTTTTCCTTCTTCTTGGGCTCTTCGCTCTTGTCCTCTTCTGCAAGGGTCACCCACCATTCAAAGATTTTTTCCCTCCTCGACTTCCTATTCTCTGGCCGCCTCCTCCTCCGACCCAAGTTCAAATCTCGTTCACTGCCCCTGGGTATCTCCTTTTTAATTTTAGTACCAATCCACTTCATCAAATAATTCCACTCCATGGCATCGTCCTTCACGCTAAATTCCCCACTTCCCCATTACTGTCATGCTGCCTCCACCACCAGTCCTTCAGAATCTTTTTCCTCCTGTAGTCCACAGATCCATGGTTGGCCATGCTCCCATTGATCGTCATTCCCACTTTTTTCTGCAAATCGACAATCTAGGAAGGGGTATGCTCATTTTATCCTCATCATCCCTGGAAAAATCGATGCTCCTGCAGTCCACAAATCTATGCTTGGCCACGCTCCCATTGATCGGCATTCCCACGTTTTTCTACAAATCGAAAATCTAGGAAGGGGTATGCTCATTTTATCCTCATCATCCCTGGAAAAATCGATGCTCCTGCAGTCCACACATCCATGCTTTCCCATGCTCCCATTGATCGGAATTCCCACGTTTTTCTGCAAATCGACAATCTGGGAAGGGGTTCTTTTGTCATGAGACTCGGTCACCATTTTTGTCTCATCATTCAAACTTTTGGGCGAAGCATTGCTCGACAGAAAGACCGGATTCTTCCCCAACGATACTAAATTTCTACCATAAGTCTGCAGCGACTGCATATTCACCAGACACGTTGGATCTCCATCAACAATTGAGAAACCCAAATCCCCAGTCATCACACTCTCCATTTCTTACTTCACCACCTTATTATCTTCCGCAATCACATTAAACGGTGTCAGTTCAGCCCTTTTATCTTTGGCTTTCCGCCCCTCAAGATCCTCTTTCTATTGTTCCAGATCTGTTGCCTTCAGCCTGGCGAAACCAAAATTGAAAATTCTAGCAGAAAAGCCACCACCCAGAAGAATATTGTTATGCTTAATGTCACAATGAATTATTGCAGGCTCGCACTTGGTATGCAAGAAAGCCAAGACCTTAGCGATATCCAGCCTAATCCTTGATTCCAATTTCTGTTCTTCCCAAAGTGCCTTACCCATCCTCATCTGTAGTGACACGTGTCTATTTTTATTATTTGGAGGAAGAATATACACAGATTTTATTGGCTAAATATTCTCATCCAAACCCATCATAGGACTTTTAGTGTAATTACTTATTAATTTTAATTTGTAATTTTTAATATATTTTTGTTAAATATAATAATTTAAATTTTTGTTGTATTAAGATATTTGCTAACTCTTTTATTATTATATTCTAATTTGCTTAAAATATGTTTTCATCTTCATGTGTGGAGGTTATCTATTTTCATATTCAAAGAGTTTTGATGTAGCTTTTGCCATAAAAAAAATGACTATTGTAATTGTGATGGTGAGAAGGTACTCTATAAATAGAGTTAAGGGTTATTTAGAATAAATAGGAGATTCTTTCCCATTATCTAAGACTAATATTTGAGAGAATGGATATACATTCCCTAATTATCACATAAACAAGAGGTTAATCTTGCAATTATTGCTTTATCTCCATGGAGGTTCGCTAAACAAAGGGAATACCTCCTCCTATGTGACTTTGATTGTCTCTCCCTCTTAAAGGATTGCCAAACATTAAGAATTGAACCTTCATTAATTTAAAGATGTAGTCTTGTCGAATATACCAAAAAAACCAGTTGGATTCTTTCATTGTGGACAAAAACAAGTACATGTCCGAGGGAAGTATTCCTCTATGGAAGGTTAACAAGTTCATCAATAACTACAAGCAAATGCTTTAATCTATATATTTAATGATCTTTAGTCATCATCAAAAGAGTTCAAGAATCAAATAAATTCCAACCTAAGTTCTAAGTATATGGTAAGCTTGTGTTTTATAGGTTCTATTATTATAAAATTTGACAACTATGGAAGTTGTGGCAAGGTCTTGGAGGAGGGACTATCATTTTGGGGCAAAGCTAGCCTCTTTTTAAAGGATAGTTTCTAAAATTGAATCCATCTTCAATGTCTGTCTCTTCAACCCCACTCTAGATTTGAATATTGAATCTCCCCCTACTTATTTTGGGATGAGAAAATCTTTCAAAAGCCAACATAAATATATTAGGGACTTATAACAAGATACAAACCAAGTAATGAAGGTAATTATACACACATGTGCTAAATTATGCATTGAAGTTGACTTGAGCAAAGGTATAACAATGCATATTTAACTAAATTTTGGTGATTTTAACAACCCATCCATTAGATTACAATAATAATACTTTATGTGTATCTATGTGCCAAGACAATATACTAGAACGAAATCTTCCCAACAACAATATGACTATAAGAAAAATGGAAAAATAACATGCTGGTGGGTGGTAGGATTGAATGTATAATCAAAGAGCAAGAAAGAAGAGGTGTCCAAGTTTAGACCCAATAAAATATTTTATGACACCCTCCAAGGAGTGTGTTATTAAGAGTGACACAAACATGATCATGGATTCCATGCCAAAATCTTATGGGAAAAACAAGAAGCAACGTGAATGAGATATTATGGATCTGAAAAAGAATTCATGCTATTCAATCCAATGGAAGCAAGGTAGTTCGTGCTACTTGAGCCTCCGTGAGCTCTAAATAAATTGGTTGAAAGCAAGAAATCTAAAAGAGAAATGAAAAGAAAGGAATCCATCTATGTACACATCTACAATAGAGAAATTCAAAATTACAAGGTGTTTCATAGGTTCAAACCCTAACAAGTGTAGGGCCTTTGAATCCCCTATCTCTTATAGGTTTAGATTGTTGAAGTGACATAATTAAAATTACTAACATAAAAAACCAATTCGTATTATTGTAGTACTTTTTAGGTAGTTGTATTTTTTTCCTAAACTAAATTAGTCATTCACGTTAGTCATTTTTATTTGTAATACTTATTAGCTAGTAATATATTTTAACTTGGGACTAAATTAGGCATTTATGTTAGTTTCTTTTAGTTAGTTCACTTAATATTGTTCATTTTTGGTAGTATTTCACTTGGAAAATTTGTGGTGACTAACGTTTTTAGTCGCCTAGTCACTAATTTCTCATTTTCTACTAGTGGTTAGAATTGTCTAAGTTCTCTGGTGAATTGGATGAATCCGAAGGAGGTAGAGGAGGAGGGAATTGAATTACCAAAAACACAGACAAGACTCTTAAAGTTGAACACGTTTGGAATACATGGAAGTCCATTTCTATAATTCTTCCTTCCACAACTCTCACGACCTCTTCCTAGTCCCTTAGGTGACGACCCAACAAGTTCCTAACAAACAAGTGATCGTTGCCAGTATTCATGAGATCTTGAGCTTCCATAGTAGTGACCAGGTGTCTGATCTGCTAAGGCATGTCTTCATCAAATTGATCTACTCCCTGATTGTGGTAAGGTGGGGGAGTTTGATTCTCTCGTCCCCACCACTTATCCTTGCACGACCTCTTTCTAGAACCATAATCATCTTGGATGAATATTTCATGACTGTAGTTCCAATATCCATGACCTTACTGCCAAAAAATTGTGGTGAGGGCCAAAAACAAAGGCTAGCAAGTGTATCAGAGACCAACAATAGAGACTGGCTAGGCTAGTTAGATAGTAAGTACAACAAAGGCCTCTATGAAAAATCTAGGCCAATTAGGGAGTAGGTGAAACAAAGGCTAGCAACAGAGGTTAGCAAGCATAATTGAGACCAACTATAGGGACTAGCAAATAATATGGAGACCTACAACAACATCCAATGAATGTAGTAGAGAATAATGACTTGCAAAGCTTGATGAGTGAGGCAATGTATGTTCCTTTGTGAATTAACCATAAAATTCATATCCCAAGCACGATGTAAATGCTTAGGCTCTGTCTATTTTCCACCCTTCCTCTAACATTGAATGCGGGCTACACGAGATTCAGAATGAGGTCGCCACCTAGCCCTAGCCATTAATGTGTTATGATGTGCTTCCATTTGTTGTCTCATTGTTTACATTGCATGAGGAGGCACCTAGTTCTGGGGTAAGTTTATTGTAAGCATTAAGTTTTTAGGTGCTTATTAATTAAATTTAAATATGATTACATAATCATTATTTTACTTTATATGGTAAAGTAGATCTTAATTATAGCTACTATGTTATGAAACCAAATCACAAAATAGAACAAAAGAGATATTAACAAATTAGAAATCAACCTCTTCGAGGGGGAAGCCTCCTTTACATTACATAAATGAACAATTCTTAGATGATACGAATGTAAAAACCTCCTTTCTATATATAGGAGTACATGGGGTCACAATATAATCCTAGCCGGCCTAACAATAATAATGTAAGGGCACAACATTAACAATAGTGGGCTATTATGGGGCACAATAATAACAATATGGGGACTACACTAACAACAATAAGGGACTACACTAGTAATATAGGGCCCTAACATCCCCCTCTCCTTCAAAAAAGTGTTTTCCTCAATGCTTGAGTAGTTCTGGATGCTTCTGTATAAAATTATCATCCTCCCATGTGGAATCCTCAGTGGGTAAGTTCTTCCACTTGATGAGATACTCTGAAATTGATCAATTTTGTAGTTGTCGAGTTCTTATTTCTGTGACTACTTGAGGTTCCAATATTATTTTTCCTTCCTCATAAAGTTCTAGAAATATTGTTTGAACTAGAAGTTTGTCACCTATAACCTTCTTTAAGCATCAAACATGGAAAACTGGGTGAAATCGGGAAGATGCAGAAAGCTCCAATTTTTATGCCATAGTACCAATCTTTTGCAACACCTTGTAAGGAGCATAGTACTTTGGCGATAATTTATTATCCTTCTTAGATTGCTTGAGGGACATTTGTTTGTATGGTTGTAACCGTAAAAAAACCCAGTCGCCTACATCAAAACTTTTCTCGTTGTGATGTTGATATCCCTATTGTTTCATTTTTGTGCCAAATTTATGTTATCCTTTAAGAGTTGAAGAACTTGTTGTTGATGCTTGATGTGATCTTCCACTGCTTGAACCTTATAATTTTCTCTTGAAGATGATGTGATGGAGGGCGGATGATATCCATAAAGTGCCGTAAATGGGATCATTTTTGTTGTAGTGTGAAAGAAAGTGTTATACCTCCATTCAAATAGAGATAACCAATTGACCCATTGTTTTTGTTTATCAGATACAAAGCAACAAAGATATCCTTCCAAACATTTGTTCACTATCTCAGTTTTCCCATCAGATTGAGGATGATAAGATGAGCTATGAGCTAGTTGAGTACCCAAACAAGAAAATAATTTCGTCCAAAAATTTCTAGTGAAAATGGGATCTCTATTGCTTACAATAATCTTTGGGTTTCCATGTAGCTTTTGAATTGTTTCCATAAATGAAGTAGTAACTGTACTCGCTTTAAATAGATGAGATCATGCACAAAAGTGTGCATACTTGGTATGTCTATCAACTACCACCATGTCGACACTCTTATCAGATGTACTGTGATCTTGCTAAACATATCAGATGTATTGGGATCTTGCTGCAACTTTTGAATGAGTGTCCATACTTCTTCGTCATTCTTTCATTCCTCCCTTAATCTGGTTATCCAATCAGATTGGATAATAGAAATGGCACAAAGCAATGCTTCCACATCCTCATCCTTTCTTGAGAGTGCATCTGCAACAACATTTAGCTTCCCTTTTTTGTAGATGATTTCAAAGTCATAACCCAACATCTTTGTGACCCATTTTTGTTGCTCTTCTGAAGATAATCTTTGCTCCAAAAAGTATTTAAGACTATCATGATCAGTTTTTACGTTGAAGTGTCTTCCCATTAAGTAAGGTCGCCATTTATTTAGTGCATGTAGTATTACCAACATTTCCTTCTCATAAATAGATTTTTGTAAATACTTTCCTTTGATTGGAAGGATTTCAAAAGAAATGGGCCTTCCTTCTTGCATTATAACAGCACCAATTCCATTTCCTGAGGCATCACATTCCACAATAAAGGTTTTTGTGAATTTTGGCGTAGCTAAGACCGGTGCTTGGCACATTGCCTCTTTAAGATGTTCAAAGGCCTTAGTTGCTTCAAGAGTCCATGAAAATGCATCTTTCTTCAATAATGTTGTTAGAGGTATTGCTATTCTCCCATAATTCTTAATAAACTTGCGATAATACCCTGTAAACCCGAGAAATCCTCGCAACTTCTTTATGGTTGTGGGGAATTTCCGTTCCTTAATGGCTTTAATTTTGTTAGGGTCTACCTTCACACCCTCTTGAGATACAATATAACCCAAATATTCCACCTCTTGTACTCCAAAGAAACATTTCAAGGTTTTTGCATATAATTGTTTCTCCTCCAATAGTTTGAGCACCCTCTCAACATGGTGTACATGATCCTTCCAAGACTTTGTAATATTCCAAAATTTTCACATGTTATTTGGAATATTAGAGTTCTTAATGAACTTAATTAATTAAGTAAATAAAAGGGTGGAGGGACCCATAAACCCCATAGATGAATAAAATCCACTTTTGGTGTGTGTATGTGGGTTAATTAGATAGTAGATCAGCATTATGGAGTAGTGGAGCAGCCTTTTAATGCAGGAAGAATGGAGATCATGCAACATTAATGAGGGAGATCATGGAGCTAAAGTAAGATCATAGAGGAATAAAAGTAAGATCATAGAGAAATAATGATGAAGTGATGGAGGGAGTGGTGCATTGAATGCCATGATGGAGGAGTGGAAAGTAAATGCAGAGATCATGGAGATCATGGAGAGACAACACAGTCTTCATGGAGACTAGTGGCCACATGTGCAGCGCAGTTATGAGGTGGGCCAAGGCTAGGGAAGGCTCACAACCATATAAGGAAGGTGAAGGCAACAAATTAAATCAGTCTAGAATTTGATATTGTATTTTCATTTGACATTTTTTGCATGCTTCAGTTGGTTAGCTAAGTCTGTTGTGTTGTATAGCACATAGGTGTTCGCGAGCGGGAATCCCACCCTTACCCACGGGGTACTTCGAGGGCCTACTCTGGGAAGGTTTTTTGAGAATCAACTCATCATCCGAAATTTGTGCCACATCCAACCCCTCTTTGCAGCACATACAACTTCAGGAATTACGCATTCCTGTCTTAGGGTTTGAGAGGAGGAGGTAGTTCTTAGCATTCCAACTAAGGAACCGATGGAGGGATCATACCTTTCATCATGTGATTCATTTCCATCTTCCAAGATCAACATTAATACATCCGGCATCAGGCCATCATTTCTACATCTCCATGCAGCAGCAGTTCCTTCAGGAATCGCGCAGTTCTGTTAAGCAGATATAAGGGAGGAAGGAAGTTCCAAGTATTTCAGCTTGGAATCCTATGAGGGGTCTTTCCCTCACTTTGGAGAGATAATTTCCATCAGTCGTGAGCTGTAATTCATGACTTAGAAGCTAGCTACAGCTTCAACCCTCTTGACAGCGCAGTTCATTCCAGTAGTTGTGCAGTGTGCAGTTGCAACTTGAGCAGAGGATGGAGGAGCTAGATCTCAAGCTTCTAGCTTGGAGATCAAGAGAAGGGACCAACCCTTCATGTATTGAGTTGATTGGGTGTTGTTGCAGATAATATATCATTCTTTTAGCCCCATATCAACAGTTGTCTTCAGGGAGTGCGTAACTCAGCCAGTAGGGGTGCAGTGTGTAACTCAAAAAGGGCTGAAAATCCAAAGTTAAAATATGGTCAAACCATTTCTGGGTTTTTCTGGGTTTTTTGAGTAGAATCCATGGGTAAAATCCTGGATCATTCGGAGCAATCCAGCAGCCTCTTGCACATATATCTTCTTCACAGTAGCAATAATTTCCAGCAACAACAGCAGTAGCAGTACAACATTTCCAGTGTTTGGTTTCTTTGATGTGTTTCAGCCATATTGTGGCTTGAGTGCATTCCTTTTGGAGCACTATGTACTTTCATTGTTGTTGATGTATAATGATATGGCTCAACTACTTCTACTAATGTTTTAATGTCTTGATGTTATATTCCTGCATTTCCAGCATTTTACAGTTTTGTGCTTACATTCTGGTTATTGCCTAGATTGAAATGTTATGAATGTTCTATATTCCTATCTTTTCCATTTTGGGATATTACAGTGGTATCAAAACATGATATTTGGCTCATCTTGTGGACATTACTAACAACATATGACAAAAGAAGATAACAGAGATCTACTATGGAGGGATTAAGTTTTGTTGCATCTTTCTTGAGAACTAAGAAGGATCTCTCCAAGGAGATCAATGAAATTAAGAAAGAAAAGAAAAGAGAAACCTCAAAAAGTTTTCAGGATGAATAAGGTCCCAGTACTTCTTATCAGCAAGAAAGAAGACTGAAGAATCATAAATATCCTCATAGACCTACTATGCCCACTTTCTTTGAAGAAGGTGAATGGTATATAAATGAAAGAAGAAGAGAACCTAAGACTCATGAGACTCTCATCCTATATCTAGAAGAGTACAAGGCACAATCTAGAGCATTCAAGGAGAATCTCACTCTCCAACAATTCTTCAAACTCAAAGAAAAAAGAAGATCCTATAGCAGCAATAGAAGAAAGAATCACAATCGATTCTATTTGCCTACATCTGATGGGTCTTCCTCAAGCACTGTTAAGGCTTGGAGGAAAGAGTTAGATGCATTTTTCAGGCTACATCCTGTAGTTGAAAAAGAGGTTGTCCAAATTGAAGCACTTCGTCTTTTAGGTGAAGACAATGATTGGTGGTTTTTTCACATGGAGCATGCAAAGGTGACTAAATATTCAGATTTATTTCACAAGTTGAGAAAGAAGTTTGATATGAGAAAACCATAGATATGTCACAAAGAGACATTTCCTAAGGAAACAAAGGAGGATGTCATTCGTTTCACTCTGGACAAAGAGTCACTACATTCACCACCATCTACAGAAATAATTGTATCCAGAGGAGAGACACTTGCATATTTGCAAGATAGTCTTAAGCTCTTGACACATAGAGTCCCATGCATGATTCAGGAGATGCATGAGGAAGAGGAGGTAGATTCTAGTGCTGGTACATTGATAGAAGAGAAGCCATTACTCTTACCAGTAGTTGGAGACACCATTGCCCTGGTTGGAGGAACTCTTGTGGTCTTACAAGAGGTTCCCACATATCAGTTGATCCAATGTATGCATCCACTTCCATCTCATATTATTTCAGTACCTCTTATTGAAACTTATGGGGACATGCCATTAGGGCCAATGCATAACCAATGGTTAGAACAACATTTTGATTAGAAGAATCAACATATCACTGCGCAGAGGACCCTTGATCTAATCAAGGAGGAGATGAAAAGCTATCCCAGTTCATCATTGTTGAGCTACATTCAACCCTTTGAGTTTAAATGTAGAGATTTAGAAGATGGGATGAGTATGATCCTATGTACAATGGTTGGCTATGAGTTCAACATTGTGCCTTGCTTTGAGATAGCACATGTTTTACCTTGCAGATCTAAAACGTTGTTAATGAGAAGCAGTGAGAAGAAGATGACCCATTCCTTATGGGAAAGGTCAAATGGCCGCTTCATTCATGGAGAAATGGAGAAGAAGATGATAAATGGTAGAAATCTTGAGATGCGCAATCTTTTCCCCTTTCAAGGTGACTCTTTCTTAATGAGCATCTCATAGGTCAAAGATAAACTTATACCTACACCAGATCCAGAACCTTATTAGTTTTGGAGGGCCATTGATGAGAAGAAGGTCTCATGGAGAGATCTCATTGGAGATGCATTTCAACATATCATGGAGTGCAAAGTTCTTCATCAGTTTGAGGTGGCTGGTATTCTACAATGGGAGGATACCATGTTTTTGCAAAACATCATTCATCATCCACATTGGGATGAGTGGGTGAGGATGATAAGCAAGGGGTTGCATGACCACTTGCAGATATATGACATGGTCCAACAAGAAGCTTGGTTACGCTAGTTTCTCTTGGGTGAGTTTGGTTACTACCCAAAAGATCCTATTTCTTTGATCCATGCATTGAATAACACTCATGTAATGAAGAAGGAGGCATGGTTGTGCTGGCTTCTCTTGGGTGAGTATGGTTACCACCCAATAGTTCATATTTCTTTGACTCATGCCTTGTGTATCAATGATAGAATGCAGCAAAGGAAGGCATGTTCACTTTGGTTGTCCTTGAGAGAGTTTGGCCATCACATGATGTTTCCTATGTCTATGTGTTTTGTATTGTGTAGAACTTGGCATGGTACTCTCATGATGTATAATGATGGTGTTTGATTGTATTGGGATGATGTGACATTCCACATGTCTATCAGTATGTTTTTACTCCATGATGCACATGAGAAGGTGAAAAGGCAACAAGATCTCTTGTTTCTTTGGTTGCTTTTGGGGGAGTCTGGTTTGTCCATCTTGCCTGGTGGAGATGGAGGATGGCAGCAAGAGGCCTTACTCCGATGGCTACTATTGGGAGAATATGTTTTGACATCTTTGTCTACCCATATGTCTCTATTTCTTCTTTAATTTTCATAATGTTGGAATGATGCTTAGATCCAACAAGGCCAACAGGGCTAAGGATGAGGGCATGTCAACATAAAGCATGGGATGAAGAGATGTTTTATGAGATGGAGCTTCTCCTTTGTGGGAAGAACCACTTTATAGTATGTATCTCATTTATTGATGATGATTTTGGGCAGATTATGGTTGTCACTTGGTACTTCTTAGAGAAAGAAGGACATCTAACTACACAGTTGGAGGTCATTCTATGCATTCTTGAGAGACAACTTTGGAACCGAACATGCATAACACATTGTAGCAGATGGATGAGGCCTTCCTTATGTGGATGGCATTTGAAGGGGGATAGATGGCTTTGCATCTACTTTTGCAGTTGCTCGAGGATAAGCAACATTTTTCCAGGGAGGACTGTAATATTCCAAAATTTTCACATGTTATTTGGAATATTAGAGTTCTTAATAAAATTAATTAAGTAAGTAAATAAAAGGGTGGAGGGACCCATAAACCCCATAGATTAATAAAATTCATTTTTGGTGTGTGTATGTGGGTTAATTAGATAGTAGATCTGCATTATGGATTAGTGGAGTAGCTTATTAATGCAGGAAGAATGGAGATCATGCAGCATTAATGAGGAAGATCATGGAGATAAAGTAAGATCATAGAGGAATAAAAGTCATATCATAGAGCAATAATGATGAAGTGATGGAGGGAGTGGTGCATTGAATGCACACATGATGGAGAAGTGGAAAGTAAATGCAGAGATCATGGAGATCATGGAGATCATGGAGAGATAACGCAGTCTTCATGGAGACTAGTGGCCACATTTGCAGCACAGTTATGAGGTGGGCCAAGGCTAGGGAAGTCTCAAAACCATATAAGGAAGGTGAAGGCAGCAAAGCAAATCAATCTAGAATTTGATATTGTATTTTTTTTTGACATTCTTTGCATGCTTCAGCTATTTAGCTAAGTCTGATGTGATGTTTAGCACACGGGTGTTCCCGAGCGGGAATCCCACCCTTACCCAAAGGGGACTTTGAGTGCCTACTATGGGAAGGTTTGTTTGAGCAGCAACTCATCATCCGGCATTGGTGCCACATCCAGCCCCTCTCTGCAGCACATATAGCTTCAGGAATTACGCATTCATGTCTTAGGGTTTGAGAGGAGGACGTAGTTCTTAGCATTCCAGCTAAGGAACCAGTGGAGGGATCATCCCTTTCATATTGTGCTTCATTTTAGTCTTCCGAGATCCACATTTCTACATCCAGCATTAGGCCATCATTTCTACACCTCCATGCAATAGCAGTTCCTTCAGGAATCACGCAGTTCAGTTAGGCAAATCTAAGGGAGGAAGGAAGTTCCAAGTATTTCAGCTTGGAATCCTGTGAGGGGTCTTTCCCTCACTTTGGAGAGATCATTTCCATCAGCCATGAGATATACTTAATTACCTAGCAGCAGGCTACAAATTCAGCCCTCTTGACATCACAGTTCATTCCAATAGTTGTGCAGTGTGCAGCTGCAACTTGAGCAGAGGAAGGAGGAGCTAGATCTCAAGCTTCTAGCTTGGAGATCAAGAGAAGGGACCAACCCTTCATGTATTGAGTTGATTGGGTGTTGTTGCAACTGATAGATCATTCTTTTAGCCCCATATCAACAGTTGTCTTCAAGGAGTGCGTAACTCAGCCAGTAGGGGTGCACTGTGCAACCCAAAAAGGGCCGAAAATCCAAAGTTAAAATCTGGCCAAACAATTTCTGGGTTTTTATGGGTTTGTCGAGTAGAATCTGTGGATAAAATCCCAAATCATTATGAGCACTCCAGAAGCATCTCACACATAGATCGTCTTCACATTAGCAGTAGTTTCCAGCAGCAGTAGTAGTAGCAGCACAACATTTCCAGTGCTTGGTTTCTTTGATGTATTTCAGCCATCTTGTGGCTTGAGTGCATTCCTTTTGGAGCACTTTGTACTTTCATTGATGTTGATGTATAATGATATGGCTCAGCTATTTCTGCTAATGTTTTAATGTCTTGATGTTATATTCCGGCTTTTCTAGCATTTTACAGTTTTGTGCTTACATTTTGGTTATTGCCTAGATTGAGATGTTATGAATGTTTTATATTCTTGTATTTTCCATTTTAGGATATTACAGACTTGTTGTAGATTAGTATATCATCAAAAAATACTAGCACAAATTTTCTAAGGAAGGCTTTGAAAATGGAATTCATCAACCCTTGAAATGTAGAAGGTGCACTGGTAAGGCCAAAATGCATGACCAAAAATTCATAATGACCCTCATGATTTCGAAATGTTGTTTTCAGAATGTCTTTAGTCTTCATTCTAATCTGATGATATCCTGAATGGAGATCCAACTTGGTGAAATAAATTGCTCCATGTAATTCATCAATCACGGGAATGTGAAATTTATCTTTAATAGTGAGCTTATTGAGCTCCCTATAATCTGGACACATGCACCATGATCAATCCTTCTTGTGCACCAATACTACTGGAGCATAAAAAGAACTTTGAGTAGGTTGAATAATACCAGCCTCTAGCATTTCTGCAATCATACGTTCAATTTCGCTCTTTTGGACATAAGGATATCAGTAAGGCCTAATGTTTGGAGGAACACTTACTAGAATCAAATGAATAGCATGATCATGATCATGAATAGGTGGGAGTCCTTTGGGAGTTTCAAACACCTTGGAATGATTCTCCAAGAATTTTTGGAGATCTAGAGAAATAGATTATTTTGATGTTGGAACTTCTAGTGAGCATAATTGTGCAATGACGCCTCGTTGTTCATTCTTCAGAAGATTTTTCATGAAATTAAAGCTTATTATCTTTCACGGCTTCCCTGTGATACCATGTAATTCAACTTCCTTTCCTTTCAAAGAAAATTTCAAGAAAAGTTCTTGAAAATTGAAATTTATCATCCCCAAAGATTGTAACCATTGTACTCCTAGTACAACATCAACACCACCCATTGGAATGGAAAGCATTGGACTATTCAATATGTTGGGTGTGGAGCCTGATTTTCTTCCTGATTCAAAGATCCTTGTTTTAGCTGGATGTACACCCCAGGAAAATTGTACACCCTTGCACGCGGGGGGGTGCGGGGGGGACTTGTCCCCCCCGCAGGGTTCGGGGGGGCTGACCCCCCCGGCTTGGGGGTCCGGTGGCTAGTGGTCCCCCGGTGGGGGTTTGGGGGGCAGCGCCCCCGAAGCCAAAAATAGATGTAAAATTTCCTTGTAAAAGTATAGTAATTTCTAGTCAATCTGGGCCGTTCATTAGGCGGATGATCTGATGGTAGAATTTATGTTTAATTTATGGTTTTTTGCCCTAGAAGGCAACCCCTCGCTTTTATGAGGGTATTGTATTGTGGCTGCGCATTGTATGTGTATTCTCTGAGCGGGAAACAGATAGGGAGACTGTGAGAGAGAACAGAGGATATTACAGTGGATTTGCTGTAAGTTTTTGTCTCTTCATTTTGCTAGATAATAGAAAGGAAGGACTGGCTGTTCGGGGTGGACGTAGCCCAAACTAGGTGAACCACGTATATCTGTGTCTCTTTGGTTTTATGTGTTTTGTGTGCTTGTATTTTCCGCATATTTTATGTGTTGCATTGCTCTGTAATATTTAATTTTCTAACACAATACATATTTCCCCATGGTTAGCTTGATATTGTGGCACTTTCCAGAGAAATTTATAGTTCCTCCGTTTGCCACCATCACTTGACACTCTAGCGCTAGGTATAGGAAGCAATTCAATTCCTTGGCTACCTTACAATGAATAAAATTATGGGTACTACCCGAATTAATAAGCACCATTACATTTTCTTCCTGATATGTACTTCTATCTTGAGAGTTTTAGGAGTGTTAATTCCTGCCACTGCATTACAAGATATGGTCGGATTCATTTTTTCTTCCTCTAGGGTTGGTTCATAGTGAATATCCTCTTCTTTTGAAGTTTCTTGTTCCTTTTCTTCTTCCTCTTCACAATCTATATAAAATAATTTCTTCTTAGCACACTTATGACCTTTAGTGTATTTGATATCACAGCTATAGCAAAGCCCTTTTGCTTTTTTTTCTTCCAATTGTTGTGGTATCAATATTGTAGGTTGTGGAAGTCTAGGAGTAGCAACACTTCCATCTTTATAGTTGTGATTGGTAGGCTTCCTTGTCACCATAATTTTTCTTTCAATTTTTCTTGCCAACCTTAATGCCTTCTCCAATGTATCAGGTTCCCAAAGGTGAACCTCGTGTTGGATGTTATCCTTTATATTCCTTATGAATACATCAATCCTATGTTCCTCTGGAATATTATTTACCCTTATATTCAATTTTTAGAAGTTCTCAATGTGCTCCATCATTGAACCCTTTTGTTTGAGATTTATCAATTGGCTAAAGAAGGTGTTTCTCTTTGTATCCTCATAATGTGCTATCATTTCCTCTATAAAAATTGACCAAGTGACCAGTTGTTTATGAGAACAAAGTCATCGATACCATACAAACTGACTTTGTTCTAAATATAAAGTTGCAATGCGTACCTTTTGTGTGTTTTGTGTATTATGGAGCTCAAAGTATTGCTCCATTTGTAGTATCCAAGTTATCGGATCCTTTCCATCAAACTTCCTGATATCTATGTTTGGAATATGGTGGGTCTTGAATCCAACATTAGAGTCTATGAAATCATGATTAACATTTATTTTGTTCTCATCATGAGTTTCCTCTACTACGTTTTCACCATTAGGAAGCTTTTCTTGTAGCAAATTTGCCAAATCTTCCTTCAAACCTTCCATGTCTTTCTTCAAATCTTCCATGTTTCCTTCTATGCCATTCTTCAAACCATCCATATTAGCTTCCATGCCTTTCTTCAAACTATCCATCTTAGCTTCCACACCTTTATTTAAACCATCCATCTTAGATTCCATCTTTCCTTCTATAGCATCCATCTTAGCTTCAATGCCATCCATCTTAGCTTCCATGCCATTCTTCAAACCATCCATCTTAGCTTCCATGCCTTTCTTAAAACTATCCATATTAGCTTCCAAGTCTTTCTTCAAACTCGCAGGCCAAAGGTGGCACACCTACCGAACTAGGCTCATAGGCCGATATATTTTCATCAAACTTTACATCTCTTCTAATGATTATATTTTTGGATTTTGGTTGAAGAAGTCTATATCCTTTGACATCTTCAGAATATCCAGCAAAAATTCATTTTTCACTCTTAGGTTCTAAGGCTTTATGTTTCACATCTGGAATATAGGCCCAAGCATCACTTCCAAAAACACGAAAGTGACTTACATCTGGTTTGATTGAGCTCCAAGCTTCTTCTGGAGTTATATTCCTTAAAACCTTAGTATGAGTGCGATTTACTATGTAATTTGCACAGTTAATGGCTTCTGCCCAAAAATTGATACCAAGTCCTTTAGATTGAAGCATACAATTAGTCATTTCTTTTAAGGTGCGATTCTTCCTTTTAGCTACACCATTTTGTTGTGGAGTATATGGAACGGTATGTTGCAATTGAATTCCATGCTTAGTGCAGAAGTTGATAAATTTTTTGTTAACATATTCTCCTCCATTGTCTGATCTTAACTTAATAATTTGATGTCCAGATTGTTTCTCAACAAAGGCCTTAAATGCCAAGAACATGTTAAAAACTTCACTCTTGAGTTTTAAGAAGTATACCCAAGTGCATCTGGAAAATTCATCAATGAAAGTTAAGAAGTACTTGCAACCAGAGAAAGAAACAATAGGGAGTGGACCACAAAAATCACTGTGCACAAGCAGCAAAGGGGCTGAAGCATGCTAAGAGGCACGTTTGTCAAAACTATCCCAATGATGTTTTCCGAGTACACATCCGAAGGAAACACCATCTCAACAAGATACCATAGGAAGGCCCATCGCCATATTTTCCTTACATAGAGTTTGAAGAGAGCGATAGTTTAAGTGACCAAATCTCTTATGCCAAAGTTTGCTCATTTCATCATTATGAGAAACAAAAACAGAGGGAAGAAATGATGACCCAAAGTTGTCAAACTTATACAACCTTGTGGAATCATCAGCAATGCCAGTAGCTAAAATATGTTTAGGATCTTTGAGGTCCTTGATTACAACATCATGAGGTAAGAATTCTACTATTTTCCCTTCACCTGAATGAGTTATCTGATAAACAGATAGAAGGTTGCATGACAAGGTAGGAACACATAGTACATCATTAAACTAACCATTATCTAGATGAATGGTTCCAGATCCTACAACATTAAGAGATCTATCATCACCAACATAAATATGTTTGGTGTTACAATCATTTAAAGAAGAAAACATGGATTTATTTTTAGCCATGTGGTAAGAAGCTCCAGAATCAATGAGCCACTCATGAGAAGGAGAAGAAGAAGATACATTTAATGCATAACCAGATCTTGATGCTTGACAACCACAAGCAGAAAATGCCACGCCTGAAGATGAAGGTGAAGAGTGCTCCAAATTGATGTTATGCTTCTTCATTGCTGCTTCTAAGGCTTCCATCTTCTTAAAACATTTGGACTCTAAATGGCCATCACGATTGCAAAAGTTGCAATGTCTATCTGTCTTATTTCCTTTTTTTTTATATGCCTTATCATTTTGGTGAGTTTATTTTTCAATTTGTGGCTGAAATTGCTTAGGACCCTTGTTTGGTTTCGGACCATACTTTTTAGGATACTGCTTCTTGGGATTATTTTGATATGATTAATTTTGGGCTGCTAAGGCTTTCTTAGAAGCGTTTCCAGCAGTGATAAGACCGAGGTGTAAAATTTTTTCTTGTTCTCTTATCAAAGAATAACAAAAGGCATCAAAAGAGGGATTCTTGTAGGTGGTTCCTGAAGAAATGATGGCTTCTCTAGTGGAATGGAAGGCAGAAACAAATACAGAGTATGCAGGGCCAAGCTTAGTAAGAATGCAATAGATGAGGCTACCATCTTCCTTTTTGACCTTACAACCTTCTAAAAGAACTCTAAGGGTCTTGAATTTGGACAAAAAATCTTCAATAGAGGAGAAATTATTGGGGTCCAAAGTAAGCAATTCATTTTCAATCTGATGTGCCCTAATTTGATTTTGAATGCCAAAGAAAGTATTTAGCTTGTTCAGGGCTTCATGAGGGGTGTTAATGTCAAGGATATGAAATCGAAGATCTTGAGCAATGGACATTCCTATCAACCCTCTGCTTGATCTTTTTTATTTTCCCATTTAGAAACTTTATCATCATCATAAGGTTTAGTTTCTAGCCTTGTGGCTATTCTATAAAGCCCTTTACTTCTAAGTATATCTACCATGTGAGGTAGCCATTGGAAATAATTTGTGCTGTTAAGAATAATCAGGCATGCACTTTCCATTTTTTTTTTTTTAAATGAAGCTGAGAAAAGCTGAAACTAACTACTCGAATGGAAAGATCTCAAAAAATTAGGCCGTTTCAAAAGAAACAGCTCGAAAAACGGCTTCCGGATGAAGAAGTTATGCCTTTTGAAAAATCTGAGTTGTAGATGTCGAATAGTTACAGGAACAGGATGAAGTGTGGCTTTTTAATAAAAAAATTCCACCCCTTTGAAAATTTTTTTTTTACAAAAGAAGCTTGAGAAGGAGACTTGAACCCAAGACCTCTATTCTCATAAACTAACCCCTCACCAAGTGAGATAGTAAAAGGATCATGTTATTGTTTGAAAGGAGGAAGGGTTTTTTTTTTTTTTTTAAACTGTTCAGTGTGCATGCCTTTTCCTGCACAAAAAAAACATAAAAACCAAGCAAAAAAAAATGAAATGCAAAGCCTTATGGTAGAATGTTATATTTTTGGTTAGCCTTACCGGCAACTATTATTTTTTTCACTATTTCCGATTTCCCAAGATCGCACAAATACGCGGGGAAAGAGCATACGTAGCAAAAAAAATCCATTTTTCCTGTTTCTAATTTGACGAGATCGCACGCAGCGCATAGAAAAGAGCATAAAAAGAGAAGAGGGTATAGATCTGGAAAATAAATAAAACCTAAAAACCAAATATAAAAGGAGGGAACCGAAATAAGCAGAAATATTAACAAATATAACTGCAAAACAGATGCTTTATACCTCCAGATCTAAACTTTCATAACTTGGGCAGCCAGAAACCTTTTCGCATGAAATGAAAGGTGTTCCTCATTTTAACAGATGCTCCAGACACAACCGAGCAGTTCTCCAAGCCCAAAAATGTTTAGAAATAGTAGATCTACAAAATGACATTCACATGCAGTCAAACCGGCTTCGGATTTTGATCAACAACAGACGCATCCCTCAAAATAGCTCTGATACCATGTAGGAATTTATAGGGTAAGTTCCTTAGATCAAGAACGAAAGGTCACCGCTCATAAATAGATCACAAATTAGTACACCAGTATATTCACGTGGTTAAAACCCTCAAAGAGGGAAACAGTCCACGGCCTGAGCCAACGTGGCCACTTCAGACAATTTATTAATATAAAAAGAAAAGTTACATATGTTTCTCTCATAGACGGTTACCGGAAAAATGACCCTCCATGCTCTTTAAATAGAGATCATGGACCAATCGGGTGTTAAGCCACGGATCAAGTGTCGTTAATACCGAGGTGAGAGATAACTATCAGATCACTATAAATCGTGATCGTCAGATTATAAGTTACAAATGTACATGGTAAAGAAACACACTTTACCTAACTCTACACTAGACTAAGTTATTCTTAACTACTTCCTATGTGTCAGAATATCCTAACAGTTCAGCTCTGAAATTGATACACAGGAAACTGCAATTCGTTTAATTTCGGAAACGTTTTACATAATTCCAATCTGATGCTCAAAGAGAGGCTTATGACGATTTTCCCAAGGTCACCTCTTTGAGATGAAATTCGGGAGCCTACAAAAACACTAACTTCCACAGATCATATCTCCGAAAATATTGCAAACCAAGATCTGAAATTTTTACAAGTTCCTCAGGAAGCAGTGAAAATGCCATGATGACCTGTTTGAAGCAGCGAAACCCTAGAATCCAAAACTCAGATTCCAAATGTTATGAACTCAGCTCACAAAATAGAAGAAAAGAGGGATCAATGACTTAAAAATTAGCCTCTTCGAGGGGGCAACCTCCTTTACACTACATAAATGAACAATTCTTGGATGATACAAATGACAAAACCTTCTTTCTATAAATAGGAGTCCATGGGGTCACAATATAATCCTATCTGGCCTAACAATAAAAATGTAAGGGCACAACAATAACAATAGTGGGCTATTATGGGGTACAATAATAACAATATGGGGACTACACTAACAACAATAAGGGACTACACTAGTAATATAGGGCCCTAACATACTATTTATAAGTTATATTATTATGATTTTCTTTTATTTAAAAAAAAATCGTAATTTTATTAATACATATAAAATTACAATATAATGAATTTAATTTAATATTTTTATTATTTTTAACTTATGCTTCCTAACGCGGTACAATATGGTAGATATGATGTAATATTTAGTAAACATTTTGACTTATTCAATTACATAAAAATAAAAATAAAAATAAAATAAAAAACATAAATAATAATTATAATCAATAATTATATGACTCTAGATCCATCTTAACTCTAGATCTACAAAGCACCGAGAAGAATCAAATATTTTGAGATGCAAACCACTTTTAGAGTGAAAAGGGATTTGATCCCTCTAGAGGTGTATCTAGGTTGGTTATTAATTGAGCCAACATTTAAATGTTTAAACTCATCTATGGACACTAGAACATCTTCCCCATATAGGCTCTATATTACTTTTAACCTTTTATTTTTTTTAATTGAGCATAGATTTAAATGTTTACAAACACACATTTACACCACTACAACATGGCTCCCATACTAAGTTTTAAAGCGCTTATTGCAGAACCATAATTAAACATTATATAACAAAATTTATAAACATATTATTGGAGATTTACTTGAAGATTGTTGAAGTTTGAAATTGAGAAGAAATAATAACCTAACCAATTGTTTTTTTTTAATTATTCAAGTTTTTATTATCCATACCTTTCAATATTCAAACTTCTTCCCATCATTCATTTTTTAACCAAAAAATTATAACGAATTTTTAAAAATAAAATACATATATATATATATATATATATATATATATATATATATATATATATATATATATATATATATATATATATATATATTAAAGTTAACTTTGAGGGTGAGATTGATTAGTTGATTTTTTGTAATTAAGTACCTCTGCTATTGAGAGGTCATGAGTTTGAATTCTCTCGACACTCTTGGGGTCAAGCTTTGTTTGGAAGTGATCCCTTCAAATAGATATTCCTAGAACAATATCCCATGAATGTACCAATGGTTCTTAGCTCAACTGGTTGGGATTGTGGCTTGCTACCCCACCCACCTAGGTTCAATTCTCTGGAGGCATGTTGTAGCATGTATTGATTAGGCTCAAGGAGTAGCTCACCCCAAGGAGCTTTCATTCCATTCATGGTCAATACAGGACATCTATATAGCCCATAAATCACATTAAAATAACCTAAATAATCCTATAATAACTCCATATCTGGATTCAATACCCTGAAAAACCCCAAGACACTTTGATGTCTAGATACATCACCTCGATCGGGGAAGGGAATTGAACCTGTGATGAGTGCTACAATAGCCCGCCTCATCACCGTTTAACCGAAACCCCACAGAAAAATTAAATTGAAACATAAACCAATTTTTTTTTCAAAAAATCACACGTAAAAACAACTCAATTTTATTGCATTGAGAGGCACATTCTACAACCCAGTATGACTCCGATGTGTAAGTATGTCACTTCCTAAAAAAATAATAAAAATATGTTGGCCAAAACATTATCTTTTTAATCTTATTTACAAGCTAAGATTAATTATTAAAATAAAACTATGTTTTATTGCACCAGAGGCTCTCTACAACCAAATATGGGGTAGATCTCAACGTAAACATGTAAACGCAAACGTAAATGTAATGTTTAACATTTAACATTTTTTATCCAATGGCATCCTATTTAAAAATCAACCTAATTATTATTATGTATAAACACAATATAAATTTAAAATATAAAGAGGTTTATGTATGGAAAATAAATATAAATATAAATAAACTAGAGATATGGTAAATAAATAAAACCTATTTTTCTATTTACTCCATAAACCTCTTTATATTTACAAAAACTCAAAACAGAGGTTTTATTTAGGTGAATCCTATAGGCCAAATACCATGGGACAAATTATTATTAATACCTTGAGCCAAATACCATGGGCCAAATACCATATTTATAAAAGAGGTATGGTAACTAAATAATTATAAAAGAGGTATAAAGAGGCATGATAAATATATAAAAAATATCAAATAGGATTAGAAACCAAAATCTAATTATATACCAAGCCTATGGATCAAATGTCATGGTAAATAAAAGAGGTATGGTAAATAAATAAAAACTCTTTTTATATTTAGTCTTTATATCCAAAAAAAGATGTTTTAATTAGGTGAAGCCTATGGACCAAATACCATGGGCCAAATCATTACTAATTCCATGAAAAAAAAACATTATTAACCCTAATATATATTAACTGCAGATATATATGGGAGGGAAGAACAAAGACGTATAGGTGGAGAGATAGGGGCGGTGATAAGGGAGAGATGGGGATAAATTGAAGGAGAGGGGAGAGGAGTGAGAGAGGTAGGGAAAGGTAAGAGAGAGAGAGTGAGACATAAAGATGGAGGGGGGGGGGGGGGAGAGGACGTCGAGAGAGGGAGGAAGATAGTGAGAGGATTGGAGAAGAGAGAGAGAGAGAGGCAGTTACAAGGAAGAGATGGACAGAGAGTGTGTATATTTAGAGTGAGATAAAGAGACAATGAAATAGAGATGGAGAGAAGGGGGAAAGAATTAGAGAGAAGGATAAAAGGAGGGATATAGTAACATAGTTGGGGAGAGAAAGGATTGGATGGAAAATAGAGAGAGAGAGAGAGAGAGAGAGAGAGGACAAGATAGAGGACTTGAGAGAGAGGAAGAGAGTGATTGGGGAAGAGAGAGGGTTGGAGAGAGAGAGAGAGAGAGAGATGGGGGAAGAGAGAGGGAGGTAGGAGAGAAAGGGATAGAGAGGAAGGACGAGAGAGAGGACTTGAGAGAGAGGAGGAGAGAGGGAGGGATAAAGAGAATGAGTTGGAGGGGGATAGAGGGAGGGAAGAATAAATACATAGAGAGTGAGAAGTGGATAGAGAGAGGGAGTGACAAGCAATAAATGGAGAGAGAGTGTGTATGTTTTGGGGTGAGATACAGATAAAAAGAAGGAGAGATTGAGGGAAAGGGGGGTGTGGGGAGGGAGGAGAGAGGGATGGATATAGCAACAGAGTTGGAGAGAGAGAGAGAGAGGTGGGAGAGAAAGGAAGAGAGAGAGGATGTGAGAGAGTGGAGAGAGGGAGGGAAAGAGTGATGGATTTGAGAAAGGGAAGAATAATTCTTGCACTAGATGCATTGATTTTAGTGTAGATGTTGTGATATATATATATATATATATATATATATATTAGAGAGAGAGAGAGAGAGAGAGAGAGATAGAGAGTGATGGGGGAAGAGATAAAATTGGAGGGAAAAGAGAGAGAAAGGGAGGTAGGAGAGAAAAGGAGAGAGGGGGAGGGATAGAGAGATGGATTTGGAGGGGGGGAGAGGTAGGGAAGAAGAAAGACATAGAGAGTGAGAAGTGGAGAGATAGAGGGAGTGACAAGGGATAGATGGAGAGAGAGTGTGTATGTTTTGGGGTGAGATAAAGAGACAAAGAAGGGGAGTGTGGAGAGAACAGAGGACAAAAGTAGAAAAGGAGGGAGATAGAAACATAGTTGAAGGGTGAAGAGAGAGAGAGAGAGAGGTGGGAAATAAAGGCAGGGAGAGGACGTGAGAAAGTGGAGAGAGGGAGGGAAAGAGAGACAGAGTTGGAGGGGGGAGAGAGGGAAGAATATTTATTGCACTAGATGCATTGATTTCAGCGTAGAGGGTGATTTCTAATCCTATTTGATTATTTGCATTAGATGCATTGATTTTAGTGTAAATGTTGATTTCTAGTGATATTTAAATGTTTGCACTAGATGCATTGATTTCAATGTAGGTGATTTATAATCCTATACGATTGCTCGCACTAAATGCATTGATTTCAGTATAGATGGTGATTTCTAATTCTATTTGATTGCTTGCACTAGATGCATTAATTTCAGTGTAGATGTTGATTTCTAATTTTATTTGACTCCTTGCACTAGATGCATTGATTTCAATGTAGATGATTTCTAATACTATTTTATTTCTTGCACTAAATTCATTGATTTATGTGTAGATGGTGATTTCTAATCCTATTTGATTGCTTGCACTAGATGCATTGATTTTAGTGTAAATGTTGGTTTCTAAGCTTATTTGCTTACTTGCACTAGATGCATTGATTTCAGTGTAGATGTTGATTTCCCTATTTGATTACATGCATTAGATGCACTTATTTCAGTTTAGATGTTGTTTTCTAATCTCATTTGATTGTTTGCATTAGATGCATTGATTTCAGTGTAGACGTTGATTTCTAATTTGATGTAATTGGACGTATGATGGTGCATTAATTTTAAAGTGATTGGATTAACAGTGTGCATTGATTTTAGTGCAAGCACAAAAAATTATTGACAATGTACATTGATTTTTGTGTTATAGTAATTCAACCTATTAATATTGGAGAGAAAGAGACACAATGTGTGATGTTTAGTACAAAAACTCTAGCTAAATATTTAAATGGTTTACAATTTCAACTGTCCTTTTCATATAATCCATATGAAAATATGACAAAACTAACAAGGGTGACAATAATAATAGTAGAAGAAAATAGTTTGAGATTGATCACAATGAATACACTTTGTAATTTGATGCATTCTTATTATTTACATTTTCAATCATTGATGATGATGATGATGATGGTTAACTTCCGTTAAGACCAATGTGGTCTATCGGACCTTAAGAGAGGAGAAAGAATCTAAGTTTGATTATTCAAAATTTTGTTTCTATGGTCAAAGAGAAAAGAATAAGTGCTCCAAGATTGCTATAGGTGGGTTGGCTTAATAGGTCAAGAAGATTGGAAGTGTGGCAGATGGTAGGGAATTGAGAGCGAATGTGAGTAAGAGTCAAGCAGTCTAAAAGGAAGTGTTTTTCATCTTCCACCTGCTTAGAATCACAAATATGACAAATTTTATCATTCCAAGGGGTCTTGGGAATAGACCACCATTCGGTCTCACTCCGAAGATCATGGGAATTAGTTCTTATCTTAGCGATGTTCATTTTTTTCTTATTGCTAGACAACACAGAAAGATAATTCTGATTAACACTATTACATTGTCACTTTGCATTATTATTTTTTTTTCATCATTTTTCATCACTAAATTTATTAACAATATTTATCATCTCAACAAATTGACGTAACAAAGAAAAATTAAAATTAAAATGAAAAGATAAATATCAATATATTGAGCATATATAAAATAATTATATTAATATTATATGTATTTACATATTATTGATAAAATTAATTAAAATGGCCAGATAAATATTAGACATATTGAGCATATATAAATGATTATATTAATATTAGATGTATTTACATAGTATTGAAAAAATTAATCATATGTTCAATATATTTTTTTTGGATGCACATGACTCAAACTAGTCTAGATCTATCTTAACTACAGATCTATCAAATGCCAAGAGAGATCAAATCTCTCGAGATGCAAACTTTTCCTCAAATTTTACATTCAAAAAATAGATTTACACCTCGAGAGATTTGATCCCTCTCAACACTTAATAAATTTAAAATTAAAATAAATTTAAACTAGTTCACATCAATTTAACACCTAAACTTCATAAATAAAACAACTTACAATTTATTATTTTTTAAAATTAATGAAACTAGAGCATTTACCACCTATCCATTTTACAACGTACAATTGATTAATATTCATCCGCCTCAACTTTATCAGCCGTCTTCTTCTAACCATGTGCAAAACCACTTTTGAAAAAATTCAAATTGTTCATTCCATAAATACATTGTATAGCTTTGAAAATGTGAAGCCAATAATGCACGTCACTCTGATACACGTATCATAAATATGTCTGGTAGAAAATGTTGAAAACATATCATAAATGAGAACTTATTTAAAGGTGGTTGAAAGTTTGAAGTTAACATGGACAATATTTTAATAGGTTCCGTTTTGTTTTTTTTCAACAAATAGGTTTACATTATTTATTTAATCGGCTTTCAAGCTTGGATAAATTATTATATATATATATATATATAATTAGTTTTTCTTTATCTAATAATTTTATGAATATTAATATTTCATATATACATTGGTCTTACTCTAATTTCTGGACTTTCAAAAAAAATTTCCAAATAATTTACAAATATTAATTTTAATTTTCTTTTCTAGAAAGTCTATAAACTCTATAAATATAATGTTTCTAGGATAATCTAATTTTTTTTATTGTCTTTATTTCAATTTCTTTTTCACTCTCTCTAATGGTAGAGCTTCTACATTAATTTATATTAATTTTAATTAAATTGACCATTGGCCTATTGATTATCCTGTAACATCTATTTTGGATCAATAACTTTAAAGGCTTTTTAGCACTCATCTACTTTGGATCGATAACTTTTTAAGGCTCTTTAGCATTGGTTTCATCTTTAACAAGCTTTTTTCTAGTCTTGGATAATAGGTGGAGTGTCCACTCGAAACGTTGGACAAGCAAAATATCATACACAGTTTTCTTCCAAAAAATTCCACCAATTATTTATACTTTTCAACATTCAAATTTTTTATTCTTAATAGTTATTTTTTATTAAAAAATTAATATCTTTAATGATAAATATTATATATATATATATATATATATATATATATATATATATATATATATATACACACACACACACACACACATGTATATGTATATATCAAAAAGAGCATTTGTATTATATAATTCGAAGCATGGTTTGTAACAAATACATCAGAGTTAATTCATCAAAAAAATTCAATCATTTTTTCCTTTTCAATAATTATATATATATATATATATATATATATAGGAAAGACCCAATGACTAAGCAAGAGTCGAAGACATACCGTATTGACTAGAGACAGAGTGAAAACTCATTAGGGTTGCCAGCTTCTTGAGCCTAATCAATACAAGCTACTACATGCCTCTGGAGATTCAAACTACAATCCCAACCACTTGAGCTAAGAACCATTAGCAAGGAAAATATGTTTCAACAACAAAAAGAAGGGATTTTGTAGGTGAATACCTCTTGACGGGCTGGACCCGCCAAAGTTCAGGGGATCTCCCCGGTATGAAGTCCCAGATAAACCTGACATTGTTTTCTATAGAAGTCCCATCTAGAATAAAGGTCTGGTTGCCAAATTCTTAAATATCTTCCTTGGCTCTGATTGTCAGCAAGAGAGAGGAGTGCAAATGTACTTTCGAGAAGCAATGGAGGTGTGCCTGGTGAGTGTTCAATTGTAAGTGTGTTAGGGTTCTTCTACTGCGGGGAGAGAGAGAAAAGTGAACCTCTGAAAGAGAGGGAGTAGTTACCACCCAAGGAGAGACACACATGAACTGAAGGATCTGTCTAACATCCAGCGGAATAGTCCAAAAGGTATGCGATGGTCGTTACAACCAACAAATGAGAAATATCTGCCTAACATATTGTGGAATAGTCCACAAGGATGGGACAACAATAACAACCATTACAGCACATTATCAATAAGATAAGTACTAAAATAATCGAAATAGTTCAACTACCTTAGCACATGTGAAATCAAACATGAAATACAAACATTCACATAATAGTCTTACAAACATTCATAATCCATGCATGAAGAACATGTTGGCCTTAAAGGCTTCTGTTATTAAGTAAAAGTTCCAAGACACATGTATACAATGAACATCGCTAGCTCTAATAGTGGAGCATTGGAGCTACTCCTTGCTCCACAAAAGAACTAGGTTATATCTCTAATGCTTTGCTGGTGGAGCCAAGGTGAAAAGTCCTTTTCTCATACAATGAGGGAGTATAGATAACCAAGGGTGACTCTTTAACTACCCTCATGACTGTTTGACTTACAATTACTTTTCAACTTACATGACTCTTTACATTCCATGTGTGTCCTTTGGACTTCCACTTTACAATACATTTTGAATACAGTATACATGATCCACAATAATGATGTGGCATATGACCACTCATGACATGACATGACATGACACTGCTGACATGGATTGTTTGATGATGTGGCAATTTCATGCCACTCTTGCTGCTGAGAGTTGAATGTCTTCTTGAAGAAGATTTTCTTTCCACCTTTGCATGCCTTTGTGATAAGGAGTCTTTAATGATCTCAATTCTTGGATAATGATCACAAACTGGTGTCCCTTCTCTTTCTCCTAATCGATCAACTTGCAAGCTCAGCTACAAGAGTGTCTTTGAGCATGCTTCCCTCCTTTTTCTCCTTATTCATCATCTTTACATGACGTGATAGTGTACATGTTCCTACAATTCACTCATGATGAGACAACATCAATCTGAAAACTCCTAACCTAAGATGATGTATTCTGATCCATAATGTTAGGTCCCTATATTACTAGTATAGTCCCTTATTGTTGTTAGTGTAACCCCCTTATTGTTATTATTGTACCCCTGTAACCCCCATATTGTTATTATTGTGCCCTTAAATTATTATTGTTAGGTCGGCTAGGATTACATTGTGGCCCCACTAGGATTACATTGTGGCCCCATGGACTCCTATATATAAAAAGGAGGTTTTGTAATTTGTATCATCCAAGAATTGTTCATTCATGTAATGTATTGGAGGTTTCCCCCTCGAAGTGGCTTATTTCTAAGGCATTGACATCTCTTTTCTTCTATTTTTGGAGCTGGTTTCACAACATTTGGTATCAAAGAAATTTATAGTTCCTCCATTTGCAACCATCACTTGACATTCTGGTGTTGGGTATAGGAAACCATTCAATTCCTTGGCTACCTTACAATGAATAAAATTATGGGTACTACCTGAATCAATCAACACTATTACCCTTTTCTTCTTGATATGTCCTTCTATCTTAAGAGTTTGAGGAGTGGTAATTCTTGCCAATGCATTACATAATATGGTCGGACTCATTTCTTCCTCTTCTAGGGTTGGTTCCTGGTGTACGTCCTCTTCTTTTGAAGACTCTTGTTCATTTTCTTCTTCCTCTTCACAATCTATGTAAAATAATTTCTTCTCAGCACACTTATGACCTTTAGTGTATTTTCTATCACAACTGTAGCAAAGCCCTTTTTCTCTTTTTTCTTCCAATTGTTGTGGTGTCAACATTGTAGGTTGTGGAAATCTAGGAGTAGCAACACTTCCCTCTTTATAGAAGTGAGTGGTAGGCTTCCTTGTCGCCATAATTTTACATTCAATTTTTCTTGCCAACCTGAATGCCTTCTCCAATGAATCAAGTTCCAAAACGCGAACTTCATGTTGGATGTTATCCTTTAAAGTACCTATGAAGAGATCAACCCTGTGTTCCTCTGGAATATCAGTTACCCTTATATTCAATTTTTGGAAGTCCTCAATGTGCTCCCCCACTGAACACTTTTGTTTGAGATTTATCAATTGGCTAAAGAAAGTGTTGCTCTTTGTATCCTCATAATGTGCTATCATTTCCTCCGTAAAAATTGACCAAGTGACAATTTTTTACGGGAGCAAAGCCATCGATACCATACAAATGTATTTTGTTCTAAATGTAAAGTTGCAATGCGTACCTTTTGTGTGTTTTGCACATTATTGAGATCAAAATATTGCTCCATCTGTAGTATCCATGTTACAGGATCCTTTCCATCAAACTTCCTCATATTCATTTTTGGAATATGGTGGTTCTTCCTTCCAACATTAGAGTTTATGAAATCACGATTAACATTTATTTTGTTCTCATCATGAGTTTCCTCTACTATCTTTTCACCATTAGGAAACATTTCTTGTATCAACTTTGTCAAACCTTCCATGTCTGCTTTTAGATCATTCTTCATGTTTTCCATTTTGTCATCGATCTTAGCTTCCATGTCATCCATCTTAGATTCCATGCCAGCTTCCATGCCATCTATCTTAGATTCCATGCCATTCTTCAAACCATCCATTTTAGATTCCACGCCTTTCTTCAAACCATCCATCTTAGTTTCCATGCCTTTCTTCAAAACTTCCATGTCATTTTTTGTTGCTCTTTGCGAGAGCGAAATTTGTTTCACTTGCTCTTGTAATTTTGATATGTCATGTTGCCATTCTTCGTCTTCATGAGTCATAGTAGAGCTTTCTAAAGGCTTAATGGGTGTTGAATCCTTTTTAGGGGCCATTTTAGAATCCAATACTGATATCTATTCTACAATATGCCCTTGGAATCAATTCAACTTGATTCTTCAAACAAGACTTATGCAATTTGGAAAAAATATACACAGCTTTTACTTGCTTTTTAGGAGCTTGCTATTAAAATTGAATTATCTCTATAATTGTGGATCGTCAATATCTGAAATTTGGCCCTGTAGTAGCCCTTTGAAGCTTCTTTCAAATGCCACATGTCTGACCTGATTTCGATTCTTCAAGACAAAGTTATGTCCAATCTCCCACAATGACCCAATTATGGACTGGTTCAGTAGAGCGCACTTGTATGACTTTCCACATGTTACTATTTCCTCCTTTAGCTCTGAAATTGATAGGCAGGAAACTACAGTCCGTGTACTTGCGACCACTTTTTACAACATTCCAATCCAATGCTTAGAGAGAGAGTTATGAAGATTTTCCCACGATCACCTCTTTGAGATGAAATTCGGGAGCCTAAAAAATTCCTAACTTACACAGACCATATCTCCGAAAATAATTCGAACCAAGCTCTGAAATTTTGTGACAATATTCCTAAGGATTTCGGCTTTGCGCTCTAAAAATTTCAACTTCAGAACCTTCATAGAAACAAAGTTATAGCGAAAATTTCGCGATGACATATTTAGGTTAAATTCAGGAGTCTGCAAAAAGACCTAACTTCCACAGATCATATCTCCGAAAATATTGTGAACCAAGCTCTGAAATTTTGCGAAGATGTTCCTTAGGATTTTTTCTTCGCACTCTAAAAATTTTAGCTACGAAACCTTCGTAGAAAAAATGTTATAGCGAAAATGCCACGATGACCTGTTTGGAGCAGTGAAACCTTAGAATCCAAAGGCTCTGATACCAAATTCCTGCCAATGCATTACATGATATGGTTGGACTCATTTCTTCCTCTTCTAGGGTTGGTTCCTGGTATACATCCTCTTCTTTTGAAGATTCTTCTTCATTTTCTTCTTCCTCTTCACAATCTATGTAAAATAATTTCTTCTCAACACACTTATGACCTTTAGTGTATTTGCTATCACAACTGTAGAAAAGCCCTTTTTCTCTTTTTTCTTCCAATTGTTGTGGTGTCAACCTTGTAGGTTGTGGAAATATAGGAGTAGCAACACTTCCCTCTTTATAGAAGTGAGTGGTAGGCTTCATTGTCACCATAATTTTACATTCAAATTTTCTTGCCAACCTGAATGCCTTATCCAATGATTCAGGTTCCAAAACACGAACATCATGTTAGATGTTATCCTTTAAAGTACCTATGAAGAGATCAATCCTGTGTTCCTCTAGAAAATGCCATAATATCAAGCTAACCATGGGGGAATATGTATTGAATAGTCCAATGCTTTCCATTCCTATGGGAGGTGTTGATGTTGTACTAGGAACATAATGGTTACAATCTTTGGGGACGGTAGCTTTTAATTTTCAAGAAATTTTCTTGAAATTTTTTTCAGAAGGAAAGGAAGTCGAGTTACGAGGTATTGTAGGGAAGCCGGGAAATATAATAAGCTCTAATGTCATGAAAAAGCTTCTAAAGAAAGAACAACGAGGCATAATTTCACAATTATGCTCACTAGAAGTTCCAACATCAAAATCATCTATTTCTGCAGATCTCCAAAAATTCTTGGACAATCATTCCAAGGTGTTTGAAACTCCCAAAGGACTCCCACCTATTCGTGATCATGATCATGCTATTCATTTGATTCCCGGTAGTGTTCCTCCAAACATCAAGCCTTATAGATATCCTTATGTACAAAAGAGAGAAATTGAACGTATGATTGCAGAAATGTTAGTGGCTGGTATAATTCAACCTAGTCAAAGTTCTTTCTTTGCTCCTGTAGTATTGGTACACAAGAAGGATGGATCATGGTGCAAGTCTCCGGATTATAGGGAGTGATCAGGAGATCAAGTCTCTTGTAAAAAAATGCTCAAAAATGAAGTTGCTCAGAATTGGTTTGAACCAGATCGACTGGAAAGAGCTCGCCAAAATGATCCTGTAGCCACGAACGACACTCAAATCCGTTACCGTATGGAGGAGATATTGCATTTTGAAATCGCCCAATAACTTTCAATTTTGAAAGAAATTTTTTTAATATATTCTAATGGGATAATTTTATTTTTTTATTAAGGTTTAATATATTAATTAAATTATATAGTTTTAATATTTTATATGGTTTTTTATTAAATCATATATTATATTATTAATTATATATTTTAATTAATTATTAAAAAAAAAAAATTAAACCTTATTAAAAATTAAAAAATTAAACCACATATATGTTAAAAACCCAAATTCGAAATAAGTTATGGGTCAAAGTTTATGGGCACGTTATGTATTGTTTTAAAAGAACACGTGATTCAAATTGGCGGAGCGGAGTTCAAAATTACGTTTTGGTATTGCACGCGGTAGGAGTTGAACTTGGGTGGGCAAGGACACAACGCAACGGCCCAACCAATAGGCCATAGTTGCTTGTTGTTAAACCCTTTGGCGCGAATTAGTATTTAACATTTAAATTTCGTTTGGGCACATAGGTGGCGGGGTCTTGGTCACGCGGGCCCAGCGCTTGGAGTGGAATATTTAATACATATTGTTATCAACCTTATCCAATGCACATATAACTCAAAGTTTATAAATGAATGCCGGAGGGTGTGGTCACGTGGACCTAATTTTTAGCCCCACGATTGGCGGTTAGACTGGCGGTTCCCTAAATCTAGCACCGAACTCCAAATTTGTCGGAGCTATCTGGTAGTTAGCCAGACTTAGCTGGAGTTATTCTAGGCCAAACTGGAAGTTGGAGTAAAA
The DNA here is from genome assembly GCA_034641835.2 of Pinus albicaulis. Lineage (NCBI taxonomy): Eukaryota > Viridiplantae > Streptophyta > Pinopsida > Pinales > Pinaceae > Pinus > Pinus albicaulis. The sequence continues at coordinate 1,417,663,825 of CM076572.1, read as the reverse complement.
GAGCCATAACTTTGGCTAGGAAAGTCCTTTTGGGACGAATTGTTTTTTGATTTTGGGGTATTGAAGCATTCTAGAGCTGTTGGGAGTGTTTGCAGAGCCATCAGGGCATTCTATCAGTGAATTTACCAGCGATTTTGGTCGTGGAGCCACGAGGGCCTAATGAAAGATTAGCTGTTTTGGACTATACTCATCCAATGGAGGTGAATGCATAGTCATTTTATACTGATTTCTGCCTTCTGTATCTGAATATGCAGCTTATTTTACCTTTTGAGGCTTTCTATACATTGTAATTCACATTTTGAGCATTTAATGAAAGAGGGAAAAGCCTAATTAGAGGCTTTTGGACCCAGCAGAGGTAGCCCAAGAGAGGGGTGAACTGCTTGAACAATTGCTTGCTGTCATACTATGTATTTTTGCTGCATTATTTCAGATTCTGATAATTTAAATGATAAATTTTCATAATTACACTTTTCCCAATCAATATTATACAGTGAACAAAACTTATTAGTTCATTTTCAAACCACTTTACTTCATTTGCAGAAGACGTAAAATTTCCTATTCACATATAAAAGTTGGATTAATGAATACTTTGCACATAAACAAATACTTTCATTGATCAGATCTATTACAGTGATTACATTTTATTTCTTTAGGTAGAGCCAGTTTGTGGGCCAGGTAGCCTCTGGTTTCATCCTTTCTAGTAAAGGTGAAATAACCAGTAAAAGCCCCTTACTGTCAATCTCTGTATGAGAAATACTTTGTTCTCACAATTTCAGATCAGGGAGCTCAGTAAGCTCACCATTAAAGATAAATCTCCCATTCCTGTGATTGATGAATTATTGGATGAATTACATGAAGAAATTTATTTTACCAAGTTGGATCTTCGTTCAGGATATCATCAAATTAGAATGAAGATTGAAGATATTCTGAAAACAACATTTAGAACTCATGAGGGTCATTATGAATTTTTTGTCATGCCTTTTGGCCTTACCAATGCACCTTCTACATTTCAAGGATTGATGAATTCCATTTTCAAACCCTACCTTAGAAAATTTGTGCTAGTATTTTTTGATGACATACTAATCTACAGCAGGTCTTGGAAGGATTATGTTCAACATGTTGACAAGGTGCTAAAACTATTGCAAGAGAAACGATTATAAGCAAAAACATCCAAATGTTTCTTTGGAGTACAAGAGGTGCAATATCTGGATCATATTGTATCTCACAAGGGTGTTAAGGTAGACCGTAACAAAATTAAAGCCATTAAGGAATGGAAAGTCCCCACAACCATAAAGCAGTTGCAAGGATTTCTCAGGTTAACAGGGTATTATTGCAAGTTTGTTAAAAATTATGGGAGAATAGCGGCACCTCTAACAACATTATTGGAGAAAGAAGCATTTTCATGGACTCCTGAAGCAACTAAGGCCTTTGAAAATATTAAAGAGGCAATGTGCCTAGCACTAGTCTTAGCTATGCCAGACTTCACAAAAACCTTTATTGTGGAATATGATGCCTTAGGAAATGGAATTGGTGTTGTTTTAATGCAAGAAGGAAGACCCATTTCTTTTGAAAGTCGTCCAATCAAAGGAAAATATTTACAGAAAGCTATTTATGAGAAGGAAATGTTAGCAATACTGCATGCACTAAAGAAATGGTGAACTTACCTAATGGGAAGACACTTCAAGGTAAAAACTGATCATGATAGTCTTCAACACTTTTTGGAACAAAGACTATCTTCAGAAGAGCAGCAAAAATGGGTCACAAAGATGTTGGGTTATGACTTTGAAATAATCTACAAAAAAGGAAAGCTTAATGTTGTTGCAGATGCACTCTCAAGAAAGAATGGAGAGGTGGAAGCATTGCTTTGTGCCATTTCTATTATCCAACCAGATTGGATAACCGAAGCAAGAGATGAATGGAAGAAGGAAAAAGATGTATGGACACTCATTCAAAAGTTGCAGCAAGATCCTAGTACATCCGATACATTTAGTTGGAAAAATGATTCCTTATGGTACAAAGATCGCTTATATCTTTGTAAGGATTCCCAACTAAAACAAAATATTCTTCTGGAATTGCACACTTCTCCTTTAGGAGGACACTCAGGATTTTTAAAAACTTACCACAGGGTGAAGAAAGAATTTTTTGGGGATGGCCTTAAATCTGATATTCAAAATTTTGTGGCGGAATGTTTGGTTTGCCAGCAGAATAAAGTGGAGACAATTAAGACCCTGGGACTTCTACAACCTTTATCCATTCCAAGTCAACGTTGGGAGGAGATTTCAATGGAATTTATCACAGGTTTACCTAAGTCCGAAGGAAAGAGTGTCATCATGGTGGTAGTTGATAGACTTACCAAGTATGCACACTTTTGTGCATTATCTCATCCATTTAAAGCAAGTACAGTTGCTACTACATTTATGGAGACAATTCAAAAGCTACATGGAAACCCAAGGGTTATTGTGAGCGACAGAGATCCCATTTTTACTGGAAATTTTTGGACGAAGTTATTTTCTTGTTTGGGTACTCAATTAGCTCATAGCTCATCTTATCATCCTCAATATGATGGTCAAAATGAGATAGTAAATAAATGTTTGGAAGGATATCTTCGTTGTTTTGTATATGATAAACAAACACAATGGGTCAATTGGTTACCTCTCGCTAAATGGTGGTATAACACTTCCTTCCATACTGCAGCAAAAATGACCCCATTTATGGCACTTTATGGATATCATCCGCTTTCCATCACATCATCTTTAAGAGAAAATTCGAAGGTTCAAGTAGTGGAAGATCACATCGAGCATCAATAAGAAGTTCTCCAACTCTTAAAGTATAACCTGAATTTGGCACAAAATTGAATGAAGCAACATGCAGATCAACATCGCAGCGAGAGAAGTTTTGATGTAGGAGACTGGGTATTTTTATGGCTACAACCATACAAACAAATGTCCCTCGAGCAAGCTAAGAAGGATAATAAATTATCGCCAAAGTACTATGGTCCTTACAAGGTGTTGCAAAAGATTGGTACTATGGCATACAAATTGGAGCTTCCTGCTTCTTCGCGAGTACATCCAGTTTTCCATGTTTCGTGCTTAAAGAAGGTTATAGGTGAAAATCTTCCAGTTCAAACAATATTGCCAGAACTTGATGAGGAAGGAAAATTCATATTGGAACCGGAAGCGGTCACGGAAACAAGAACTCGACAACTACGGAATCGATCAATTTCAGAGTATCTCATCAAGTGGAAGAACTTACCCACTGAAGATTCTACATGGGAGGATGAGAATTTTATACAAAAGCACCCAGAGCTACTCAAGCGTTGAGGACAACACTTTTTTTGAAGAAGAGGGGCATGTTAGGTCCCTATATTACTAGTATAGTCCCTTATTGTTGTTAGTGTAACCCCCTTATTGTTATTATTGTATCCCTGTAACCCCCATATTGTTATTATTGTGACCTTAAATTATTATTTTTAGGTCGGCTAGGATTACATTGTGGCCCCACTAGGATTACATTATGGCCCCATGGACTCTTATATATAGAAAGGAGGTTTTGTAATTTGTATCATCGAAGAATTTTTCATTCATGTAATGTATTGGAGGTTTCCCCATCGAAGTGGCTTATTTCTAAGGTGTTGACATCTCTTTTCTTCTATTTTTGGAGTTGGTTTAACAACACAAAAACTGAGCCTGGAACAAGTGACAGGCTAGGAAGAGGGGCTCAATGACTATGCAGTTTTGCAGTTTAGGTAGGAACGGGGAATCCCTGAGCATTGAGACTATGCAGTGCGCAGTTCAGGCTAGGTTGAGGGACAAGACTGTGTAGTTTTACGGAGCCAGTGGGACAGGCTGGGGGGATGGTCACTAGGAGAGCTCACTGTGCAGTTTTTAAAGACAAGGAAGATTGGGTTACTATGAAGTTGCACAGTTCAAGGGCTTAGAGAATGAGCTCGAGGCTTGTGGTTTAAAAGTGTGTAGTTTAAGCCAAGTTGGGGGGCATGATTGCGCAATTCTGGAGGTCAAAGTTGGGGTTTTGGCACAAAAACGGTGGAGTGCAACATTCCTGAGAGGTAGGAACTGCGCATTGCATAGTGCCAAGCAGTAAGGTCGCATATAAAGGAATGAGACTACACAATGCGTAGCTCAAGGTCCAGGTGAAGCTAGGTTGCTTGATTGGGAAGTTTTTCTGAAAATGGCTAAGTGTGGGATTAGTGATATTAGTGTGAACGGTGATAAAAATTCGACTATGATCACACACTTAGAATATTTTGACGACTCGGAAACATAGATCATACATGACATATAAATAAATCATTTCTCTCTATGTGAAATCTTTACGACTGGTTACGACAAGTGTGAAACTAAAGATACACGTTGCGACGAGTGTGATGACACTTGTGCGACAGTGCTCAAAACTTTGGAAATGAGTGTGACAGGTAATTACAAGGTTAGAAAATCTCATTTACACAAATATGACCTCTTATAAATACCATAATAGGCTTATACACACAATGTGACAGCCAACATGCCAAAAGACGACACTTTGTCCAACTTGAAAAAGGGAACACAACATTCTAAGAAAGAAAATGAAAATGAATATCAAAGTTTGCAACAATAATGAACAAGACCAAGGAAGGCTCCGAAATTTGGTATAGGCTAAAATTTTGGAGAGTGATGTAGCAGCTACAACAATACCTTACAAAATTATCCCAACAAAATACAAAATTTACAACACATAACGCTACTCACTGATTATGAAATATTTCATGACAACCTGTTTGTGTGCATGTGTTTCCTCAAGTTTGCCACGAAGTCTTGGGCCCCTAGTTTTTTCTTTTTATATTTTTTGTATCAACCAATTTAACTATTTTTTTTTAATAGACTTCATCTACCATTAGGGAATTAAAACATGCCTGATTTGACCATTAATCTTTAATTCATCTATCTTCACTTTATACATGTGGTTAGCATACCTATATGCTTCTCTGCCGAAGTCTCTTAGAAAATGGAAATATGCTTTGGATGGGATATCTTCCACAATTTTCTTAATTCTTTCATGATGTTTTCCATAGATTTCTCCTTTCGAAGGGAGTGTTTTACCACATGATGCATAATTAGGAGATAATATCCCATAAAAAAGTATGTCCATTTGATGTTCTTTGGATGACAATAGTCCCTCATAGAAATCATATATCTTTTTGTTTGATTATTTGTCATACGAAAAAGACCCCATGAATACCTGAACACTTTGTCCTCCTTGGGAACCATAGAGTACCCCTCCCCCTCCTACCACCCCATAAAAATATAATATTACATAAGAATCAAGTAAAATGTTAAATTCATACACATATAAACATATAATTTAGATGATACAATTGTATAAACATGTTACATTTTGGAGTTTTGGCTCGAATTAAATGACTTTGTTTTAGCCAAATCTTAATTTTTGTTGTTTAAAATGAGTTTTTGATTGAATATATGGATTCACCACCTTGAAAAACCCTTGGGGCACTCAAATTGTGAAGGGAAATTAACAAAATTTACATGCACAAAAACATACTAGAAACATAGAAAACCACACATGGCGGAAAAGGCCACAACCCCTGTTGTACTCCTCACATATTTTCATTATTAAAACAATTGTATAATACAAATATAAATACAAGAGGAGAATGTGTCTCAAGATAGTGCATCTATCTTGGACATTTTGGTTGAGGAAAAATCTCAACCATACACCAATCTAGGAACCTAGTTAGGTGGAGAGAATCTCTAAGCCTAAACTAACTCCTAATTGAGAGGAACAAACTCAATCTAGAAAATTAGGAATAAATTCCTAACTTTCATGATTTAATTAATTTAATTATTTTTGGATCTATAATTTTTTTTTCTCACTTGAGAGTGAGGCTAACATTCCCCCCCTCAATGATAAATCCAAAACAAGAATGAGGAACCATCTTCCAAGTTCTCATGCTGAAATTGTTCATCCCTAAACACATTGCCTAAAAAACGCCAAAGTTGGATGTCGAAAATACTTCAACCTCGAGAGATCATGAGTTAGCTGCAAGTCTGAATCAACTCTGAATTTTGGTTGAAAAATCCATCACGATCCAAGCTGCAAAAGGATCCATCTGTCCTTTGCTTGCAATTAGCATCCTTTTGTCCACTAAAAAAATATTGATGACGTCGACTGGCGAATTTTCTTGTCCACTGACAAAATATTGAGAATGCCAACTAGAAAATTTTCTGACGTCAAAACTGCTTCTTTGATGTTGAAAGCACCTTCTAGATGTTGATGATGATTTCCCATTGGCTGATGATGTTGATGTTGTCAAAAACTGCTCATTGTTGTTGTCGAAAACTGCTCACTGCTGCTCTTGTTGTTGACCGCCCACTGGTGAATTTGTTGATGCCCACTGACGAATTTGTTGATGCCCAATGGATACTTTTGTTGATGTTGTCCAAACTTTCAGTCTGACAACCACCTTCAATTTCATTATCATTTTCCCCCCTTTGTCAGCTGAAAGGAGAGACAATCATCTGCAAATGATTTCTGAACTCTCCCACTTCAGGTGTAGGAGTGTTTCACTGGTGTACTCCCCCGGTAAACTTGCACAAGAGTACCATATTTATTTGACTGCTGGCTGAAATAGGTGTGATTGAATATGGTTTTAAAACTTATATAATTTTTTAATTGTTGACGACCATTCCCAAGGATCAATCCACGCATAATTGAACTTCAATCTGGCTCGTTGGTTTTGGTTGCAACATTTCTCTGATGAATGATCCTGTAGAAAATATTTAACATAGCTATAATACCATGTAGAAATTATATCAATGGACTCAATCCAATCATGCAATGAACTAAAGCAAGATATTGAATCCTTCTAAAAAATCTGTGGAATTTAAATCACGATCACTCAATCACATGCAAGTAAGAGAAAGAAGTAAATCAATACACAACACCAGATATTCCTGGGGAAAACAACTGCTCAAAAACCCTCCATATTTATTGTATAATAAACCAAGGAACCATGAAACAATACAATTTATTTGTGATCATCACAACCTCATACACTCTACTAATTGCTTCACACTGATCTAGTCAAAATTGGACAAACACATAGCCAATTATCAGCCTACCCTTAGCCTACCCTTCTGATGCAATCCCTAGAGAATTAAACCCCTATTAAATACAAAATTCAGCCTTCCTTGATTCCACAATTCATCATGGGCTTCCTGTGGTTATATAACTGCATCTGGGCAGTTTTCTAAGAATACAACTGATAGTTTACTTTCCATGAACCTTTGTCTCAACTGCGTCTCCACCAAAACTAGCATGCATGTAGCTATAAATAGTGAATCATCAGTTACTTGGTATATCACTACTGGTGAATTAAATATATTTTAATTCACTTGATCTTCCACTAGATTATCCAATAGTTAGAACTAGTTAAAATAATTTTAACTCAATTAATGTGAGTTAATTGATCCCACTCACACCACACTGGTGCTAAAACTGCAACTAGACCTTGTAAATAATAGGATCACTCTACATGCCTATCCCTTGACCCTCAACTCAAAATTCTAGTCTATTACACTTAGTTAACTATGAGAAGTTGTTATGAGATAAAATCACAATTAATTTTCCAATTTATTTAAAAATTGGTTGCACACTAATGTGTCGCTAGAATCCCTCACTCATGTGTGACCTATGATCCAACACCAGTGTGTGTGCATTTTCTTGTTGTTTTTGGATGCCAATTTCACTGTTTCTTGTTGCAAATTTCAACACTCCCTCTCAACAAGAAAGGAATCAATCTACCTCGATCTGGTACCTTTGGAATGTTCTTGCATGCAACACTTCCTAGTGTTGTTCAAAAATGAAACTCTCTTGAAACTACATAGGCTCCAAACAATTGAATCAGTATAAGCGACATCTATCATCAGAGTCTTCTGACTGCTGCTAGCTACTGCACATGTCTACTAGGCTCCCTGCGTTGCTGCTGACATCTGCATCCATGCACTCTGCACTGCTGCCAACTCTAATCGGTGCTCCAGTATCTGACACCTGTCACTCTAATTTATGTCTTATTGACATCTGACTGCATCAATATAACCGATCCTTCCTGCTATTGTTGTACTATGGGCTCCTCGTAGCCAGGTTCGATCCATGAAACACACCATCTCAATGGAACCTACCCAAATTTATTCCTGGGATTATATATGCGCATCGCCCCACCTTACACCTGGAGGTATAGCTGCATGTACTCCCTTTGCCCATCTGGCTCAAAATCCCCCCCTACTAGAGGTCTCTATTTTATTCACCTTATATATCCACCTAGATCCAACCACTGACTTCCCCATTGGTCTTGGGACCACTTCCCATGCACTGTTTCTGATAATGGAGTCATACTCCTCAACCATGGCATCAACCCATGTTGGTTGTTGCACTGCTTCCTCAAAATAGGATCGTTCTATCACAATACACTCACTCATAAGAGCCATGTATCCAGTGTACCTATCTGGGGACCTTCTCTGTCTACGTTGTGATGTAGGTGCTGCTACATGATCTGTCACATCTAACACCAATCTGTCAGCCCCTCTGGTGTGCTTCCTACCATTTCTGGTGGATGTGGATTGCTTTGCATGAGTGGTTTCTTCTACTCCAAGGTCCTCATCTTGTGGCTAATCCACATCCTGAGGTTCATCCTTTGGAACTAAGAGTTCCTCATCTGCATGAAAATCAAGCTCCCTCTCAAGGGAATATCGCATGGATTTCTCCTCATCAAAATTAACGTCTCTCCTGACAACTGTCATCCTGTTAGCCGATAAATACACCAGATATTTGTGGGGAGTATCAGTGTACCCAACAAATATCCCAACCTCTGTTGTTGGTTCTAGCTTCTTCCTGGCATCTTCGGTCACATGGCAATAGACATATGAGCCAAAAATTTTTAAATATTAAAAATTTGGTTTCTTACTTGAAAAAACCTCCTCTGGTGTACTCATTCCAAGTATCCGACGAGGACTCCGGTTTTGCACAAATACCGTTGTGTTGCATGCCTCTGCCCACAGATGCAACGGTAGGCCATGATCATGTAACATAGCTCGTGATGCTCCCACAATTGACTTCTTCTTTATTTTTTCAACCCCATTCTGTTGTGGGTTATGAGGTGCAACCAATTCTCTTTGAATTCCTTTTTTGGCACATAAGTTCTTGAATTCAGTAGAGATATACTCACCACCATTATCGCTCCTTAGAGCCTTCACCTTCTTCCCAGTATCTTTCTCTACCAGTGCTTTGAACTCACAAAACTTGGATAACACCTGATCTTTCTTTTGCAGAAAGAAGATCCAACACTTTCTAGAAAAATCATTAACAAAAATCACATAATACTTGTGCGTTGTTGTGGAAGATATAGAGAATGGTTCACACATGTTTGAGTGAACTCTCTCAAGGATTTTCATTGCTCAGTTCTCCTTCTCATGAAAGGTGGCCTTAGTATACTTCCCCATCGTACATCCTCTGGTGTACTCATTCCAAGTATCTGATGAGGACTCCGGTTCTGCACAAATACCATTGTGTTGCATGCCTCTGCCCACAGATGCAACGGTAGGCCCTGATCATGTAACATAGCTCATGCTGCTCCCACAATTGAATTCTTATTTCTTTTTGCAACCCCATTCTGTTGTGGGTTATAAGGTGCAATCAATTCTATCTGAATTCATTTTTTGGCATACAAGTTCTTGAATTAATTAGAGATATACTCACGACCATTATCGCTCCTTACAACCTTCACCTTCTTCCCATTATCTTTCTCTACCAGTGCTTTGAACTCACAAAACTTTGAGAACACCTGATCTTTCTTTTGCAGAAAGAAGATCCAACACTTTCTAGAAAAATCATTAAAAAAAATCACATAATACTTGTGCGTTGTTGTGGAAGACATAGAGAGTGATCCACACACATTTGAGTGAAATTTCTAAAGGATTGTCATTGCTCGGTTCTCCTTCTCATGAAAGGTGGCCTTAGTATACTTCCCCATCGTACATCCCTTGCATGTGTCTATCTGCGCAAGAGTACCCTTTGGAAGACCTATAGAAATATTCTACATGATCCTCAAAGCACTGTCGTGTAGATGGACCAATCTCATGTGCCATAACTCACCTGTATCCCGGCTCACCACCTTCCCTGCTTTACTTCTCAATGTTGCGCAAACATCTACATCAATTTTGTAGATGTTCTTTACACAAACCCCAATCTTCTTTACCTTTTTTGTGGCTTTGTGGCGAAGGAACGCCTTTTCTTCACTAACAGCCACATCATATCCAAGATCCTACAACATAGCAACTGAAACTAAATTATTTTTCAAGCCTGGTACATGAATGACATATTTTAATAAGAAAATTTTACCTGACTGCCTCTGGAAAGTAATTGTACCAATCCTGGTATCACTATACCTCCCGTCATGTAATGTTCCCAAATCGGGACAACTAGCAATCCATGGTTGGAAAATGCATTTTCCAGAAATGGAGGCAGCAGGATTTGAAACCAAGACCTGGATCCCTTAGATAAATGTGTCTAAGAATGAAATCCAAGAGATGGCTCCAAAGAAATCCTTCTAAGGTGGTTAACCAGATCTACCACACTTAGATGTCCTCAGAAAATGCTCGGTGAATGTTTTGCAATAATGTAAGCACAAGAGCTGGCATGCCAGCGTTATTATACAACCAAGAGCATAAGAAGATCTGAATAGCCAATGAATAATGTATAGCAACAAAGATAATACAAGTTCTTGAGGAAACAACCTCTCAAGAAAGGCAATGCAAGCCTCAACAAGACATGTACATGAAAATAGAAGCACAGTGCTATTTCTGCATAAACCAAGGCTATGAGGACGCAGTTTATAAAAGGTACTGCTCCATATGATATGATAAATGAAAGATATAGCAAGATATGGCTCAAATACAATAGGGGAGCAAAGCTCTAACCCTTAGAAACAACAATACATCAATCCTCCAAGGGATTGGCTTCAGAGAATTACATGGCAAACAATGTACAAGATCCATCACATCTACTAATGGATAGTAAATGGCTGAATGTAACAACAATACATGATCAAGCACTTGCCCATGGCTGTACAATGGATGAATACGAATCTCATGGCCCACCTCAAAAGAGAACAAACATGTGGTTGCAGTGGCCATATCTCCTCCTGTTAGTCATCAGTATTTTTCACTTGTTGGTGATGACTAGTTGTAACAACCAAGTTTTCTAGCAGCTGATCTAAAAATTTGTCAAATTTTCCAGCTGGAAAACACCCATAAAACTTTTTTTCCCTCCTACCTTTCAGTTCGCCCATGACGAAATGACACCTCATTAACAAATCCTACCTAGCCTCAGCCATACTAGTCTGCCCATCAGCTCTAAAGAAGCAATCCAAATCTATTCAAAAAGTATCCCCTAAGTTAGGAAGTGGCACTTTAAGGCATTTCTCCCTTGGCAAACTATCCAAGAGCCAAAAACCTCCATCTGCTATAGACCAGTCATAACATACCTTCCTATTCTGCTAATAAAGTTGGTTATAGCCCTAGGTCGCACCACTAATACACCCTCAAGTCTCAGCAACACATAGACCATAAGTCAAGCTGATTTTAGGTGTTTTTACAGTGTTTTGATGGATCTTTCAAAGAAAAAGGCATACCAACATCTCAGAAGACAATATTTGGTTCCACATGAGATGACAGTTGCTTCTCAATGTGATCTTGAGCTTGGGATGCAGCTACAGAGCAAAGAGTTTTTCATCAAGCTCTTGCGACCACATTCAAAGCCTGAAAGGACAGTAAAAGGAAAAATAGCACTGTCACAAGGCTGATGATACAACATGACTGAAAAAACCTTCTTCATCTATAAGCAGAGGGTTTGAAGACTGAAGAACCTCCTTCATTTCATAAGTAGAGGGTTGAAGACTAAGAGCACCTCCTTCATCTATAAGCAGAGGGCAATGGACAAGGTTTGATTTTAAGAGTTGCAACTGACTGTAAGACAGATTTGTTTTTAATAAACAGTGAGATAGTAACCAGGGTTTTCTGAAGTAAAGTGATGATTGAAGGCAGAGACCAAGCAGTGGGTTTCAAAGAAATGATTTGCATGAGTTCACTATTAATTAGTTACAATGTAAAGCTAATGATTTTATCATTAGTGAAGAAATATTATTAAACTAATGACCTGAGGAGTCAAAAGGGTCTTGGTCTCAAAGTAACCTCTGCCATCATGTTCAAAAGGAAACAGGCATCTGTCAAAGAAGGTCTTATTCATAAGCAAAGTAAAGGAGCTCATCATGATTTGAAGGTAAAAAGGAATCATGGCATATGACAAAGACTCTGAAGAAGATGCTTTCTAAAAAGAGGTGAAATAGATGAAAACCCAGGCTTCTTGCAGGCCCCCTTCACAGAAAAACAAAGGACAGGCCTCCCTTGTGCACTTTTCAAAATCTATGTACATCATCCTCTGTTTTGTTTCCACCCACAGTAAAAAAGGAAGCTCAAGTAGCACCTACCATCTAATTCAGTTTACACAGTGGACAAGACTATACCCATAGCATCCAGAGAAAAAATGTCAGTTTAGGTTGCAAAAGGGAGAAGTGACCTCCTTCAAAATGTCAAAGAAAATCCCATGCAACACAAAGTATATTCTACAGGTGTCCTCTTTTCAAATAACAAAGACAAGTGGGTGATGATGATAGTCAAAGGTGCTTCTTTTCCTGTTTATAAAAAACCTATTTCAACTGATGAAGAGTAACAACTGATAAGTCATACAAAGACAGTAGGTGGAAAAGGATGTTGAAATTACAGTTTAGTTTTTCCCCAAAAAATGCATTGCAAATAGGTATACAGGGTCATAAAAGTACAATAGAGATCATGACATGTGTTTCAAGTCCTAAAACCCAGTAAAAGAAATATATGCATGCCACTGTCAATAAGGAAAGCCTATTCTTTATGAAAATGTGTCAAAAGTGATAATGCAACCCAGGTGATTATGACTGAGTTTCACCTCCAAATCAAAGAAAAACATCAATTAAAGGCACATCTATAATCCTCATATAGTTCAGAGCAATTTTTCCTCCTACAGTGCAGAATATCAAAGGGCAGACTTTTTCTCTCTATGAAGAAAACAGTCAAAGTTTTAAAATTCTCCACAAAGTGGTTTCATTTCAGAAGGGGAGGTCAGGCTTATAAAAAATAATCATTGCCACTCTGCTTTGATTGAACAAAAAGTCCGAGCTATATGTTGAAAAATTTAGGGGTGTCATGTTTTGGTTTTAAAAACAAAGGGCCTTTTGAATTGTTTTCAAAATCATCACAAAAGCACACCAAAGGGGTTTTGGTTTTCTTCTCAAAAAACAAAGGTTAGAGACCGTTGCCTCTACCTCTTCTGCATTTCAAAATGGAGAACAAACTCCCCCTTGTTGTTCACAAGATTGGAGGAAGAATTCGTGAGTGAAAAAACAGAGTTTTTTGGGCCTGGAGACCGCGCGGCGCGCCTGTACAACCGCGTGGTGTGTTTAAGCGCAAAATTTGCAAAGGTTTGAACTGCCGCGCGACGCGCCCGTAGAAGCGCGACGCGCCTGTAGAAGCGCGCGGCACGCCTGTAGGTGCTGGTCCCGTCGGCCCGACAGGTGACCCGACAACCTTTCTTGCGCGGCACTCTCTCATTCAAACGCACCATGCCTATAACAAGCCTTTAAAATGCCTCCAAATTGCTTCAAAGTGGCTCCAACTCTCAAGAAAAGATTGCAATAGTGTTTTGAGGTATTTTTTGTCTTGACCCCCCTTAAATTCAAATTACTAGACAGGGTTTTGAAGAAGTAAAGGCCGTGGTCTAAGTCAAGATTTTTAAGTGAGTATTTTGAAAAGAATAGTAGTTGATGGGAGTGAGATGTTAATCCTAGCTGCAAAGAGCTTAAAACTATCCTTAAATTTCTCAAACATCACATTCCTTATCTAATGGGGTTGTCAAGCATTTGGAACATTTAAACTGCTGTGGCATAAAACCCATAACTCTGTCAACTGTATGTAACAAAGAAAAGGTGCTTGGGAGGTTTGATTTTTTGAGTTGTTGTAGTTTGTGATTAACTAGCAGTGAGCATAGCAAAGGTGGTGGTTTCCTATTGATGATTAAAAACCTCACAAACTGCCCTCAAATAGTATCAAAAGAAGAAACACAGGGTTTTGAAAGGTGCAACTGTGGGTCTATGTTCAAACAACAGTGGTCATTGTATGAGAATTTTTGACCTTTCAAAAGTCTCCTCTGTGTGTTGAAAAGACAAAAACAGTGTTTGAACTTGTATTCCATAAAGCAGATTCAGTGAGTGAAACTACCATTACATTTGGAGGTATTGTCAAACTTTGTGTGAGCAACAGTGAAGTATAAGGAGGGTAGTGCTTTGGTTAAGAGGAGTTTATTGTTGTTTGAAAGCTACAAGTCTTTTTGTGATCACATCAAAAACATCAGAAGCTCTGTCACCTTATCCTATAACATAGTGACTTTTGACTATGTAGATGCACTTTGATTGATTGTGTAATGGTTATTGAATTTACCTATTGATTGGCATACAAGGAAGAGAGAGAAATCTTTTGAATTGAGAAGGATTTTTGTTTTGCCTTTATCTTAAAAACAAGGTTGTCCTGCGTCCTCCAAAACACCAAAAGCTGGGTGACCTTACCAATAAACTCAGAAAATCATTTGACTGTGTTGACTGTGTGCTTATTCTTGAAACTGCTTGTTGATTGGCATACAAAGAAAGGACAGTGTTTTGAAGGAGCAGGGATCTAATACCAAAGGAAACATTTTACACAGCATTTAAAACCATTGTTGCCTTATCAAACAGTGATTGACAGCTAAGGCAGAGTTCTGATTGAAGAACACATTTCAAAAACTTGTGAGGCAGTTTGGTGTTGCAGGAGCGCATCTAGAAAAAGATGCCTCCCAGACAGGATAGTAGAAGTGGATTGCATAAGAGATATGAACCTATTTCCACTGAAGAGGTGAATGCCCACCCATCAATCTTATCCAATTTCCATGAGGTGGGATGTTTAGAGTTTTGCCAGAAGGTGCAAGAGGTGAAAATTTTTTCTCCTTTGACACACCTTTGCGCCTTGAGATTTCAAGATAAACATTTTTCATTGGCAGGCCTTGACTTCAAGTTCTCCCCAAGATCCATATCCAAGGCTACTAAAATCCCCTATATTAGCGAGAAATGTTTTAAACAAAGCTATTTGGACTTAGATGAATACAAACCCTTCCTCAAGCTTGAGCACAAAGAATCATGTCCTGCTATTTTCCCTTTCTCATATCTTTTAGCCAGCTATGCCCACCTCATGAAGATTATCATGAAGTACTTCACTTGTGAGGGGAGATTCTCCTGAATCTATGCCTATCACATTCGACTGTTGATGCATTTCACAAGGACCAAGCAGCTAAATCTTCCTTTCTTCTTATGCAAAAGCATAGAGAAAATGGCCTCCATTGTCCAGAAGAAGCCTCCGTCACAGCAAATGGCCTCTCTATTCTATCACTCTCATCAAATTCATCATCCTTCACCAGCTTGAAAAGAGAGAGGTCTCTTTGGATGTTTTCATCACTCATCTGGATTTCTCCACTATCCCTCCAGTCCATACATCCCCTACATCTCCTACTCCTCACCCCTCACATTCTTCTAGCAGGCCTACTCCTAAAAAGCTCAAGTTTACTGCAGAACAAACAAAAGAGCCTGAAGAAGGAAAAGGAAGTGACTAGCAACAGGAGGAAGGACATGAGCATGAAGAAAAAGATGAAGGGCGGCAGCATGATAGTGATGAGGGTGAGCAGCAGCAGGAATAAGAGGAGGAGGGTGATGAACAACAGAAAGGAGAGGAAGGGTAGCAGCTTGAACAACAACAACATAGTGGTGATGAACAACAACAAGAAGAGGAAGAAGAGAATGCTGAACAACAGCATGACAGTAAGGTTGAGACAGGGCAGCAACATAAGGATGATGATCAAATGCAACAAGAAAGTGAGACAGGGTAGCAACATGATAGTGAGTATGAAGGACAACCTCCTCAATACACACAACAGCCTCCTCAAGATGCACAACAGCCTCCAAAAGATGACACACAGCAGCCTTAAGAAGAGCAACAAACTCAAGGAGAAAAAGAGCAAGGCGACAAAGGTAAAGGGGTCATGCCTTCCTCTCCTAAAGAGGCCAAGCCCAGGATAGCAAGAAATGGAGTGCCTAAGGTTGTCACTCCAAATGTGACAAGGGCTCTCCGTAGTAAACGAAAATTGCCAAAGAAGCCTATCATTGATTTGCCTAGGAGGAAGAGCACAAGAATAGCTACCCAAAGCAAAGGGAAGGGAAAAGTAGAAGGCAGTCATGAACAAGAGAGTGCATTAGACATCATCCCAATCCAAAGCGATGACAGTCATAACGAGGCCCGGAATCTAGAAAATCTCTTAATCCATAGAGAAGGCCAAATTGATGCATTGAAGGATGATCTTCATAGAGCAAGGAATTTCAATCAATTTCTGCAAATCCAAAATAGGCAAATGAGTGTCCATATGGCTATTTATGAGACACGGGCGACCAAGTACAAGAAGGAGGCCTCCAAAGCCCAAGCAAGGTTGGATGAGCTCATAGGTGATTTTGATGAAAGTGAAGGCGAAGACCAGCCTAGGCGAAAAAGGCCTAGAACCATAGGGCTTAAAAGAGCCCTTGAGAGGCAAAAAGAAGAGGAGAAAGCCCTTCTCCAATCCACTCCTCTCACTGCATTATTTGAACAGGAGATAGAAAAAAATAAGGAGGCGTGGCTTGAAAGAGTCAATGACCATTTGGAGAAGAAGTTGGAGAGGGAAAACAGGGATTTAGAGCTTCAAAAGAAAATGACGGGGCATTACAAGAAGTTAAATCAGTTTGCCCGGTGCAAGTTAAAGGCTGCCCAAGAAAAGCTCAAGGAAGCTAAAGGGAAGCGCCTGGCACAAAAAGTGAAGAAAGACACATCAGGACTTGAGATTTTGGCCACTGCTTCAGAACATATTTCTAAGAACCCTTGAGGATCATACTCACCCATTTTGGGCAAATTTCGACATATTTTGGTTTTTTGGCATTTTTGGGTTTTTGGTCAAAACTCATGGTTTTCGCCATTTCAGATTGGGGGATCAACAAAGGAGGAGAATGGTATCATTGGATGCCATAATTTCAGGAGCACACACTCAGAGATTTTCAGGACATTTGGAGATCATTTTCTCCCCCGAAATGGCGAAAAATGCTCGCTTTTTGCACACTCTGCCTGGTCTATCAGCAAACTGTATTTTTTGGTTTTTTACACACATGCCTAGTTTTGGAGGACTTCTAGGCATAGGATTGGTAAAATTATAGTTTTTCCAGAAAGTAGACACTCAGAGCTTTCCAAAGAGCTATCATGAGCCTCGTTTTTACATCGGGAAGGCTGCCAAATGTTACCGGCAAGTCAAGGGACCTTTTGCTGATGTAATTTTTGAGTATTTTTGTAAAATTTGAACCTTTAAAAACTGCTTTTTCCTCATGTGCGTTTAGCTATTTTTGCACATGAGAAGTGATCAAAAGTCAATTTATTTCCCTTTTTTATCATTTTTTAGATATTTTATGAGATATTTTGTGCCCTAGGCTTTGCAAAGCCTCAAGGACAAATCTAGATATTTTGATTAGGCCAATGGGATAGCAAGTTGAACCTTGAGGTTTTCCTCACTTTGGCCTATTTATTCCACAAGATTTCATTGTAAATAAGGCTGAACTTGATAAGAGAAGCAATATATGGTCATATAAGCTTTGGAAGAAATACTTGTCTCATGCTTTTGGATTGCCTCTTGGATGTTCTTGGCTAAATGAAGAAGGATTGTTGTTGGATTCCATGACTTGGTAGAATGGTATAGTGTCTCTTTATTTGTTTTGTCTTCTATTTTTCATTCATGAATACATGTTTCTTGCTTGCTATAGATCAGTAGAGAACAAATTTGAGATATGCCCTTGGAGGCACCTCAAATTTCCTGTTTCTTCATAGCTTTCATGTTTTCTTCTTCCTTAGTCACATTAAAGAATTCTTAATTGCTCTTTAATAACTTGAGGATATTGTTGCTTGTTTCATTCATAGTTCTATGCATGCTAAGTATGATTTACGGTACGCCCTGCTTACCCATGGCTATCCATAGCTCCATCCATGAAATTATCTCTTTGACTGATTAGATTCTCATTTGTTGAACCAAGGAGGCCTAGTTCTGATCTAGCCCTTTGTCTAAGACTATGAAAATCGTGTTATCAAAGTGCCCAATAACTTGAAATACTGTGTTTAGGCATTCCGGCATAGTGATTTGAGTTGTTTGTCTGTCTTTAGTGTTTTTCCCCAAAGTCTGATAGCCATTTCTAGAAATTAGAGAGTTATATATCTCTATGCATGGCTTGAATGTTTATTTCCATGTATTGATTAGCTCATAGTTACATTTCGAATGATTAGTGGTTTGCCCTACCATGTTGATGTCTGCTATTAAACTAGTTATGCTTGAAATCCTTTTTTGTTCACAAACTTGATGTCCATTTACTCCATTTTTCCCGAAGATCCTTTCTACCTTGAATCAAATCGGCCCTTCAACAGCCTTGTATCACCATCTAATAGCTTTCTTGACCTTTTCAACCCCATAGCCCAGTTGATATGACATCTTTTTACCTATTTTATATCTTTGATCAGTTTCATCCCTCACAACTTAAAAAAAAAACCAAAACCAAAAACATACTTCATAACTAGCCTCAAATCAGAACACAATAAGCAAACACACAGATATCCCTTACAAAAATAGAGAGAGCCCTCTCTGAGTCCAGGAAGGCTAGGTCCTTGGGCTCCAAAGACTGGTTTGATGTTACACTGTCATTTGGCTTGACAATCAGCCAAATCACGGGACACGAACATAATAGTGATCACGGTGGGACTCTGAGTAATAAACAAGCTTAGATTCCCTAAACATTCCAACAGCCTTAAGAATACTATCTGATTGACTTATCCCACCACTCCCTAACATAGTGGCGATCACGGTGGGACCTTCCGAGTTAGTGACAATCTAAGTACTCCTTAGTAACTCCCGAAGTCTCAATCAAGCTTAGAAAACTTAAGTGTTGTTTGAAGAGTAGGAGCTAGCTTTTTCACCATCTTAGCAAAATGATGAGTCAGTTATAGGACACTCTTCCAAACCTTAGGATTACATAAAAAACTCAAAAAAAAAAAAACCCCAAAAACTTCTTTAAGATTGGTTTTTGTCAGTGTTGGTGGTGGACCATACACATATACCTCAAAACAACCAGGTACCACCTGGCGACTCCACTAGCCTTCATTAGGCCTTACTATTTTACCGAACTCTAGATTACTATCCGATCGACCTATCCCACCGCTCCCTAACATAATGGCGATCACGGTGGGACATACTAAGTATATAACAGTCTAGAAAACTCTTATAGACTCTTTAGTCCTTCAAACACTAAACTCAGGCCAGCAGTCCATAGACCATTTAGAGTAAACTCTTTTTTTCTCACCACCCTAGCAAAGTGATGAAACAAGTTTAGAACACTTTAATAGACCATAGGCTGCGCATAAACTCATAAAAACCCCAAAAACATTCCCAGATTGGTTTTCCCTAGTTACTAGTGGTGGACCATAGCTACATCTTCACAAAAACGACCAAGTTCCACCTGGCGACTCCACTAGCCTCCAGTAGGCCTAAAAAACTCCATAAAATACCAAAAATTCATAACCCATACCTTTCTGCTAAAGCATCCTTCCAAAAAACTTAAACTTAGGGTGAAAACTCTGTGATCAGTGACAATCTAAGAATAACTTAGTGATTCAGAAAACCTCACCTAAACATAGGAGATAAGCAGAAACCTTCTTGCCAAAAGAACCATTAGCTTGTCTATGCAACCTAGCAAACTGTAGAAACCAAGTGAATCACTCTTCTTTGCAAGTTTCCATCTCAAATTTTGCTATAAAACTTTTTCCCGAGCATCTTTGATAGTATTGGTGGTAGACCACAGTTCTCATAAAAAATCCACCTGGCGACTCCACTAGTCCATATTTTTTGTTTTGACCATCCTTCACATTAGTAAAAATTTAGAGAGGCCATCCATCCAAAACATTCACAAATACCATCCTCTATAAACTCTAGACCCGAAATCTGGCTTCACAAAGAATCAACACCAGATCCCATCCAGACCCAAATCCCCCTATCATAGTAGATGACCCAGAGAAGATTCTGTGGCAAGCTTCTGAAATTGGAGATTTAACTACCGACAGGTCCATCCGTAAAACAAGAGCAGTACCTGAACATCTCACTATCTTACCAAACTCCCCTTTTGACTTAGAGTCGGCAAAAAATCTTTTTAGAAGAAAGTCACATAGTAAGATAAACTTTGATGATCTTGAACCTCTAGTTCCGCCACAGAGTCCTTGCAGAGAAGCCTCACCTACCACACCTCTTGACTCTCAGCTTCTCCATCACTTTGGTTCCTACCATCCCAGATCTGCTCAAAACCAGATCACTAGTCCAAGTACATCCGCCACACCTATCCAAACCACTATTGTTCAAACCACCTCAGCTAATCCCACAAGCCCTCATCTTGTACATCACCCATTAGCTCCCATCATGGCAGCCTGGTATGCACCTTTGGTGTTGCCACTACCTTTGGCTCCCCTACCAGATAACTATCAAGCCAAAATCCCACACTTTACAGGAGATGAAACTACTACATCCCAACAACATGTAGTTAAGATTAGTGATACCTTTGAATACATGGAAATAGAAGACGAGACCATCAGGATGAGAATATTTTCCCAAAGCCTGGGCGAGGAACCCAAAAAATGGTTTAAGAGCTTAACTCCAAACAGCATCCACAACCACCCAGAACTTTTCCAAGTCTTCATAAACAAGTGGGAAATCCGAAAGAACCCCATTCAAATCCTGTCAGAATATAACAATCTAAAATGGGAAAATGGGGAAAGTGTCCAGGGATATTGCACAAGGTTCAACAGTGTATATAATGCCCTCCCACCTCATTTCAAACCCCCGCTTGGTTCAGCCTTGGAAAAATTCCCAGAGGTTTTTGACCTAGACATGACTTATCAGCTAAGAGACAAGGACCCCCTTACCTTAGAGGAAATGCAAAAAGTAGCCATAAGAGCAAAAGCCAACTTAGCCAAGAAAAGAACTAGGACTAGATTAGAAAGGAAAGTCACCTACCGGGATGAAGTCTCCACTTCATCTCCTACCATAGATCCTAGAATAGATGACTTAGTCAAGTCCATGGCCAAAATGTGGGAAAAATGAGTGAGAAGACCCCTCTTAGAGACAACCAGCCACCTCCCCCAAACATAAACCGTAACCAAAATTTCAGGAGGGAGCAACTTCAAAACAGACCAAGGGAAAATGACCAACAAATTAGGCCACCATTTAATTAAAACTATGTGGAAGAAGATGATAGGGATATAGAACCCATTGATGAAAATCATTTGAACCTCATAGGGTCTGATAATGAGAGTGAGGTGTACCTCACAGAAGAAGAACAAGCATTCTTCTCTCCAAATAAAGATGAGGCCCACTATGAAGATCCCGACGATCCTGCCATAGATTTTCAGAATGCCATAATAGAATCTCACAGGCAGTACGATCTTAGAAGCAAAAGAAATCAAGACAACTCCAAGAAAGGTAACTCAGACACTTCTAAAACCCCTGATACCATCCTTAAGAAAGCAGTGAACAGCAACAAAATCATAGTCAAGAAAAATAACCACAACAAAGATAGAGTTACCCAAACTAGTCCTGACTCAGATACCCCTAGTACTTCCATAAAGATTCTCGAGGTGGTTGTGGTAAACAAAGTCCCAAAACAGAGCCAACAAACTTAGAACATAGAGAAGGTCATGGTTGAAAAGGCTGA
The DNA here is from genome assembly GCA_034641835.2 of Pinus albicaulis. NCBI lineage: Eukaryota > Viridiplantae > Streptophyta > Pinopsida > Pinales > Pinaceae > Pinus > Pinus albicaulis. The sequence goes on along the minus strand of CM076572.1, from coordinate 1,417,641,834 downwards.
AACAAACATGTCTAAACTACAGCTACCTTTTAGTTTTGAGGGAGAGATTGCCAAAATAAAGATCACCATGCCTCTCACTGAACTTATCACCCAAGGTTCTTATAAATCCCAAGTGTTAAAGGTCATAAATCTAGGGAATGATGCGAACACCCTTAATCTAGCTGATGACACTCCTAAAGTGTTATTTGGTCCGAAAATAGAAGGGAAGTTCCAAGAAGCAACAACTCTTCCCTTTTACATCAGTTTGAATATCCATGACCAAATCCTTCACAATGCCATGCTAGACTCCGGCGCCTCGCATAATCTTATGCTGAAGGTTGTAATGGAAAGATTAGGCCTAGAAATCACAAGACCATACAAAGACTTATATTCTTTCGATTTTAGTAGAGTTAAATGTTTAGGTTTGATCAAGGATCTGTTTTTTAGTTTGGCCCAAATACCCACGAAACATCTAATCATGGACATAGTGGTAGCGGACATCCCTCCCAAGTATGGAATGCTTCTATCCAGATCTTGGGGAGCCAAGCTCCAAGGAAATATTCAACTGGATATGTCCTACGCCATCATTCCTATGTTTGACCAAACAAGAACACTCTATCGAGAGTCACACATGAAATACATGATCAGTAGCCAAGAGAGGCCAGATAACATTCCAATGTATGCCTTGCATTCCGACCTGAACTCTTTTATTCTGCATATTGATGAGGGCATTGAAGAACAATCAGAAGAAACTGAAACAAACTTAGACCCACCACAGCAGCTGCCCCTAGTTCTCTATGATGAACTAGATACTCAAAACTACCATGATCATGAACAGCTATGTCTTGAGGAAAGTAGGTATGTTCCTTCTGAAATAGGAATAGAGCAAGAAGCACAAACCATCATGTACTATCAAGCGAATTGCTCAAACCTTAGTCAAACACCAGCATTAACCTTCGAAAACTTTTTCAGGATAAAGGCATTAGAAGACTTACATATCACAAACCTGTTTGGAACTCGGGAGCAGGGAAGCTTAATGTTCCTACCATACCTCAAAGATTTACCATCACATAACTCTTCCACTGCAAATGAAACTTTGACCGTAGCCATAACAACTCAAAATCCAGAAAAAAATGCCTGATAAACTTCTTATGAGCAAAGATGATAGCTGCAGTCCAAGCATACCTGAGTTACTTGAATTGGCTAATATTCTGTCTTTCCACCAAAAGCTTAGAAATGCTAGAATTGGCAATCTCATGCAGAATACCACTTCATACAGGGAAAACAGGGGAAAACACTATGCCACCACCATCACTCCTAGAAACAACTTCGACAAAAGGAAATATAACAATTTGGACCAATCAGTAATAATCAAAGATAAAATAGCTAGTCATAGGGTCTATTTTGATTTTAGAAACACTAGTGCACATCCCTATAACTGAAATTTTATCCTTCCTACCCAAGACCATGATATACCGATGAAAAGTGCTTTTAATCATATGTTTTTGCAAGATGATGTTTCAGGTTATAGTCAAATGATTCCCTTGCAAAGTAGACAGCTCAAAGACTTTTTTCAGTATGCTGGAAGTAGTTCTAGTTTTAGACTCAGAATTGCAAAACCACCGGATATTAAAAATATGCTCATGAAAGCCATGTTTCCAGTCCTGAATTTCTGCATTTTTGCATACCTTGATGATGTCATTATTTCTTTCAAAAATGACCAAGAGTATATACATTACTTAAGGAAGAGGTACAGTAAAGAAAGGAGTGGAAATCAGAGGTACAAAGAGGTACAGCGGGAAGATACGGGTTTGTTCAGAGTTTCTTGCATGAATCCCTATGTCATGTTGGAAAGAGAAAACTTTCCAAATTTCTCTTTTCAGGAGTTGAGTGGGCCAAGAATGATAGGAGATCCTTACGAGGATAAGATGCTCAGCTTTCATCATTTCCAAGATTTCTGAGTTTAAAACATTTTCATTCATTGTATATACCACTTTTTAAAAATAGATAAACAAAAAAGTCAAAAACAATATAAGAATAGAAAAGAGGGCAGTTGAAAAATAGAAAAAGGCCCCATGCTCCAAAAAATAGTCCTTCGAAAAGCGTGCAAGTCTAAATGCCGCTACTAGTACTCAAATGTCTTGTTCAGCTATCTACCCTAATCATAGCTAACATGTTTAAATTTATTTGCTGATAAGTTAGTGAGTGAAAAATATGGTCAACATTGTGGAAGATTGACTTATCAAAGAGACTAGATTAGGAAAAGATATTGGTTCCACATGCCTAAAACAAAACCGAAGAGAGAAGCAGAGATGAAAAACAAATTGTGCATCTTAGCCCCGTTTTTCTAGATTTCCTTTCTGCAAAATAATATTTGTGTGCAGTTTGTCCTTTCATGCCGCAAATACATGACAAATCAGACTGTTTAACCCTGATTTTATCATCTTAAATTTCATGTTTTAGATTAGAGAACAAAATCTTGTCAAACATCTTAATCTTGACAGTTGATCTAGTTTAGGTAGAGTAATGAAGGAGTTCATCAGTTTAATCTGAACTCCTAGCAGATATAAGTGTAGAGTTAGATAGGTTCATTTTTAAAAAATAAAAAATATATGTTGTCAAAAGGGTAGCTAGTCCAAATGCACCCAAAAGAAGAAAAAATGTTAGGAAAGATAGTGGGGTAGGTAGAAATATCATCCATGCTAATCATGCTATCTCTTTTCAGAAGTAACATCAAGGAAGAGTGAAATTTGTGCCAATGGGTAAGGCACTGGTCTTCATAAGCCAAAGATCTGAAATTCTAGACACCTCCTGAAAAGGAGCTACCCTCCCCAAATGAAGCCACTGTTCGTCATCAGTATTTTTCACTTATTGGTGATGACTAGTTGTAACAACCAAGTTTTCTAGCAGCTTATCTAAAAATTTGTCAAATTTGCCAACTGGAAAACACCCATAAAAAAATTTTTCCCTCCTACCTTTCAGTTCACCCATGACAAAATGAAACCTCATTATCAAATCCTACCTAGCCTCAACCATACTAGTTTTCCAATCAGCTCTAAAGAGGCAATCCAAATCTGTTCAAAAATTCTCCCCTAAGTTATGAAGTGGCGCTTTAAGGCATTTCTCCCTTGGCGAACTATCCAAGAGCCAAAAACCTCCATCTGCTATAGACCAGTCATAATAGACCTTCCTATTCTGCTAATAAAGTTGGTTACAGCCCTAGGTCACACCACTAATACACCCTCAAGTCTCAACAACACATAGACCATAAGTCAAGCTAATTTTAGGTGTTTTTATAGTGTTTTGATGGATCTTTCAAAGACAAAGGCATACAAGCATCTTAGAATACAATATTTGGCTCCACATGAGAAGACAGTTGCTTCTCAATGTGATCTTGAGCTTGGGATGCAGCTACAGAGCAAAGAGTTTTTCATCAAGCTCTTGCGACCACATTCAAAGCCTGAAAGGACAGTAAAAGGAAAAATAACACTGTCACAAGGCTGATGATACAACATGACTGAAAAAACCTCCTTCATCTATAAGCAGAGGGTTTGAAGACTGAAGAACCTCCTTCATTTCATAAGTAGAGGGTTGAAGACTAAGAGCGCCTCCTTCATCTATAAGCAGAGGGCAATGGACAAGGTTTGATTTTAAGAGTTGCAACTGACTGTAAGACAGATTTGTTTTTAATAAACAGTGAGACAGTAACCAGGGTTTTCTGAAGTAAAGTGATGATTGAAGGCAGAGACCAAACAATGGGTTTCAAAGAAATGATTTGCATGAGTTCACTATTAATTAGTTACAATGTAAAGCTAATGAGTTTATCATCAATGAAGAAATATTATTAAAATAATGACCAGAGGAGTCAAAGGGGTCTTGGTCTCAAAGTAACCTCTGCCATCATGTTCAAAAGGAAACATGGATCTGTCAAAGAAGGTCTTCTTCATAAGCAAAGTAAAGGATCTCATCATGATTTGAAGGTAAAAAGGAATCATGGCATATGGCAAAGACTCTAAAGAAGCTGCTTTCTAAAAAGAGGTGAAATAGATGAAAACCCAGGCTTCTTGTAGGCCCCCTTCACAGAAAAACAAAGGACAGGCCTCCCTTGTGCACTTTTCAAAATCTATGTACATCATCCTCTGTTTTGTTTCCACCCATAGTCAAAAAGGAAGCTCAAGTAGCACCTGCCATCTAATTCATTTTACACAGTGGACAAGACTATACCCATAGCATCCAGAGCAAAAATGTCAGTTTAGGTTGCAAAAGGGAGAAGTGACCTCCTTCAAAATGTCAAAGAAAACCCCATGCAACACAAAGTATCTTCTACAGGTGTCCTCTTTTCAAATAACAAAGACAAGTGGGTGATGATGATAGTCAAAGGTGCTTCTTTTCCTGTTTATAAAAAACCTTTTTCAATTGATGAAGAGTAACAGCTGATAAGTCATACAAAGATAGTAGGTGGAAAAGGATGTTGAAATTACAGTTTAGTTTTTCCCCAAAAAAGGCATTACAAATAGGTATACAGGGTCATAAAAGTACAAGAGAGATCATGACATGTGTTTCAAGTCCTGGAACCCAGTAAAAGCAATATATGCATGCCACTGTCAATAAGGAAAGCCTGTTCTTTATGAAAATGTGTCAAAAGTGATAATGCAACCTGGGCGATTATGACTGAGTTTCACCTCCAAATCAAAGAAAAACATCAGTTAAAGACACATCTATAATCCTCATATAGCTCAGAGCAATTTTTCCTCCTACAGTGCAGAATATCAAAGGGCAGACTTTTTCTCTCTATGAAGAAAACAGTCAAAGTTTTAAAATTCTCCACAAAGTGGTTTCATTTCAAAAGGGGGGGTCAGGCTTATAAAAAATAATCATTGCCACTCTGCTTTGATTGAACAAAAATTCCGAGCTATATGTTGAAAAATTTAGGGGTGTCATGTTTTGGTTTTAAAAACAAAGGGCCTTTTGAATTGTTTTCAAAATCATCATAAAAGCACACCAAAGGGGTTTCGGTTTTCTTTTCAAAAAACAAAGGTTAGAGACCGTTGCCTCTACCTCTTCTGCATTTCAAAACGGAGAACAAACTCCCCCTTGCTGTTCACAAGACTGGAGGAAGAATTCGTGAGCGAAAAAACAGATTTTTTTGGGCCTGGAGACCGCGCGGCGCGCATGTACAACCGCGCGGCGCGTTTAAGCGCAAAATTTGCAAAGGTTTGAACTGCCGTGCGACGCGCCTGTAGAAGCCCGCGGTGCGCCTGTAGGTGCTGGTCCCGTCAGCCCGAAAGGTGACCCGACAACCTTTCTTGCGCGACACTCTCTCATTCAAACACGCCGCACCTATAACAAGCCTTTAAAACGCCTCCAAATTGCTTCAAAGTGGCTCCAACTCTCAAGCAAAGATTGCAATAGTGTTTCAAGGTATTTTTTGTCTTGCCCCCCATTAAATTCAAATTACTAGACAAGGTTTTGAAGCAGTGAATGCCGTGGTGTAAGTCAAGATTTTTAAGTGAATATTTTGAAAAGAATAGTAGTTGATGGGAGTGAAATGTTAATCCTAGCTGCAAAGAGCTTAAAGTTGTCCTTAAATTGCTCAAACATCACATTCCTTTTCTAATGGGGTTGTCAAGCATTTGGGACATTTAAACTGCTGTGGCATAAAACCCATAACTCTGTCAACTGTATGTAACAAAGACAAGGTTCTTGGGAGGCTTGATTTTTTGAGTTGCTATAGTTTGTGATTAACCAGTAGTAAGCATAGCAAAGGTGGTGGTTTCCTATTGATGATTAAAAACCTCACAAACTGCCCTCAAACAGTATCGAAAGAAGAAACACAGGGTTTTGAAAGGTGCAACTGTGGGTCTATGTTCAAATAGCAGTGGTCATTGTATGAACATTTTTGACCTTTCAAAAGTCTCCTCTGTGTGTTGAAAAGACAAAAACAGTGTTTGACCTTTCATTCCATAAAGCAGATTCAGTGAGTGAAACTACCATTACATTTGGAGGTATTGACAAACTTTGTGTGAGCAATAGTGAAGTATAAGGAGGGCAGTGCTTTGGTTAAGATGATTTTATTGTTGTTTGAATGCTACAAGTCTTTTTGTGATCACATCAAAAACATCAGAAGCTCTGTCACCTTATCCTATAACACAGTGAGTTTTAAATGTGTAGATGCACTTTGATTGATAGTGTAATGGTTAGTGAATTTACCTATTGATTGGCATACAAGGAAGAGAGAGCAATGTTTTGAATTGAGAAGGATTTTTGTTTTTCCTTTATCTTAAAAACAAGGCTGTCCTGTGTCCTCCAAAACACCAAAAGCTGGGTGACCTTACCAATAAACTCATAAAATCATTTGACTGTGTTGACAGTGCGCTTATTCTTGAAACTGCTTGTTGATTGGCATACAAATAAAGGACAGTGTTATGAAGGAGCAGGGATCTAATACCAAAGAAAACATTTTACATAGCATTTGAAACCATTGTTGCCTTATCAAACAGTGATTGATAGCTGAGGCAGAGTTCTGATTGAAGAACACATTTCAAAAACTTGTGAGGCAATTTGGTGTTGCAGAAGTGCATCTAGAACAAGATGCCTCCCAGACAGGATAGTAGAAGTGGATTTCATAAGAGATATGAACCTATTTCCACCGAAGAGGTGAATTCCCACCCATCAATCTTATTCAATTTCCGTGAGGTGGGATGTTTAGAGTTTTGCCAGAAGGTGCAAGAGGTGAAATTTTTTTCTCCTTTGACACACCTTTGCGCCTTGAGATTTCAAGATAAACATTTTTCATTGGCAGGCCTTGACTTCAAGTTCTCCCCAAGATCCATATCCAAGGCTACTAAAATCCCCTATATTGGCAAGAAATGGTTTAAACAAAGCTATTTGGACTTAGATGACTACAAACCCTTCCTCAAGCCTGAGCACAGAGAATCATATCCTGCTATTTTCCCTTTCTCATATCTTTTAGCCAGCTATGCCCCCCTCATGAAGATTATCATGAAGTACTTCACTTGTGAGGGGAGATTCTCCCGAATCTATGCCTATCACATTCGACTGTTGATGCATTTCACAAGGACCAAGCAGCTAAATCTTCCTTTCTTCTTATGCAAAAGCATAGAGAAAATGGCCTCCACTGTCCAGAAGAAGTCTCTGACACAGCAAATGGCCTCTCTATTCCATCACTCTCTCATCAAAGTCATCATCCTTCACCAGCTTGAAAAGAGAGAGGTCTCTTGGGATGTTTTCATCACTCATCCGGATTTCTCCACTGTCCCTCCAGTCCATACATACCCTACATCTCCTACTCCTCGCCCCTCACCTTCTTCTAGCAGGCCTACTCCTAAAAAGCTCAAGTTTACTACAGAACAAACAAAAGAGCTTGAAGAAGGAGAAGGAAGTGACCAGCAAGAGGAGGAAGGACATGAGCATGAAGAAAAAGATGAAGGGCGGCAACATGACAGTGATGAGGGTGAGCGGCAGCAGGAACAAGAGGAGGAGGGTGATGAACAGCAGCAAGGAGAGGAAGGGCAGCAGCTTGAATAGCAGCAACACAGTGGTGATGAACAACAGCAAGAAGAGGAAGAAGAGAATGTTGAACAACAGCATGACAGTAAGGTTGAGACAGGGCAGCAGCATAAGGATGATGATCAAAGGCAACAAGAAAGTGAGACAGGGCAGCAACATGATAGTGAGTATGAAGGACAACCTCCTCAAGACACACAGCAACCTCCTCAAGATGCACAACAGCCTCCAAAAGATGATACACAACAGCCTCAAGAAGAACAAAAAACTCAAGGAGAAAAAGAGCAAGGTGACAAAGGTAAAGGGGTCATGCCTTCCTCTCCTAAAGAGGCCAAGCCTAGGACAGCAAGAAAGGGAGTGCCTAAGGTTTTCACTCCAAATGTGACAAGGGCTCTCCGTAGTAAACGAAAATTTCCAAAGAATCCTATCATTGATTTGCCTAGGAGGAAGAGCACAAGAATATCTACCCAAAGCAAAGGGAAGGGCAAAGTAGAAGGCAATCATGAACAAGAGAGTGCATTAGACATCATCCCAATCCAAAGCGATGACAGTGATAACGAGGCCCGGATTCTAGAAAATCTCTTAATCCATAGAGAAGGCCAAATTGATGCATTGAAGGATGATCTTCATAGAGCAAGTAATTTCAATCAATTTCTGCAAATCCAAAATAGGCAAATGAGTGTCCATATGGCTATTTATGAGACACGGGCGACCAAGTAAAAGAAGAAGGCCTCCAAAGCCCAAGCAAGGTTGGATGAGCTCATAGGCGATTTTGATGAAAGTGAAGGCAAAGACCAGCCTAGCGAAAAAGTCGTAGAACCATAGGGCTTAAAAGAGCCCTTGAGAGGCAAAAAGAAGAGGAGAAATCCCTTCTCCAATCCACTCCTCTCACTGCATTATTTGACCAGGAGATAGAAAACAATAAGGAGCCGTGGCTTGAATGAGTCAATGACCATTTGGAGAAGAAGTTGGAGAGGGAAAACAGGGATTTAGAGCTTCAAAGGAGAATGACGGGGCATTACAAGAAGTTAAATCAGTTTGCCCGGCGCAAGTTAAAGGCTGCCCAAGAAAAGCTCAAGGAAGCTAAAGGGAAGCGCCCGACATGGAAAGTGAATAAAGACACATCAGGACTTGAGATTTTGGCCACTTCTTCAGAACATATTGCTAAGAACCCTTGAGGATCATACTCACCGATTTTGGGAAAATTTCGACATATTTTGGTTTTTTGGCATTTTTGGATTTTTGGTCAAAACTCATGGTCTTCGCCATTTCAGTTTGGGGGATCGACAAAGGAGGAGAATGGTATCATTGGGTGCCATGATTTTAGGAGCACACACTCGGCGATTTTCAGGACATTTGGAGATCATTTTCTCCCCCGAAATGGCGAAAAATGCTCGCTTTTTGCACACTCTGCCCGGTCTATTAGCAAACTGTATTTTTTGGTTTTTTACACAGGCCTAGTTTTGGAGGACTTCCAGGCATCAGATTGGGAAAATTCCAGTTGTTCCAGAAAGTAGACACTCAGATATTTCCAATGAGCTATCATGAGCCTTGTTTCGACATCGGAAAGGCTGCCAAATGTTACCGGCAAGTCAAGGGACCTTTTGCTGATGTAATTTTTGAGTATTTTTGTAAAATTTGAACCTTTAAAAACTACTTTTTCCTCATGTGCGTTTAGCTATTTTTGCACATGAGAAGTGATCAAAAGTCAATTTATTTCCCTTTTTTAGCATTTTTTAGATATTTTATGAGATATTTTGTGCCTTGGTCTTTGCAAAGCCTCAAGGACAAATCTAGATATTTTGATTAGGCCAATGGGATAGCAAGTTGAACCTTGAGGTTTTCCTCACTTTGGCCTATTTATTCCACAAGATTTCATTGTAAACAAGGCTGAACTTGATAAGAGAATAAATATATGGTCATATAAGCTTTGGATGAATGAAGGAGGATTGTTGTTGGATTCCATGACTTGGTAGAATGGTATAGTGTCTCTTTCTTAGTTTTGTCTTCTATTTTTCATTCATGAATACATGTTTCTTGCTTGCTATAGCTCAGTAGAGAACAAATTTGAGATATGCCCTTGGAGGCACCTCAAATTTTCTGTTTCTTCATAGCTTTCATGTTTTCTTCTTCCTTAGTCACATTAAAGAATTCTTAATTGCTCTTTAATAACTTGAGGATATTGTTGCTTGTTTCATTCATAGTTCTATGCATGCTAAGTATGATTTATGGTACGCCCTGCTTACCCATGGCTATCCATAGCCCCATCCATGAAGTTATCTCTTTGACTGCTTAGATTCTCATTTATTGAACCAAGGAGGCCTAGTTCCGATCTAGCCTTTGTCTAAGACTATGCAAATCGTGTTATCAAAGTGCCTAATAACTTGAAATACTGTGTTTAGGCGTTCCGACATAGTGATTTGAGTTGTTTGTCTATCTTTAGTGTTTTTCCCCAAAGTCTGATTTCCATTTCCCGAAGTTAGAGAGTTATATATCTCTATGCATGGCTTGAATGTTTATTTCCATGTATTGATTAGCTTATAGTTACATTTCGCATTATTAATGGTTTTCCCTATCATGTTGATGTCTCCTATTAAACTAGTTATGCTTGAAATCCTTTGTTGTTCACAAACTTGATGTCCATTTACTCCATTTTTCCCAAAGATCATTTCTACCTTGAATCAAATCGGCCCTTCAATAGCCTTGTATCACCATCTAATAGCTTTCTTGACCTTTTCAACCCCATAGCTGAGTTGATCTGACATATTTTTACCTATTTATATCTTTGATCAGTTTCATCCCTCACAACTTAAAAAAAAAAAACCAAAACCAAAAACATACTTCATAACTAGCCTCAAATCAGAACACAATAAGCAAACACACAGATATCCCTTATACAAATAGAGAGAGCCCTCTCTGAGTCCAGGAAGGCTAGGTCCTTGGGCTCCAAAGACTGGTTTGATGTTACACTGTCATTTGGCTTGCCAATCAACCAAATCACGGGACACTAACACCTCCCATGCTCCCATTAGAACATGTAGTGCAGAAATTGTGAGAATTATTCCCACTCAAAGACACATCCAACTTATGTGCCTCTCTCATAATCATGCTTCTCATACAAATATGATTTACATCAGAAAATGAAGTCATGATCAATAATAAAATGAAGAGAATGTTGAAGGTTTCATGTGGTGCAAGAAGGTACCAACAGCTTCCCAAACAAGCACAACACAGTTTTACAAGTTGCTACTTGAGGAAAGTAAAAGGAGAAATGTTTCTTCTTACATGGTTAATCATGAATGTCTCCATATGACACATGTTAGAGTGTATAAACTGAACATACAAGTGATGATAAAACATTTTCCCAAGGCCACAAAAGAGATGGCTGCCTCCATCATGTAGATTGGCCCAATACAACTCATGGAGCAATGTGACAAGCTTACCCTCTTGTGAAGCAATGCACTGCATAATGATGGTAAGAGTGTGCAAATTAATGAATGTATAAACAAAATTCTCACCATATGCTGGAATTAGGATGGTACATGGGTCCATAAATGAGTCCTCCATAGTGTTTTTGCATGCTATGAAGAAGAGTGAACCATGTGTTGCAAGAAGATGCCTGGAACCCCAAGTCAAGAAGAACATGCCATAATGGTAGATGGCTCTATCATCATTACCTCCTCTTTTCTCATCAAGTGAAACAACTATGAAATGATCCTAGGACCTGTGGGTTATGGATCCACCACATTTCCGCTGGGCACACTTCATCCATAAGCCTCTGCTCCAAGGTGACAACGCTGTGAGCTTATGCAAATAAGCCCCTGTCAATACAAAACTCTGTTCTTTGACATGCTCCTTGTCAAAGATTCCTATAATAATGCTGCAACAGATATGGAATACTCCCCAAGATGGAAGAGCTCCCAAATCATCAAATACCAAGGAGATAATGCCATCTCCTCCTTCTGCAACATCATGCAAAGTGTGAGGGCAAATCTACTCTTGCTCTCCCAGAAACAAGCAAAGCAACAAAGTATTTTGCTGCCTCCCCTTACTTCCATCATACAACTCATGTGATGAAGACAAAATGAATGATATGAGTATCACAACATCATGCATCCATACTCTATGTTGCTCAATGATGCAAGTATCCTACCTCCTACTCTTAGGAAGAGTGTTTGCCAAGGGATGGCCAAGCTCTTTCAAGAGAAACCAGCGTAGCCAAGCCTCCTGTTGCCCAGTATCATAAATTTACAAGTAGCCTCCCAGCTCCTTTCTCATCAATCACATCCACTCAACCACTTGTGGATGCTTTCTCCTCCTCTTCATCTTGGTACTCCTCCCATGAGGGCTACCATCCTCCCAAACCAAATCTCTGTCTTTGCACTTCATGGGATTTTGAAATGCAATCTTCTCAAGGATCAATGAGACCCTATCAAGACCCAAATAGGTGGTAGGAAAAAACCTCCCATCATGATGTGTATGGCTCAAGGAATGTCCAACACAAGCATGAGAAATGTTATCCATCCTAAGATTTCCTCCATCTTCTATCTGCTCTTGTGAGAGAGGAAGAAAATCTTTGCACTCCATGGTGTGTTGAAGTGCACCTCTGATGAGATCTCTCCTTGAGACCTCCCTCTCATCTATAGTCTTCCAAAACCAATGAGGTCTTGGATTTGAAAGTAGAAGTTCCTCTTTGAGCTGAGAGGAGCTCATTGAGAAAGTGTCATCATGAAGGGAGAAAGGGTTTCTCACTGCAAGATGTCTACTATCATCCTTCAAGGCTTCAAACCCAAACCTCCAATGTGATATGAAATCCAACAAAGCCTCATGAAGATGATGATTTGTTTCCTCCTTGAAATTTTTCATGTTGCACAATGCAGTGCAACCAAGCTGCTCTATGGTAGCACTAGGATTTGACCCTTGGTCATGCAAAAGTGAATCTCCACAATTCTCAAAAGAAATTGTTGTAACAATGGAATGTGGAAATTTTTTCATACCTAGATGTGCATTTGGAACTTCTTGTAGGGCTGCAAGAGTTCCTTCCTCCAAATTGTTGGCTGCCCCTACTATTGATGCATGTGGTTGCTCCTTTATGAGTGTGACAGTGTTATCACAAGCCTCCTCAAGAGGTGGTGTGATTTTTTCTTCATTTGCCCCTTCATCATCAAAGGTTTTGATCAACCCTTGGATGAACCATGAAAAAATTTTCATCCTTTCATGGCTTAAGTGGCTGCTCCACCAAACATAGGCTTCACCCTCCAAGTGCAGCGCTGAGATTTCAACAGCTTCTCTCTCTACTACAGGATGTAGAAATAAAAATGCTACCAACTCTTTCACCCAAGTTTTTGCATTAGATGACCCATCAAAGGTAGACAATATAAATCTATTGCCTTTGATTTCTTTTCTGCTACATGGTCTCTTCTCTTCCTTCAGCTGGATGAAATGAGGAAAATCTAGAGTCTCTTTGAAGGCTCTAGGTTGAGATCTATACTCAACAAGGTAATCACTCAGAATTTGGTGATCCAAGTGTCTTCCATGCTCATTGTCTTCTTCTTGATGAGAATAGGAAGTGCATGGTACTTCCTATTCTTCTTCTTCAATCTTCTTGACCTCCTTGGGGAGTTCTCCTCTGAATCTGAACATAGATGAGAATAAAATCATCTTCTTCAACATTCTGATCTTCTTTGGCTTAGCCTCACAGGCTGAGCCAAGAAAGTTGCTCTGATAACACTGTAATGTTCCCAAATCGGGACAGCTAGCAATCCATGGCTAGAAAATGCATTTTCCAGAAATGGAGGCAGCAGGATTTGAAACCAAGACCTGGATCCCTTAGATCAATGTGTCTAAGAATTAAAACCAAGATATGGCTCCAAATAAATCCTTCTAATGTGGTTAAATAGATCTACCACACTTAGATGTCCTCAGAAAATGCTCGGTGAATGGTCTGCAATAATGTAAGCACAAGAGCTGGCATGACAACGTTATTATACAACCATGAGCATAAGAAGATCTGAATAGCCAATGAATAATGTATAGCAACAAAGATAATACAAGTTCTTGAGGAAACAACCTCTCAAGAAAGGCAATGCAAGCCTCAACAAGACATGTACATGAAAATAGAAGCACAGTGCTATTTCTGCATAAACCCAGGCTATGAGGACGCAGTTTATAAAAGGTAATGCTCCATATGATATGATAACTGAAAGATATAGCAATATATGGCTCAAATACAATAGGGGAGCAAAGCTCTAACCCTTAGAAACAACAATACATCAATCCTCCAAGGGATTGGCTGGAATACACAAAATGGCAAAAATGTCGAAGTTGCTGGGTAGCTGCAGCAACTCAAATATCGAACTCAATAGAGAAGGCTGAAGATGATAAGAAATCTGAAGTAGACCTCCTCCAATGGATCTCCAAGTGGAAGGATGATCCTTACACTTGAGATCTCACCCTCCAAACAACACTGCAAGCCCTCATTGCAAGTGCTCTATGAAAATAACGCAGTCCAAGAGGGTAACTGCACTGTAGGTGGAATAGACTGAGTTGGCCAAGTGCCAAGATCTGCAATAAGCTCCAATGTCTTCCAATCTGATAATCCAAAGGAAAGAAAGACTCTCCCTCTGAAAAACAAGAGATGGAAGAGGTGTTGTGAAGTCTCCACTGCAACACCCTACAACATAGTATTATGCTGCTGCAGCAATAACACTGTCCCGGAGGAGGATGCTTTGGCCTTGAGCCAAGAAATGTGGAGAATGAAGAACCAACCTTCAAGAGGCCTCTCAAGAAGGTGAGGAGATCCTAAACAGGAATTTCCCGTTAATTCTTGCTAAACAGCAAAGAATTCACAAAGTCTGAATAGACATGAAATCATAAACATATGCCTGAATAACAAAGGCTCTCCTCCTCTCCATATATAGCATGTGAAGGCTCTTTCTCCATGGGCCCCATCCATTAGGGTTTCCTCCATAAAGGAATATTCCCTCCTATATCTCTGTGTTGTCCCATGTAGTGCTTTCCACCTCATACCCTACGCTAGTTGACTTGGTCAAACCTCTTTGCAAATGTCTCTTTTGACACATGGGGGTGTGAAATCTAGTTCCATGGCTGATCCCTTTTCACACTAGGGGAATTGTATCTATGTTTTTATTATCATTGGGCCTCCTTTACCCAATTATTCATCTCCTAAGTGAATTTAGAAAAAAATTAATGTTCCAATTTATTGAAGAAAATTTAGGAACATTACACGTCATCAGCCATCTCCATGTGCATCTAAAGATCCTTCTTCTCCAAGCTACTAAAGAGTTCTTTTTTTCCTGTCATGTGGAAAGATGCTCCACTATCCAAGTACCACATAGATCTCATCACAGTTGATGCCATGCATGTGAAGAGAGAGAAGTCCAACTCAAACTGTGAGGCCAAAGCTTCACCCGTTGCAGCTCTTGGAGCCTTCTTGTTGTTCTTCTCATTTTGTGGACAATTTGTGGCATAGTGTCCATGATCATGATAGTGAAAATTTTTTACCTTTGACATTTCACGCTTCTTTCCTTCTTTGTTGGTCTCAGATTTGGAATGGGACTTCCTCCCCTTCCCCTTCTTTGCCTTACCATACAAGGCACAATTTTCCTCATCATCAGTCTTGGATGAGGATCCATCCCTGGTATTTTTCCAAAACTCTTCTTGTACCAAATCTGACCAAATTCGCTCCCAATCTGGTAACTTCTCCCTCCCATTCACAGAGTCTTGGTAACTATGCCAGCTCTTGGGAAGGCCTAGAAGTGCTAGGCTCACCAAGTCATCATTAGCTACAGCAATCCAAACACTTCCAATTTCATCTCAATATTGAGTGAACTTGGTCAAGTATTTATGGATTGTGTCACCCATCTACCTTTTGATTTTCCTCAGCTTGTCCTTGAGTGCCAATTTTTTGTGGTCACTGCTACTTTGAAACATATCTATCAAGGCCTTCCATATAGCATATGGAGTTTCCTTTCCATGGAGACTCGAGACAATGTGATCTCGAACTCCCTCTAACAAGACCCTCCTCGCCTTTTCTATCTTCTTATGCCATGCATCAAGAATTTCGGAATTTACTGCTACGGGCTTGGGAATATCATTATCTATGAATTCCTTCAACCCATTGTCCTCCAACACTGCCTCCATCCTATCCTTCCATGCAATATAATTTGAACTTCCCTTGAGTGCATATTCGAGTCTCAAGCCATTGAAAGACATATTGATCATCTTATAGCTCCAAATAAAGTACCTGCAAATTTGAATATTGTTCAACACAAAGTCAATTTATTCTCCACTATTGTGATTCCTGGCACTCTGATACCATGTAGAAAATCTCTAACATAGCTATAATACCATGTAGAAATTATATCAATGGAATCAATCCGATCATGCAATGTACTAAAGCAAGATACTAAATCCTTCTACAAAATCTGCGGAATATAAATCACAATCGCTCAATCACATGAAAGTAAGATAAATAATTAAATAAATACATGTTATGTGGAATTATGAATTGAGGATAAAACACATTCCCTAAATGTGGTGCTATGCATTTAGAACAACAGATCAAAGAATTTGCAGACACATTTCATAAGAGTAAATAGACACATAGAAAGATGGAGAAACTTACTTGGAATCCAAGGGCTTCCTATTCTCCTTCTATTGCTCTTGTTGTAGCTTCCAATCCAACTTTGATCGCCAGACTATTTCCTACAAGTACAAACACTAAACAACAAAGAGATTGCAATATACAGATGGCTATTTACCTTAATATGGTTTATTATTTTGCTTGGGGCCTGTGAGTTTCGTTGGACTGTGCAGTTTCTGTCTCCAGCTACTCATTTATGGCTGAGCCGTAGCGATGCCAAACCTCCGCCCACCGTTTATAAACCTGCAATTAGCAAAATGATGAGCAGCAAACAAATGAAACCGCAATAAATAAAAAAATAATTCTTATTTCTTTGTTTGCATAGCTAGATTTTCTCCTGTGATTAATTCTCACGTTTAATATGGGGTTTCATAACAAAACCTAGAATATCATGCGGATGTTGATTAAGAAATATCGGCCAAAATCCACGGGTTGTTACACTATCTTTGGCACCTTAAAATAATAGGAACGAAATCCCATCAATATCATAGCCAAATAACTATTTTTGGTTTTCCTAAATTTTCTATCCATTGGCATACTTTATTGAGAATGTTGTTGCTTATTTGATGGATTCCATCGTTTATCTTGAGGGAAGCATTTTTATCATGGACGCTGGACAGCTGGATTTCTTCTTACGTTCTAGTGCAAAATAGGCTTACGTTCATTTGATGGTAGCAGGGATGTCAGTATGCGAATTGCTAGTGTAACATCAACCAGTAGCAGTTGCATGTGTGCTGCTTGTGAGATGGCAGTGGTATGGGCTAAGAATCAGCTAAACAGGAATGCATCAAAGGACCAATTTATGACATATCTGAATTAGCTTTGTGTCCGGTTGCCAAACTTTAATGGACAAGCGGCTGTGGACTGCAATAACCTATCAAGCATGCCACTGTGTCATTTACAATTGGTGATAGAACTTTTCACCTCACTCCTGAGCAGTATATTCTTAAAATTGGTTCTGCGGCACAATGTATTAGTGGTTTCATGAGATTAGATGTTCCTCCTCCAATGGGGTCTATCTGGATTCTTGGAGATGTATTCATGGGTGTCTACCATACTGTGTTTGATTTCGGTAACATAAAAGCTTGAATCTCTTAAAATATGTTGAATATCTTTATAAAACTTCATGGTTCTGATCATTCTGATGGAAGTCGCTAAAATTTAAATCTTATTGCATTGTATTGGATTGACGATCTTGCATGTGAAAATGTATAGTATGGTAGGAAATCATGCGTAAGATTTAAACTATGTATTCGACATTTCATAGCTGTTGATATGATTAGCTCAAAATTGTCTCTTCAGGGGCCTCATTGTATAATGGGCGGTTTGACATTGATGATAATATTCTGAGCAGTTTCCAAACTATCAAATTATCGATGATGTTGGTTTTCTTAATAGTCTTATGCAGGATTTACGTAGGTGCGCAACACATTTAAAGAAGGCAGGTTCCTCCTCTACATCTAGCTCTATATGGTGGAAAGAAATGCATTAGGCTCAGGCATATCTACTGGAGAGGTTGTCGATTCGTTCTTTGCCAGATGATCTGGAATCTGTGGTGATCTATTTGGCTACACTTGCGCTTAGGACATGCATTACATAGAAATGTGAATCCCCACACGCAGCAGTTGACATAGTCCAGTAGGCAACTAATATTTTGAGGCAGGTTTCCTTTGGGGATGCGCTTTCGGTGAAACCATTGTTCACCACGAATTTTTCAAGGATAATTCAGATTTTCACAACGAAAAATACGGGTTGTACTCTGAAAAATTTGGACTGGACAACATTCTCATGTCATGGGGTCACGATGAGTATATGTACCTAGTGGCTAAAATGAATAACACAACATTACCTCCTGCATCTCTCTTCATCATAAGATTCCACTCTCTGCATCAAAAATATGCGTACATGCACTTGCTGAATGATGAAGATAAGGAGATGCTCAAGTGGGTTAAAATATTCAATAAATAAAACTTATACAGCACACGCTTTAGTGCTGCAAATGATGTATCTGTTGCTAAAGTGCCGACTACGTTGTCTGGGACGTAGCAACAGCTCGAGCCTGTTTCAAAGCAGGCAAAAAACACATTGGAAGATCTTCTTGGCACGTATGTCATGGGTATTGATGAAGATGAGGCATTTTCTGAGCATCTAAAGTGAGAGCTACTTGCTTTAGAAGCAGCTAATGTTTATGCTATTTTGGAGAGTGAACCTTTAGTAGAAGAGGTTTTGCAACGTCTTGATTCAGCTATGGTTTGTGTAGAAGACATGGATGAGTGGCTTAACATTTTCAATGTGAAACTCAGACACATGAGGGAGGATATTGAATTGATAGAGTCTAAGAAATAATAAAATGGAGATGCAGTCTATCAATAATAAATCTCTTATTGAAGAACTTAACAAGCTGGTTAAGCGATTGCATATTCCTCCTGAGTATGTATCTTCACTGACAGGAGGTTCATTTGATGAGGCAAGAATGTTATGAAATGTGGAGGCTTGTGACTGGCTGGCTAATGCTTTGCGTGCTTTAGAACCACCCATTTTGGATCCTAGCTATGCAAATATGCGGGCGGTCAGGGAGAAGCGTGCAGAGCTTGAGAAATTGAAAACCACATTTGTTCGTAGTGCATCTGATTTTCTGATGGACTTAGTGTCAGTGCAGATTGGTCTGCTAGAGTTGCTGCTTTTAATTACTTAAGGAAAATGCTAAAGCAAGGGCCCAAAGGTGTACAGGACATAACCCAAAGTTTTGAGAAGGTCGTGAAATTGTTTTTTCAGCATTTGGATGATCCATATCATAAAGTGGCCCAAGCAGCACTTTCCACACTTGCTGACTTGATACCAGCTTGTTGAAAGCCATTTGAAGGGTACCTGGAAAGGATTCTACCCCATGTCTTTTCACGGTTGGTTGATCTGAAGGAGTTAATTAGAAAACTTTGTTCATCAACGTTGGAGATTGTAATTAATACTTATAGCATAGACTTGGTCCTTCCTGCCTTACTTTGTTCACTTGATGAGCAGCACTCACCAAAGGCCAAGGTGGCTGTTATAGAGTTTGCTATATCTTCCTTCACAAAGTTAGGAATGAATGGAAAAAATTCTACTGGAAGTGGGTTGCTGAAATTGTCGCTTGCAAAGTTAGCGCCATTGGCAAATGATAAGAATACAAAACTTAAGGAGACAGTTGTTACTGCTATTATATCTGTCTATTCATATTTTGATTCTACATCTGTCTTGAATTTTATCTTAGGCCTCACAATTGAAGAGCAAAGCACATTGAATTGAAGTGGACCTCATGAACCTTTTGCAAAGTAAGACCCAACGGACACAGTCTAAGTCATTATATGACCAGTCTGATCGTGTTGGCACATCTTCTAAGGAAAGTTGTGCTTCAGAAGGGCAATGAGATTCTGAATAAAATCGAATTAAAATTCTGTTGAAACCGGCGTACCAACAGAGCTCGAATCGAATTGATGAAGCGGATATTCATTAAGCATTATAGTTATAATGGTGACGATGCCCCAATCTGCAAACCCTTTTGGTGATCCATTTGAAACAAATTATACTGATGGTGTAGGGGCCTTTCCATCCGAGTAATCGATTTGGAAACCTTGGCTCCCTATAAACATAAAGCAAAATCTTTAATATTTGTTCATAACTTGCATGCTAAAACTGTGCTATAGAGCCATAATTTGTAAAACATGTTTCCCAATGATATGGTTGAGAGTGTGATTTTACAGGTTGGTCAGAGTGTTTTTCAATTGATAGACAACGGTCTTTTCTTTATGACAATTTTCCATTTTAACGTTTTTCAGGCAGCTTCGATTTGGGCAAAGGCGGAGAACACAATAGAGCCTATTTGCTTCACTCAATAAATTTGTTTTGACAGCTGTAGCACCTGGCTTCAACGTCAGAAGAGGAAGAGAATGCTGCCAAGCTTAAGATTGGAGAAGAGTTTTTGGATTCTTATGCTGGATTTTATGCAGGAAATTGATTGTTTTTTTTTCATGCTCACTATCTCCATTAAACTAATGTTCATGATGCCAGGAAACTTAGGAACACTGATTAGATTATCAGAATTATCAATCACTGCTTGATGATTGTTACTGGATACTTAGGAACACTACAATTGAATAGTTTGAATATTCAACTATATCTGACAATGTACAGGTCCAATCTTGCAGAGAAGTAAATGACATTATTGCAGAAAATCGATGCGAATCATACTTTTCCCAACTTCCAATTGCTTGATGAATTTAACGGTGCATCTAAGAAACTGAATCAGCAAGAAACTGAAGATTTGCTAGCACCGGGATAGTATTACTACACTTTGCAAAGCATGCAAGAAATGGAGATCTGACTTTAATTTTGCCTGTTTTGTTTTTCTTTTTGCCTTTTCTTTTTGTGTGTATTATCAACATGAAAATTGCAAATGGACCTTTTAATAAATTCCTGAAAACAATACAAATGCATGTTTTTATGCTTAACACTAATTTGTTTTCTTGAAGTCACTTTGACAGCGATCGATGATGAAATCAGTGCAGGCGAAAGGTTTCGGAAATGATCACAGTATGTTGATGAAGTAATTTTCAAAGATCACAGAACTTTTGAGAAGCATGCTTTTATAAATAGCTTGAAGGAGCTGTAACTCATCATAAACATCATGATGTTTGCGCCTCTTGATGTTTGTTGTTACACAACGAGCATGCTGAAACACCAACATTTCCACTTTTTCCATTATCCATGCTGTAACACTGTAACATTTCTCCTTGAAAGCCAATTGACCATCCTTGTGTTGAAGCCTATTTTCCATTACCTTATCTTTCACGACTTCATGCACAGTTATTTTTCTGAATCGCATACATTCCTTTATCCTTTTCAGTTTATTTGCCTTCTAGTTTGCCTTCTGAATAAAACTTATCCCCTTTCCATAATTACATTGCCTTGATTTCCTCGCCATGTTGATCCACACTGCTTGTCCGTGAGTTCTTTCCATTTATAGTCCTACCAAATCTCTTTGTACAAACTCACGTTGATTGATGTGGGATTCCTTAAGGCCCACCTTTCAACAAGTCTTGCCCCATCGACCTCAGCACCTTATCTGGGAAATAGACTAGTGTTCGTTTTGGGTACCTTGAGACTTGCATGCCTTAATGGAAAGTTCTCTCACTGACAATCATGGGAATACATCAATGTCCCTTGATCGTCAGATCTTCCAAATGGCTCGACGTTAACCCCTCTATTCGCATTTCACAAGATGTATTCGAGTACCTTCGCACTCATTGACATCAATGGTGAGTTCGCCTCACATTGGTTAATGACATGCATCAATGGCCGGTAATCCAATGATTTCTCTTCATGCTCGACATCAACACATTCTTTCACATGATTAGACTTGTACCATAAGTTTTGTAGTAGATGAAGACTATACACTTTTTCACAACTCCCTCAGTAGTTACAGTAGCATGAATTCTGATCTATGAGAGTACCACAGTTCCACTTTCAGCCTTTATCTTTTCCATGATTCAGCATCAGCAGTTTAGATTCCTTCATTTCCCAGGATCCAGTTACAGCAACATTAGCATTCACAGTTACATTTTCATGATCCTGCTGTAGTAAAACCTTCCATGATCTAGCAGTTACAGCAGTTGCAGCCACAGTCACATATTCTCTGATCTAGCAGTTACAGCAGTTGTAGCTACGACACCAGTCACGTTTTCCTGATTCAGCAGTAGCAGCAACTACATTCCTATTGCATAGTTCATCATTCTTGGGTAAGTGGAAGTATGTTGTTTTCTAATCTTTAATCATGCAATTCCTTATATGCTGACTTGAATATTTTGGAAAATTCCCTCATCATGCTCCATTTCCTTTCATGACCCATGCCAAGTTGCATGAGGACATGCAACCAATTCAGTTGGGGGGGGAACTATATTCACTACATATTCACTACCATGATTCCATTTCTCCACCACTATCACTCCATTTTTTTAATCTCATTTACCATTCACCAACATTTCTTTTCCAACGATACCTTGTTGCACTTTGCTTCATACGCATTAATATATATATTGGCATACTTCATGAATATTACAAAAGGGCTTTCTTATGCACATTGATAGCTTATGATTTCCAGTGAGTGTTTACATTATTATTTCAGCAAGAGAACAGGAAGCAAAATGGATGTTGTTAACACAAGAACCAACATTCTGTGTATTCATGGTTGTCACACAAGAACCAACAATAAGAAAAGAGAACAAAAACGAAATGAATGTTGTTAACACAAGAACCAACATTCTTTGTATTCATGGTTGTCACACAAGAACAAACCATAAGAAAATGTAAGTTGTTACTCATGTCCTTCATATATCCTGGAAACATTCATCACTAAAAAGACATCATCATGTAAAGCCAAAGTTCAGATGCCAAGGAGACCCATGCATGGTTGCATGAGGACATGCAACAAGTTCAGTTGGGGGGGATGTTGGGACTCAGAAATGTCTTATTTCATCCACCCTTCCCTTCACTATTCCTTACATTTCATCATCCCATTAACCTTTCATTATATCATTCTCATAAATACATTTGGGTTTCACCTTCTTATTTTCCACTTTATTCATTTTTGTATTATAAGTGAATTTATGATTAAATATTAGAAAATATACATGTTTTTATATATATCTCAAGAATGTGTGAGCTTTGTAATGTGTAGGAGAAATGTGAAGGATTAATTCTAAGAAGACTTCTGGAATATCTCCTCCACCATACTAAGGAGATAATTATTCAAGCCTATTCCTAAGGAGAAGATCATGGAGGATTTGGTTGGCATATATTATTCAAAGATATGTGAGAGATGTGTGGAGGATTCAAAGGGATCATGTCTTGTAATAATGGGAAAGTAGTTGAGAGTAGTTGAATGAGATGGTTATCTTCTTCATGTATATAAGAGAGTGCTCTCTCTTCATTTTCATTAGTTCAGGAGTTCATAAGTTGATTAGTTCAGGAGATTAGCTTTAAGATATAGTTTTGTAATTAGGAGAAGGGGATTCTTAACTGTGATTCATATTCTTTTATTGTATGCTTTCATGATTTGTCATTTGATTCTTGTAATGTAATTTGAGATAGCTTTATTTTTGTGAGCTCACATATGTCGTTTGTCATTCAACTCTTCACATGTTGTATTGCTTTCCTTTATGCAATTTCTTGCTTTCATATTTAATGTTTCAATGCCTTCCTAGATTAATTTGATTTCAGTAATTTAGATTAGATCAGATTAGTTCCACTTCGGTCCTGCATATATAGTGCATGTGCTTCGTAAGCCTACGAACCTCGGATTGAAAAATTAAATAGTTGGGCAAGTACTACAACAAAATTAAACGACAATAGTATCACCCAACATTTTGGCGCCGTTGCCGGGGAAGCACGATGGATTGAAGTTCAGTTTGATTTTTCATGCAAGTGTGTTTAGAGATGTTCCTAACTCCGAGGTGACAGGGTTGTAAGACTTGGGGAACAACCTACGCATCGTTCGACATACTGTAACGGGCTCGGCCTCATATGGGTCAGGACATGTAGGTGTGACTGATATCAGGAAATAGGTGCTGAAGATTCCTGCTTTGAGGAATAGGGTCCTGTTCTCCGTTGATTAATCTTCTTTTTCTGCGGTGTGACTGATTTCAGGAAACAGGTGCTGAAGATTCCTGCATTGAGGAATAGGGTCCTGTTCTCCGTTGATTAATCTTCTTTTTCTGCAGTGTGACTGATATCAGGAAATAGGTGCTGAAGATTCCTGCTTGGAGGAATAGGGTCCTATTCTCTGTTATGGTTGATTGATCTTCTTTCCTACAAGTGTGATTTTCAATTTCTGCAAGTGTGTTTGATTTCCGCAACTGTGAAGAGTGTTTTTTAATCTGTTTCAGCATGAGTGCTTTTATTTATGCAAGTAGTTTATTTTCATTTAAGATTAAGTTTTGGGTGCAGTAACAATCCCTTTTTCAACATGGTTTAACAATGAGTGTCAGCTTGGAACTACTCACTCAGATCCTAGCAGAAGTCGGGATCTCCTCTTCCTTGGAAGAAGAGATCTTGACAAGAATTAAATGTTCAACTACTCTCCAAGAAACAAAAAAAGATTTAACATCTGAAGAATCCTGCACATTTGATGGCGAAAAATCATTCAAATAGGAGATCGAGGAAAAAGAAGAGGAGTTACAACATGATCTAAGTAAGAGAAATTGTGCCTATCAAAGCCTTATCGAACAATGGTTCCAGGTAAGTACTCGATTAGAGTCGTCTTTTTATTTTTATTTAGCTGATTTGCAGTTTCAGCAACTACACTCATTCACTCTGGAATATTGTCATTTTTCATTTGAACAATTTCTATTGAATATATTGTTGTTACTGCTACGTGAATGGCTTCATTCGAAATTTAATTACATGTAACTAATTTTTAAAATTTTAATTAGTATAGAGTAGGTAGGCTTTCATTTTCAGTTTTTGCTTTCATTCTCAATTTTGCTTTTGCCTAGAATAAGTATGCTCTCCTCCATGCTTAGTGCGATCGTGAGGATCAGAAAATAAGAATGATTTAGACTAATTTCAGGAAAAAAAAAAATGTTTTGCAATATGCCTAATCGATTTTATCATTAATTTGCAAATCATTTTTTTTTCTTTTCTCCATTTGCTATTTTTTTTTTTTACTAAATCGTGAATTGACGCTGAATAAAAACAAACTGAGTTTTTCTCTGAACAGTCGCTGAAACTGTGAACAGTCGCTGAAACAGTGTCTAGCTTGCAATTGATTACGTTTTCTGGGCATATTAAAACTTACAGCAAACCTGCAAAAACATTTAAATCTGAAATTTCCCAGGTTCATTATTTTGCTTGGGGCCTGTGAGTTTCGTTGGACTGTGTAGTTTTTGTCTCCAGCTACTCATTTATGGCTGAGCCGTAGCGATGCCAAACCTCCGCCCACTGTTCATAAACCTGCAATTAGCAAAATGATGAGCAGCAAACAAATGAAACCGCAATAAAGAAAAAAATAATTCTTATTTCTTTGTTTGCATAGCTAGATTTTCTCCTGTGATTAATTCTCACGTTTAATTTGGGGTTTCATAACAAAATCTAGAATATCATGCGGATGTTGATTAAGAAATATCGGCCAAAATCCACGGGTTGTTACACTATCTTTGGCACCTTAAAATAATAGGAACGAAATCCCATGAGTATCACAGCCAAATAACTAATTTTGGTTTTCCTAAATTTTCTATCCATTGGTATACTTTATTGAGAATGTTGTTGCTTATTTGACGGATTCCATCGTTTATCTTGAGGGAAGCATTTTTATCATGGACGCTAGACAGCTGGATTTATTCTTACGTTCTGGTGCAAAATAGGCTTACGTTCATTTGATGGTAGCAGGGATGTCAGTATGCGAATTGCTAGTGTAACATCAGCCAGTAGTAGTTGCATGTGTGCTTCTTGTGAGATGGCAGTGGTATGGGCTAAGAATCAGCTAAACAGGAATGCATCGAAGGACCAATTTATGACATATCTGAATCAGCTTTGTGACCAGTTGCCAAACTTTAATGGACAAGCGGCTGTGGACTGCAATAACCTATCAAGCATGCCACTGTGTCATTTACAATTGGTGATAGAACTTTTCACCTCACTCCTGAGCAGTATATTCTTAAAATTGGTTCTGGAGCACAATGTATTAGTGGTTTCATGAGATTAGATGTTCGTCCTCCAATGGGGTCTATCTGGATTCTTGGAGATGTATTCATGGGTGTCTACCATACCGTGTTTGATTTCGGTAACATAAAAGCTTGAATCTCTTAAAAGATGTTGAATATCTTTATAAAACTTCATGGTTCTGATCATTCTGATGGAATTCGCTAAAATTTAAATCTTATTGCATTGTATTGGATTGAAGATCTTGCATGTGAAAATGTATATTATGGTAGGAAATCGTGCGCAAGATTTAAACTATGTATTCAACATTTCATAGCTGTTGATATGATTAGCTCAAAACTGTCTCTTCAGGGGCCTCATTGCATAATGGGTGGTTTGACATTGATGATAATTCTGGTTCTTTTGCAACTAACACAGAAATTGTGATTCACCTTCCAACAATGGTAGCTGTTCTGGTGATTCAGAAGATCAAAAATATTTTGTGTTTCCTGCACGTGCTGGTGTTGATCCCCCATCTGCACATGATCCACCCTTTCTGGCATCTGTTTCTGGAACAAGTCAGATTCTTGTGTGCCCTTCCCTTGGAGCTAATGTATATAAAATTGGTATGCGTAGCAGTACTTTAAGTGTTGATCTACCTAATGTGACATCTTCGCAAGGCCCAATTCCTACAGATTTTGGTAAAACATCTCTTTTGGGTAGTATGAACCATGATGCATCATCCACACTGACTACATCATACACAGCAAAAATATTTCCAATGACATATGAGAGGTCAAGTCAATGAAGTTCTCTTGAAGAGAGTAATGACATTAAAGCACCAAGGCGTGTTCTTAAGTTAGAATCACAAATGGACAAGTCATATGTGGATGCCCCATCGAAGGATACGAGTTACAAGGATTTACAATATAGTTCAATACCAAATTTTCAGAGACCACTCTTAAGGAAGCATGGGCCAGGAAAGTCATCTGGGATCAATAGACTAAGTTTTGAGGATAACCAACTACCAGCTGGGGAGACGTTTAATTATGTGGATGGTCTTATGTCCCTCAATGATGCCCTTATAGAGGGACTTAGTGTCAGTGCAGATTGGTCTGCTAGAGTTGCTGCTTTTAATTACTTAAGGAAAATGCTACAGCAAGGGCCCAAAGGCGTACAGGACATAACCCAAAGTTTTGAGAAGGTCATGAAATTGTTTTTTCAGCATTTGGATGATCCACATCATAAAGTTGCCCAATCAGCACTTTCCACACTTGCTGACTTGATACCAGCTTGTCGAAAGCCATTTGAAGGGTACCTGGAAAGGATTCTACCTCATGTCTTTTCGCGGTTCGTTGATCCATAGTAGTTAATTATACAACTCTGTTCATCAACGTTGGAGATTGTAAGTAATACTTATAGCATAGACTTGGTCCTTCCTGCCTTACTCCATTCACTTGATGAGCAGTGCTCACCAAAGGCCAAGGTGGCTGTTATATATTTTGCTATATCTTCCTTCACAAAGTTAGGAATGAATGGCGAAAATTCTACTGGAAGTGGGTTGCTGAAATTGTGGCTTGCAAAGTTAGCACCATTTGCAAATGATAAGAATACAAAACTTAAGGAGACAGCTGTTACTGCTATTATATCTGTCTATTCATATTTTGATTCTACATCTGTCTTGAATTTTATCTTAGGCCTCACAATTGAAGAGCAAAGCACATTGCGTCGATCTCTGAAGTAGTATACACCCAGAATTGAAGTGGACCTCATGAAATTTTTGCAAAGTAAGACCCAACGGACATGGTCTAAGTCATTATATGACTAGTCTGATCTTGTTGGCACATCTTCTGAGGAAAGCTGTGCTTTGGAAGGGAAATGGGATTATGAATAAAATCGAATTAAACTTATGTTGAAACCGGCGTAGTGACAGAGCTCGAATCGAATTGATGAGGCGGATATTCATTAAGCATTACAGTTATAATGATGATGATGCCCCAATCTGCAAACCCTTTTGGTGATCCATTTGAAACAAATTATACTCATGGTGTTGGGGCCTTTCCATCAGAGTAATCGATTTGGAAACCCTGGCTCCCTGTAAACATAAAGCAAAATATTTAATATTTGTTCGTAACTTGCATGCTGAAACTGTGCTATAGAGCCATAATTTGTAAAACATGTTTCCCAATGATATGGTTGAGAGTGTGATTTTATAGGTTGGTCAGAGTGGTTTTCAGCTGGCAGACAAAGGTCTCTTCTTTACAACAATTTTCCATTTTAACGTTTTGCAGGCAGCTTAGATTAGGGCAAAGGCGGAGAACACAATAGAGCCTATTTCTTTCACTCAATAAATTTGTTTTGACAGCTGCAGCACCTGGCTTCAATGTTAGAAGAGGAAGAGAATGTTGCCTAGCTTAAGATTGGAGAAGAGTTTTTGGAATCTTATGCTTATGCTGGATTTTATGTTGGAAATTGATTGTTTTTTTTTTTCATGCTCACTATCTCCATTAAACTAATGTTAATGATGCCAGGAAACTTAGGAACACTGATTGGATTATCAGAATTTTCCGTCACTGCTTGATGATTGTTACTGGATACTTAGGAATGCTACAATTGAATGGTTTGAATATTCAACTATATCTGATGATGTACAGGTCCAATCTTGCAGAGAAGTAAATGAAATTATTGCAGCAAATCGATGCGAATCATACTTTGCCCAACTTCCAATTGCTTGAATGAATTTAACGGTGCATCTAAGAAATTGAATCAACAAGAAACTGAAGATTCGCTAGCACCGGGACAATATTGCTACACTTTTCAAAGCATGCCAAGAAATGGAGATCTAACTTTAATTTTGCCTGTTTTGTTTTTCTTTTTGTCTTTTCTTTTGGTGTGTATTATCAACATGAAAATTTCAAATGGACCTTTTAATAAATTCCTAAAAACAATACGAATGCATGTTTTTAACACTAATTTATTTTATTGAATTCACTTTGACAGTGATCGATGATGAAATCAGCGCAGGTGACAGGTTTCGGAAATGATCACATTTTGTTGCTGAAGTGATTTTCAAGGATCCCAGAACTTTGTAAGAAACATGCTTTCATAAACATCTTGAAGGAGCTGTAACTCGTCATAAACATCATGATGTTTGCACCTCTTGATGTTTGCTGTTACACAATGACTATGCTGATACACCAACATTTCCACTTTTTCCATTATCTATGTTGTAACACTGTAACATTTCTCCTTCAAAGCCAATTGACCATCCTTGTGTTGAAGCCCATTTTCCATTACCTTATCTTTCACGACTTCATGTACAATTATTTTTCTGAATCGCATACATTCCTCTATCCTTTTCAGTTTATTTTCCTTCTAGTTTGCCTTCTGCATAAAACTTATCCCCTTTCCATAATTACATTGCCTTGCTTTCCTCGCCATGTTGATCCACACTGCTTGTCTATGAGTTCTTTCCATTTATAGTCCTACCAAATCTCTTTGTACAAACTCGCGTTGACTGATGTGGGATTCCTTAAGGCCCACCTTTCAACAAGTCTTGCCCCATCGACCTCAGCACCTTTTCTGGGAAATAGACTAGAGTTCCTTTTGGGTACCTTGAGACTTGCATGCCTTAATGGCAAGTTCTCTCACTGACAATCATGGGAATACATCAATGTCCCTTGATCGTCATATCTTGCAAATGGCTTGACGTCAACCCCTCTATTCGCATTTTGCAAGATGTACTCGGGTACCTTGGCACTCATTGACATCAATGGTGAGTTTTCCTCGCATTGGTTAACGGAATGCATCAATGGCTGGTAATCCAATGATTTCTCTTCATGCTCGACATCAACACATTCTTTCGCATGATTAGAATTGTACCATCAGTTTTGTAGCAGACGAAGACTATACATTTTTTCACGACTCCCTCAACAGTTACCGCAGCATGAATTCTGATCTATGAGAGTACCACAGTTCCACTTTCAGCCTTTATCTTTTCCATGATTCAGCATCAGCAGTTCAGATTCCTTCATTTCCCAGGATCCACTTACATCAACATCAGCATTCACAGTTACATTTTCATGATCCTGCTGTAGTAAAACCTTCCATGTTCTAGCAGTTACATCAGTTGCAGTTACAACAGTTGCAGCTACGACACCACTCACGTTTTCATGATTTAGCAGCAGCAGCAGCTACATTCCTATTGCATAGTTCATCATTCTTGGGTAAGTGGAAGTATGTTGTTTTATAATCTTTAATCATGCAATTCCTTATATGCTGACTTGAATATTTTGGAAAATTCCCTCATCATGCTTCATTTCCTTTCATGACCCACGCTAAGTTGCATGAGGACATGCAACCAATTCAGTTGGGGGGGGACTATATTCACTACATATTCACTACCATGATTCCATTTCTCCACCACTATCACTCCATTTTTTTTTCTTATTTACCATTCACCAACATTTCTTTTCCAACGATAATTTGTTGCACTTTGCTTCATACGCATTAATATACATATTGGCATGCTTCATGAATATTACAAAAGGGCTTTCTTATGCACATTGATAGCTTATGATTTCTATTGAGTGTTTACATTATTATTGCAGCAAGAGAACAGGAAACGAAATGAATGTTGTTGACACAAGAACCAACATTCTTTGTATTCATGGTTGTCACACAAGAACCAACCATAAGAAAAGAGAAAAGAAAATGAAATGAATGTTTTTAACACAAGAACCAACATTATTTGTATTCATGGTTGTCACACAAGAACCAGCCATAAGAAAATGTAAGTTGTTACTCATGTCCTTCACATATCCTGAAAACATTCATCATCATGTAAAGCCAAAGTTCAGATGCCAAACGTTCTTAAAAGAGATCCATGTATGGTTGCGTGAGGACATGCAACAAGTTCAGTTGGGGGGGATGTTGGGACTCAGAAATGTCGTATTTCATCCACCTTTCCCTTCACTATTCCTTACATTTCATCATCCCATTAACCTTTCATTATATCATTTTCATAAATACATTTGGGTTTCACCATCTTATTTTCCACTTTATTCATTTTTGTATTATAAGTGAATTTATGATTAAATATTAGAAAATATACATGTTTTTATATATATCTCAAGAATGTGTGAGCTTTGTAATGTGTAGGAGAAATGTGAAGGATTAATTCTAAGAGACTTCTAGAATATCTCCTCCACCATATTAAGGAGATAATTATTCAAGCCTATTCCTAAGGAGAAGATCATGGAAGATTTGGTTGGCATATCCTATTCAAGATATGTGAGAGATGTGTGGAGGATTCAAAGGGATCATGTCTTGTAATAATGGGAAAGTAGTTGAGAGTGGTTGAATGAGATGGTTATCTTCTTCATGTATATAAGAGAGTGCTCTCTCTTCATTTTGATTAGTTCATAAGTTCATGAGTTCATGAGTTCATAAGTTCAAAAGTTCATTAGATTAGTTTTTGGCGTTTTAAGAGATAGTTTTGTAATTAGGAGAAGGGGATTCTTAACTGTGATTCATATTCTTTTATTGTATGCTTTCATGATTTTTCATTTGATTCTTGTAATGTAATTTGAGATAGCTTTATTGTTGTGAGCTCACATATGTTTTTTGTCATTCAACTCTTCACATGTTGTATTGATTTTCTCTTATGCAATTTCCTGCTTTCATAGTTAATGTTTCAATGCCTTCCTAGATTAATTTGATTTCAGTAATTTAGATTAGATTAGTTCCACTTCGGTCCTGCATATATAGCGCATGTCATTTGTAAGCCTACGAACCTCGGATTGACAAATTAAATGGTTGGGCAAGTACTACAACAGAATTAAATGACAATAGTTTCACCCAACACCCACGTGTACCCGTCGTATTTTCTCCCCCATCCCATATATTTGTTCATAGGTCGGGTTTATTAAGGTTTTTCTTTAAATATCCTTTGTGCTCCGCCATTAAGGTCTCCCTCCATTTTTCCTCTCCATTATTCTGCCATTTCACCAGTCGCACGGTCATTTTCATCACCCGCACTACATCCACCTCCCCATTCATTGTTTGCTTAACGGTTTCGTGTTCTGCAGGGTTGCAGGTAGATGGGAATCCGCCATAGCTTATTATCTCTGTCACAGTGAAATAAACGCAGGAAAAGACCACTTCCAAAGGCCGAGATAATAAAGGATAGCTCGGGAAGGTGGCTGACAGGACTTGCATTAAAGAGCAGAGTTCAAACTCTGCAAATCTTTCTGGCGCCATTAACACACATATTTCATAGTCAGAGGTATAAATGGAGCAGCAGGGAGCTTAAAGCACGCAAATGAAGACATACAAGCCTCAAGTTCAAAGATTTAGAGGCAAAGTACCAGATTTAAGACCCAGGGACCACGCAGAAGGTACAGCAAGCAGAAATCATTGCATATCAGGGTTTTCTACAGCAGCATAATGTTTTTCCTCCATAAAGGACAAAGCGCCCATGCAGTGTTCAATCTATGCCATGTTTTGGAGAGGTTTTCTACCCTGAAACAGCCCCAGTACTATCAGAGCATTTATTTCATCAGTATGGCAGACCTCTTAATCATCCATTTATCATTTGTTTATTCACCAATAGCACCACACAGTACTGCAGTCAAAATACATCAAAGTCATATAAGAGTAATCTGCAGTCTGAAGAAGATCATTCATTCACCCAAAGAACATCAGAGATTAATGCACAGGATTTATACAGAATGGGCTTCGGCCCTCTTTTTTTTCAGAAGATTTAATACTGCATTTAGTTCTTCACCTACCTCCTCTGCTCCTCCGGAGCTATAAATTCATGAAGAAACTCATTGTAAAGGTTGTTGATCAGTTATCAGAGAACTGCAAGTAGTTTCTTTTGAGACACAGTCTCTGTGTAAAATTGTAAGATAGGTTGAAGGAGATGTTTTTAGACTAAGTATTCAGCTATTGGCAATGTTGTACTTGTTCGGTATTGCTATTTAATATGACAAGCACATTTCTTTGGATCCTGATCTGAAGCAGCGGTGATGTTTTCCTATCTTTGTGTTTACATTAATTTCATTTCGTTTCTACTGGCTTGCATCAGAATATTTGCATAGGATTTACCCTTGTTAGGTACCCTATGTTTCTGCTCTCCTTGCCATTAATGTTTCTCTTCTGAATGTATTATCTAAGAAATTTTTTCAGTTGGTTTAACCAGTGTAGTGGATGTTATTGCCTGCTCTCTGATATATGAATTAAATGAATTCAGTTCTTAGATGTTTCTTGTTATAGATTTAGTTGGAAGATTTGGGAACACTGGGGATTAGAGTTAGCCCTGTCCACTAGGATCCTTGTGCGACCAGCTGGTATTTAACTTTGTGCTCTGAAATCCGTGTAATATCCTCCTCTCTTACCTTTCCATATCACACAATCATCTTTAAGATCCTATGTTTTAGTTGACTAGCCCAATTGAAAGCCTGCCTATTGATTAGCAAGCAAATCCTTTCCTGACTCCATTGCCCAATGGTTATGAATATTTCCTGGAACGTTTCAACTCTGCCATATCCCTCTTTTCTCATCTTGGTCTTACATTGAACCCTTCTTTCCTGATAACTAGCAACCAAACAAATAATCAAACAAACAAACCCCGAGCCTTATAACTAGCCTAACATCTTCAACACTTGAACTTCAAAGACATACACCTTTGACATATCATAGAGAGATCCCTCTCTGGACCTAGGAGGGCTAGATTCTGAGGTCTGAAAGTGGTTTGATGTTGTCTCATCTTTTGGTATTTCCAACCTTGCCAAAACATGGGAACCCGAACATAATGGCGACTCCGCTGGGGAATTTTTGAAATACTCTCCATCCTACTACATTCTAAGAACTTCAAAAACCTATGATCTCTAGTTAGGTTGGCAGTTAAACACTCCTATTCTCACATCAACCTCTATACCATTTTTTGTGTTCTCCCATACTCTTGGACAGAGTCTGGAAAGGGCCAGGTAGCCTCCAGATCTCACACTCTTCAAGAGGTGACATATCTGGTAAACACCCTCCCATTCAATCTCTGGTTAGATTTTGCTGTGTTTAGAAGTTATCCTTGAAAGGGGACATCTCATAAGCACTGTGGTGGACAGTGTACCCTCCAAAAATATCCTAAACCTTCCACCTGGCGACTCCATAGTTCCTAAATGCTTTAAAGACTCCACTGGTGATCAGTAGGCCTGCTGATTATCTTGGTTCACATTAGACTCCACTGGGAGGCCAGCCTCCATTACAACATCAACCACAGTAGAAGTAATAAGCAGGGTTAAGAAACTTGGTCAGAAAACAACATTTTGGCTTCAAGAACCATTCATACAAGAGCTTACCCTAACCCAGACCCACCTGAAATAGTTGATAACCCTAAGAGCATCCTCAGAGGATGTCCTGTGCCTGAAAGACCAACTATTTTCAGCCACATCTATAGAGCTAACTCTACACCAGAAAACTTTACAACTCTATCAGAACCATTATTTGACCTAGACCTACCTAATAGCTTACCTAGAACTAGGTCATTCAGTGCTTTAGATAAGATAGACCCTGAGCTTCCTGGTTCACCACCCCAAAGTGGTAAACACATTAAGGATAGAGGAACCCCTCCATCTACACCTCCTGATATACATTTCATACAAAACTTGGGGCTTAGTCACCCCAGATCTACTCATCAGTCTACTGATGGTCACAATATCCCTGTCATCCAAATACCAGCTGCTCAAGTCAACCTTTTACCCCACCCAAACATCATCATGGCAGCCTAGTATGCACCTCTGGTTTTACCACAGCCTCTAGTACCCTTACCAAATGATTATCAGTCAAAGATCCCACACTTCACTGCAAAAGAGTCCATCACAGCCCAGCATCATGTAGATAAGATGGAAGATTCTTTTGACTACATGGAAATAGATGATGATATAGTCAAAATGAGAATCTTTTCCCAGAGCTTAGGGGGTGATGTGAATAAATGGTTTAAAGGACTACCTCCAGGTAGCATCAATGATCTTCCAGCCTTATATCATAATTTCATAAACAAATGGGAAGCTAGGGAAAATCCTCACCAACTCCTAGCAGATTACATGACCCTCAAAAGAAACGTAGGAGAGAGTGTCCATGATTACACAACAAGGTTTAACAGCATTTACAATGCCCTCCCTCCACATATGAAACCTCCACAAGGCATGGCTCTGGAAAAATACCCCGAAGGCTTTGATGCTGACATGGCCTATGAAATTAGGGATAAAGAGTACAACACATTGGAGGACATGCAGAAAGAAGCAGTGACTATAGAGGCAAATCTGATTGAGAAAAGAGGAAGACTGAGATCTGAGAATAGGGTAACATACATAGATGACAATGTAGCTTCCACATCTGACCAAAATTATGATAAATTTTCTAAAAATGTGGAAAAGTTACAACAAATGATGGAAAAGATGGCTGTCAAGTTAGTAACCAGAACAAAAATCAGATACATAACCAGAACCAAAACTTTAGAAGAAACAATGTCACTCCCAACAGACAAAGAGAATCAGATCAAAAATTTATTCCTCCATTCCAAGAGAACTTTCTTGATGAGGATGAGGGAATCATAGAAGAATCTGAGGGAAACACAATAAACATTTTTGAAACAGAGGATTCAATCCATAACTGTTACTCAGAAGAAGATCAACCCTCACCCTCATATTGGGGTGGGGAAAGATCAGAATCTGATGATTACAGACTTGGGTTTGAAGATGCCATAATGAAGGTCAGGCAATATGAACTTAGAAGCAAAAAGGGCCAGGAAACTTCCAAACCAAAAGCTTCTGAGGTCACCATCAAGAAAAGACCCGAGAAAACTTCTAAAGCAATTGCTGAAAGTAACAAATCAACAGCTGAGAGTTCTGAAAAAAAACAAAGAAAAGGACAACCAAAACACTGATACACAAGGTAAACCAGCTAGTAGCACTACCACTGCAGTTAGTACTCCTGATAAAACAGTTTCAAGCATTGTACATAGTGAGAATCAACACACTGATTCAGCCACTAAAGAAGTGGTTAGCAAAACAGAGTTGAACATTCCAAAGAGTCAATCCACTTTCAATTTGGAGAGCGATATTGCAAAAATTAAAATCTCTGTCCCACTCTCTGAGCTGGCCACTCAGGATGTATATAAAGGCAAAATTTTGAAAGCATTAAATTTAGGAGAGAACAGTGACACTGTAAATCTAAGTGATGATCAACCTGCCCTTCTGTTTGGTCCGAAGATAGAAGGAAAGTTTCAGGAAGGGGTAGTGCCCCCTTTTTATATCAGTCTTAATATCCATGATAAGATCCTCCACAATGCAATGCATGATTTTGGAGCATCACACAACCTAATGCCTAAAGTAGTGATGGAAAGATTAGGCCTAGAGATAACCCGTCCCTATAAAGACCTATACTCATTTGATTCTAGTAGAGTAAAGTGTCTTGGCCTGATCAAAGATTTATGTGTGAGCCTTACTCAGATTCATGCCAAGTGTATGGTCATGGATGTTGTGGTGGCAGATATGCCGCCCAAGTATGGCATGTTATTATCAAGATCATGGGGAGCCAAGATGTAAGGAACAATGCAGATGGATGGGGCTTATGCCACAATCCCAATCTTTGGCCAACTTAGAATACTGTACAGGGAAGCACAAATGAAATTTCTGGTTAGTAGCCCTGAAAAGCCTGAAAATTCTCCTCTATACTCTGTACATACAGACCTGGATTCCTTTATCTTCTGCAATGATGAATCTTTGGGGGGTCCAGAATCTAAAAACATAGATACAAGAAAAGATACACATGATGAAATAAAGCCAATGGATTTTAACATAATGGCTACCCTAGACTCAGAGGAGGAAGACATAGAAAATATTGAACATTGCACTGAAACAACAACGTAAAGTGAACCAGAAATAGAATGCAATCAGCCAACTAGTCACCTCTCTGACTTCCATGTCCATAACGAAAAACTAAACAACCCACAGCCTAGCGCAGGTCCTACAACGCAGCATGATGGTGAACCCAGCTGTAGGGAGAGGAATGATAACAAAAACGAGAATGAACCCCTGTGGGAAATGAATTTCGATGGGTCTTGCACAAGAAGGACTGTTGGGGCAGGAGTGTGGATACATAACACAGAGAGTGATTACGTAGAGAGCCAGGCCTATAACTTGCACTTCAAATGTACAAAAAATGTTGCAGAATACGAGGCCCTTATCCTAGGTTTGAACCTGTTGAGAAAATTAGGAGCCCGTAGGATAACAGTGCATGGAGACTCTGAGCTGATTATTAAACAGGTGAATGGTGAATACACGGCGAAACATCCTAGATTGAGAACTTACAGGAATGACACTATGGATTTGTTGAAAAAAAATTGTTGAATACGAATTGGTGTTCGTTCCTAGGAGTCAAAATGTCATTGCAAACCGATTAGCTTGCTTAGCTAGTTCATACCCTAAGACTCCAATCGATCAATAGATCATTATCTAGACTAAATTCAGACCTGCAGTGCCAGACAACGAAAAATATTGGCAGGTTTTTGAAGGTGATAAATAGATAGAGGATTTCCTGATAGGCAGAAACGAGTTTGAGTTTTCTCGTTCAGACTCCAAATCTGATAGTAGCTGCCTAAGTGAAGAATCCTCAGATGAGGAAGAAACGCCCTGTAACATAGAAATAAACACTTTGAACGACGAAACTGGAAATTCAAACGAAAATTGTGAAAACGCGGATAGTGAAGAAGTAGAGGTGTTGCAGGCCAAAGATAAGAATATACCTAGAGGCCTGGCGCCCTTGGAGGACCTTTTTGACTTTGATGATGTAGCAAAAAAGCCCACTATAGAAAATGCAGACTCTGACGTGGAAGAACGCAACATAGGCACAAAATAAAA